>JANFCV010000262.1:0-490897 GCA_024500475.1 Phthorimaea operculella
ACCTAACCTAACCTAACCTAACCTAACCTAACCCAGTTTCGCGCCTCCCGTCGCCGTGGAAGCATCTTTTCGAAACTGCTCCGCAGCAAAAAATTCAAAATAAATAGAAATTGTGACCGGATTGACTTGAAAGTAGCATCAGTGTGTGCGTAATAGTGTTCCGCACGCGTGTGACCAAGTGCTGTTTCTCAAGGATTACAGTGGCAAAAGTTATCGACCAAACAGTGAGTTATAGGTTAAAAAACTTAAATTTCAAAACATAAACTCGCGTGCGCTGCGAAATCCAAAGCGACGACCTACCATTTTTATTAACTCATTTTGTGGGCATTATGTGCCCGGACATTTTGTGAAAAAACCAGATTTTTCTACCTTTACAATTATGAAATATCTAACTTTTTGTGAAAAACCCACGTGGTTTCTGGAAAACGTGCAAACATATCCCGAGGCGTGCGGATGGTTTTAGAACTGCTTTTCGGCGAAGACAGCTACGTAGAAGAAAATGACACATCGACCAGAATTTTCCGGTTGAAACTCAGGATTCTAGAGGCTTTTGAAAATTGCACCTTTCGAAGCCCACTGCTGGACACCTGGACCTGGCGCGCGGATTTTGACCTTGCAGTCAAACGCGCGCTCATTAGAAGAACACACCAGTGAGTTTTCAGACTATTCGGACAATTATTACGGGAGCTAGAGTGTTTTCAGGCGCTGAACTTATATTCGCCTGAAACTTTCAGGATAGATACTCCAAGCGAAGCCATACTCTACAGTCCAAACCCCAACTCTCTACGACTTCTAGAACCGGCGCTACGTCACTTTCACGCCGGAGTTTGACAGTTCGGCGGCCATCTTGGTTTTTCCAAAACGACCGCCATTTCTAGACGGGTGGTCGTAGAGAAGTAATTCTTTCGGCTTTGGGCTGTGGAGAGTGTCTTCTAGCAATTCGGACAATTATTACAGGAGTTAGAGTGTTTTCAGGCACTGAATTTATTTTCACCTGAAACTTTCAGGATAGATTCTCCAAGCGAGGCCATACTCTGCAAACCAAGCCGCAACTCTCTACGACTTCTAGAACCGGCGCTACGTCACTTTCACGCCGGAGTTTGACAGTTCGGCGGCCATCTTGGTTTTGCCAAAACGACCGCCATTTCTAGACGGGTGGTCGTAGAGAAAAAATTCCTTCGGTTTTGGGCTGTGGAGGGTGCCTTCTAGCCAGACAATCCTTTTTTAGGAGAATCCGACGCCTGAAATTTTCAGGTTCCTGAAATTGTTTATTTTGGTCTTAAGGTTAGCCCTTGGAGAGACAAGAAGATAGAGCCGACTCCCAGCAAAATTGGGCCTACAGCCAAAATAGGACCAAGAAACAAATTAGAAACATTTTTTCATCGGCCATCTTGGAAATTTGTTTCTTGGGCTCATTTCCGAACCACGCAAGATAGGAAATCGTGCGAGGTATCGTTGAAAAGGTCTCGGCAAGGGCTATCTTTTGAAATCAATAATTTGTCTCTACATAGAGCCGTACTCCAAAAACCTCATAACTCTCCAACCAATCTGGTTAGAGGAAAAATCTTTTTGATTTCTGCATTCTTTTGTTTTGACGTTGGCAGTGCCAATACTGATTTACAATTATTTGACGGATACGGCTCTACATAGAGCTTAAATTTTTAGTTTTAACTATTTTAAAACTTTTGTATATTAAAACTCTGTTCTGACTTTTACAGACAGGAGAAACCAGGTTTAGATCTACACTCATTTATATTACTTTTATTAAACCTTGCCCCTATCTTTTTATTGTACAAATTGTTAGCTATTAAGAATTCTGACCGACTCGATATTCGAATCTTTCTTATTCTTTTTCTTTGATACGAGGTTTTATTGAACCTTGCGCCTCACTTTTTACCACGACACTATTGTGATAATTAAGATACGACTCTATATAGAGAAAATTTTTGTTATTTTATTTTATACTTTAAGACAGCCCTGTCTCATTCGGACAGGACATTACATATTGTTTAGATACTTTGTACCTTACGAAGGCTTTATTGAGCCTAACTCTATTTAACCACACTGTGTTTGCAGTATTGTGACTGAAAATTATTATTATAATTATCAAAACTATCTTGAGCGGCTTTATTGAGCCAACCCTTTACAAACCATTTGTGATTACTTACTCATACCTCCAAAACCTCTTTGACCAACACTAGTGACAATGTTTGCCCCAACAAGAACACCAGTCAAACCTGCTGATCCAAAAGAGAAAAAAAATCTCCACCAAAGACCCAGACACTTTCAACTAATGTACGGCAAAGTATCGACAAGTTGGAAGCTAGTGGCTCAGGACTGCAAAACTCGACTCCAGTCATGGGAAATCTGGAAAACAAAAACCTACCCAGACAAATACTTCCAAAAAGTCGCGTCTCTGAAGCCAGGGCAACTTTGGAAAAGGCAAAATCAAACTTGAATAATGCAGGAAACATAAGAAAAGACTTAAAAGCAAATGCTTTGGCAGCCATTGACAGACTCTACCAACTAGTGAAAGAAGCAGAAGCAGAGATATCAGCCCTAAAAGGAAATACAAATAACGGCAAAACTCCTACAGTGCTAGAGAAAGTGCCGGATAAAGACATAGGAAAGGAAGCTGCAAGGGAAGAAAGCAAGATCATGGAAAAGCTGGAGGAGCACTCAAAACTGCTTAAGGAAAATGGCCTAAAGATGGAGAAACTACAGGGAGTCATAGAGCAGCAAAGAGAACAGCTGCTGGAAAAAATCACTTACGCCAGCGTCCTAGCAGGCTCTAGCACCACAGCAGACCAGAGTACCGATCCCGCCCCGAAACGTAAAACGCTCCACTCAGTCATCATAACATCTAAGGATGACACAGAAACAGGAGACCAGGTTTTGGAGCGAGTTCGGGAAGCAGTTGATGCGAAGACCGGCTGGGTGACTGTAGAGAGTGTACGTAAGGCCAAGGACAGAAAAATCGTAATGGGCTGCAAAACCAAAGAGGAAAGAAAGAAAGTTAAGGAGAGACTTGAAAAAGCAGGAGATAAACTTGTCGTTGAGGACGTGAAAAATAAGGATCCGATGCTCATCTTTAAGGTGTGTGCAGACTCACTGATGAAGAAGTGATTACAGCACTAAGAAATCAGAACAAGGACGTTTTTCACGACCTGGACGAGGAGGAAAACAGAGCCACAATAAAATACAGGAAAAATGCCAGAAATCCTCATACGAATCACATCATCGTAACAACATCACCCACAATCTGGAATAGAGCTTTAAGAAAAGGGAAGATGCGTATCGACCTACAGCAAGTACCGGTAGAGGACCAATCGCCACTGGTGCAATGCACGCGTTGTCTGGGGTATGGGCACAGCCGCCGATACTGCAAGGAATCTGAAGATTTCTGCAGCCACTGCGGCGGCCCGCACCTTAGAGCCGATTGCCCTCAGTGGCTGGCTGGCACCGAACCAGAATGCAGAAACTGTGTCAAAGCCAAATTAGACAATACCAATCATAATGCCTTTAGCGACCAATGCATCGTAAAGAAAAAGTGGGACAATATAGCAAGGGCATCAGTAGCGTATTGCTAAAGTTGTCCCAGGCAAAAATAAAATGTATAAAATATTCCAAGCTAACCTACAACGGAAAAAACTAGCAACGACGGAGTTGTTGCTAGAGGCAGAAAAGCAGAAGGTAGCAGTTGCACTCATACAGGAGCCATACGTGGGGAAAGCAAAAAGGATGAGCGGCACCCAGGGGAGTTAGAATCTTCCAGAACACTAAACAGAGTGAAGGGACTGTTAAGGCAGCAATCGCTGTCTTTGATCCGGACTTAAACGTAGTACAGTACCCGGATCTAACCACGGACAACATGGTCGTAATAGACATTCAAACAGTCGCCTGGAAGATGGTCATCGTGTCGTTCTACTTTGAGCCAGACCAACCTATTGGACCCTACCTGAACTCCCTAAAGAAAGTGGAAAGTAAACTGGGCTCGTCTGGAATGGTCATAGGTGGTGACGCAAACGCCTGGAATGTGTGGTGGGAAGTAGGAAAACCGACACAAGGGGATGAAATGCTGGGAACACTCGACCAAATGGGCATGCAAATCCTCAACAAAGGAAACTCAACCTTTGACGTCATCAGAGGACAACAACGATGCACCAGTATCGTCGATATAACAGCTTGCACCGAAGATCTCATGGCTGTGGTGGATGGTTGGAAAGTGCTAGAAAGCCTGACCAGCTCAGATCATAACGGGATAGTATTTCAAATCCAACTTGAAAACTCCACCGGCATCAAGGTAAGCAGAACGACCAGACTGTACAATACGAAGAAAGCGACTGGAGCCAGTTTCGTGAGAAACTGGACGAAATTAAAACAACAACTAAGCTAAAGAGAAGATTGCACAGATCAATAGTACGGAAGGTATTGATTCAGTCGTACATGATGTGACTCTTGCCATACAAGAAGCATGTGCCGATGCAATACCAAAAAGAAACATACGGAGAAGCAACTTACCTTGGTGGACCGAGGAGCTCGCCGAAATGAAAAGCAAAGTAGCCACGCTGAAAAGACGAATCCGATGTGCAGCGCTAGTCAGAAAAGACAAGGTTGTGAAGGAGTACCTAGAACACAAAGAGAAGTACGAGTTAGAAGCAGCCAAAGTCCAAGTTAGTAGCTGGAAGGATTTCTGCGAGAAACAAACAACAGAGGTGTGGGAAGGTATATACAGAGTAATGAGCTGGACATCAAAAAGAGAGGAGGACATACCGATGGAAAAGGAGGGAGAAGTCTTGGACGCGGCAAATTCTGCAAAACTGCTCGCTGAAACCTTCTACCCAAGAGATCGAATAGAAGATGACAATGAAGAGCATGCAAATTTGCGAAAACTAGCAGAAAAAGTGAATGATGGGGACGATACTGACGTATACGACCCACCGTTTACCACAGAAGAGCTAAAAAGAGCGATCAAATCCTTCAACCCCAAGAAAGCACCGGGTCTGGAGGGCTTTACTGCAGACATATGCGCCCAATTTATACTACATGACCCGGAGCTATTCCTCGACCTCCTAAACAAATGTCTTCAGCTGACATATTTTCCCCGCGACTGGAAGAAAGCAACAGTGGTCGTGCTACGGAAACCAAACAAGGACATCTACACAACCCCAAAGTCCTACAGGCCGATTGGTCTATTGCCTGTGTTGGGGAAAGTGTACGAGAAGATGGTAGTTGCCAGACTAAAATATCATATACTCCCCAAATTGAGCAACCATCAATATGGGTTTATGCCACAAAGGGGCACCGAAGACTCCCTCTATAACCTCATGCATAACATCCGCACAAAACTGGATCAGAAAAAGATAGTCCTGATCGTATCTCTGGATATAGAGGGAGCCTTCGATAGCGCCTGGTGGCCCGCCATAAAATTAAGACTTGCAGAGAAAATGCCCAATAAATTTGCGACGAGTCATTGAAAGTTATCTCAGAGACAGATCAGTGAGTGTTAGGTACGCGGGCGCAGAACATGAGCGAAGCACCGAAAAAGGATGTGTGCAAGGATCGATTGGTGGTCCAATTCTATGGAATCTCCTTCTAGATCCCTTACTGAAAGGTCTCGAAGAACGTGGACATCAGTGCCAAGCGTTTGCCGACGACGTGATCTTGATATTTGAAGGACATATGGCCACAGAAATACAAAAACAGGCCAATGTCGCTCTCGAATATGTCCGATTGTGGGGCGCCACCAACAAGTTGAAATTCGCGCCGCATAAAACGAATGCCATGCTTATCACGCGCAAGTTGAAATATGACACCCCACATATCGCCATGGGCGGGGTCGACATTGGTATGTCAAAGGAAATTAAGATCTTAGGGTTGACCATCGACGACAAATTAACCTTTAACACACACATTGCAAATGCCTGTGCCAAGGCGGTGGCTATGTACAAGCAGCTTTCAAGAGCAGCAAAGGCCAGCTGGGGCCTCCACCCAGAGGTTATACGATGCATCTACAATGCAGTGGTGGAACCAGTCATACTGTACGCTGCTTGTGCATGGGCACCAGCCGCAACAAAAATCGGAGTGCAAAAGAAACTGAACGCAATACAACGTAGCTTCGCGCAAAAATTGTGCAGGGCGTACAGAACGGTCTCACTCAATGCCGCCCTAGTGCTGGCTGGAATACTTCCCCTGGACCTCCGAATCCGGGAGGTGGCATCACTATATGAGGCCAAGAAGGGAGTGTCCCATCCAGTGCTGGGTGACAGAGAAATAGAGAAAATGTCCTCAGCATTGCAAGCCCCCCACCCAGCTGAACTAGTCAGACTAGATCTAGGCTGTTTAGGCAACGAGGAAGAGTATAACAACCACGATGGATACACATTGCGCATCTTTACTGATGGCAGTAAGATACAGGGAAAGGTGGGAGCCGCATTATCCATTTGGAAAAATAATGTAGAGAATAAGTGCAAGAAACTTGTCCTGCCCCCCTATAGCACAGTATACCAGGCAGAACTCGTCGCATTGTGCGAAGCAACAAAAGAGGTCCAAAGAAACGAAGAGACAAGCTGTGCCATCTATAGCGACTCTATGGCGGCCTTGCAAACCGTCGTGAACCCCGAAACCCTCCACCCCCTGGCAGTAGAATCACGGCAGGCCCTTCGCAACAGCCAACTCCAAAACAAAAGCGTGCATTTGTTTTGGATCAAAGCACACGCAGGGCTGGAGGGCAACGAGAGAGCCGACGTGCTCGCCAAAGAAGCCGCACTCAAGTCAAAACGTAAACCGGACTACGATAAGTGTCCGGTCTCATTCGTCAAGCGCAGTATCCGTATGGAAACGCTTGGCGAATGGGAAAACCGGTATCAAGACGGAGATACCGCAGGAATAACTAAGCTGTTCTTCCCTAGCGCTATCGAAGCGTATAGGGCGGTGCGGAAATTCAAAGCCAGTAAAGAATTGACTCAAGCTTTTACAGGGCACGGCGGGTTCTCTGAGTACTTAACTCGGTTTAAGTGTAAAGAGAATCCGGCGTGTACCTGTGACAATGACACTGACCAGACAATTATTCACTTACTCTTGGACTGCCCTATATACAGCCTTCAGCGATACGATATTGAACAAAAAACAGACATTTCAATGCTGGCAGAAAACCTGCCGAGATTTATAAATAGTAAA
The DNA here is from genome assembly GCA_024500475.1 of Phthorimaea operculella. Classification (NCBI taxonomy): domain Eukaryota; kingdom Metazoa; phylum Arthropoda; class Insecta; order Lepidoptera; family Gelechiidae; genus Phthorimaea; species Phthorimaea operculella. Next base: position 7,180 of record JANFCV010000262.1, read on the forward strand.
TTTAAAAACATATTCTTTAGCTTTGTAAAACAAATAGTATTAGATGTAAACAAACAAAATAGTGATAAGTAAAATGCCTAAACAGTATATTGCTATATACTCGCTTTAGTCATAAGAATAGAATAAGTAATTAAAAATAAAAATGTAAGCAAAAAGGTAGCAAAGTTGAAAAATATTATTGTAAAACTCTTCCCGAAAAATTAAATTAGATAGATAAATAGAATTAAGATATAAAATAAAGTAGAGTAAGAAAATGGTAAAAAATTGAATTCGGGAGGGTTTTTAGCCAGTAAAAGTCTGGCACTGCCTGGGCCCTCCCTTCCCAGGCGTCCTATGAGGATTTTTCTCCAGCCCGAAATCAATTCTATACCCTAGTTATTTAAGTAAAATTTTGTAAAAATAGTCTCCGATAATGTTGGAGGAATGAGTAAATTCAAAAAAAAAAAAAAAAAAACCTAACCTAACCTAACCTAACCTAACCTAACCTAACCTAACCTAACCTAACCTAACCTAACCTAACCTAACCTAACCTAACCTAACCTAACCTAACCTAACCTAACCTAACCTAACCTAACCTAACCTAACCTAACCTAACCTAACCTAACCTAACCTAACCTAACCTAACCTAACCTAACCTAACCTAACTAACCTAACCTAACCTAACCTAACCTAACCTAACCTAACCTAACCTAACCTAACCTAACCTAACCTAACCTAACCTAACCTAACCTAACCTAACCTAACCTAACCTAACCTAACCTAACCTAACCTAACCTAACCTAACCTAACCTAACCTAACCTAACCTAACCTAACCTAACCTAACCAAGTCTGCACTCAGCTCTCGCCGAGAGTGGCATGGAGTCGTGCTTTCTCCCCTTCTGCAACTTCGGTGACATCGGTGACATTGGTGACTGGATGCCGGATGCGGTGACATTGGTGACATCGGTGACAGTGGTTACATCGGTGACGGTGGTGACTAGATGCCGGATGCGGTGACATTGGTTACATCAGTGACAGCGGTTATATCGGTGACGGGTAACTGTGTTGATATTGGTGAAATGGAGACCAACAAACCGGCTCCGGAAGATGATGAGCTGTTATCTCTCCAACATATCATAGGTCTTGCTGAAGACATTGTAGACCTAATCACATCCAAGAAAAGTGTCACATCTGAAATGAAGAATGGCTGCATTGAACGAGCCAAGGAAATTGCCAAGTTTTCCCGTGACTTGCTGATACAAACTGGATCAAAAATACTCATCAATGATGCTATAGACAGAATAGAAACTACTTTCAAACAATAAATTTCAAAGATTTCAGTGTCCACTCAACCTCAACCGGCTCAAATTACTAGCAAAGACCCGAACCTTACTTACTCGTCCATCCTCAAGAACACTCCGCCTGGAAAACCTAAAAAGGTAAAAATCCCATCAACTCAACCAGCCATTATAATCAGCCCGACTCAAGAAGTATCTAGCTCTGCGGAAACACATAAAATAGTGAAGAAAAATATCACCTTCAAAGACACAAATTTTGCACCAGCTAACATCAGGTACGTCTCAAATAACAAAATTAGCATTGAATTTGACAAGCCGGAACAAATGGAAAAAACACTCAAGAAAATCCATGAGTCAAACTGTCCAATAAAAGCAGAAAAATCCAAGAAATTGAAACCAATGTTCATACTAAAAGGAATACCAACAGAAATACCATCAGAAGAATTGACAGAACTCATTAGTAGACAAAACGAAACCATCAAAAATGTAATTACTAGCCAGAAGGACCTCGTTTTCAAATTCAAGCGTAATAACAGGAAAGAAGATTTATACAACGCTGTATTCATGACTACACCGACAATCTATCGAGCTGCTGTAACCACCGGCAGGGTCAATGTTGACCATCAGAGAATCTTCGTTGAAGAGTACACACCTCTACTACAGTGCTACAAATGCCTTCAATTCGGTCACACTAGGCTCAGATGCACTAATGAGGACACAATATGCTCACACTGTGCTGCCATGACGCATAATTTTAAAGACTACCCTGTTAAGAGTGACAACAGCAAAATAAACTGCTACAACTGCGACAAACACCTCAAAAGACATAATTCTAGCCTAGCTGTACTAAATCACACTGCTACGTCAAAAAATTGCCCGAAAGTCATCCAAAAGACAGAAAATTTACGGACCAGGATTGATTAAGGACAATAATAGTTTTTCTTAATAGTTAAGCATTTTTATTTTATAATGTAATAGATGTATGTGTTAAGTCTAATGATTATCTAGCTGTATCAAATTCAGATTATTTCCTCAGATCTTTGGAATTTCGTGTAATAACCTCATCGACCTCGATAATTTTTACTTGTTACTATATTAAAGATTAAGGAACTTTTTTAGTGACTGGATGCCGGATGCGCCCATGTTGCATGGGTGACATTGGTGACCGGATGCCGGATGCGCCCATGTACCTCTGCTACTTTAGTGACATCTGTGAATGATACCAAGTAACTCCAGTGATATTGGTGACAATAGCGACTTCTGTGACTTATCGACTCGGCGACTTTATAATATCTAATGTACCTCATTTGTAATTTAATATTAACTACGTATTTCACATGTTAACAATTTATATGTGGAGGCAGAGGCATGCTTTACATTCAATATAGTAAAATATGTCTAAAAACTGGCTGATCACCAACTCCTTTGAACTTATAATATGTATAGCAAGAAATAGATTTATTTGTAAGGCAAAAATAGATAGTAAGGCATCTCTTTGTTTTAAGTATATGAGTTGTATAGACATCATTATTAATACTGTAAAACTTACAAACGAACAACAAATGTAGACTAAATAGGATGTAAATAGGATATTTATTCATAAGTGTATCCCATTAGCGCTGTGAATAAATATTTGTTAAACACTGACAATAAACTTCTCTCGTGAGCGGATTTAACTCATGAGAGACAGCAGAAAAAAAACCTAACCTAACCTCACCTCACCTAACCTAACTTAACCGGGATACCTTCGTTTTGCATATTGTTGAAGTTCCTAATTATAGTTTGGCATAAGACGGTTCGCATACATTTCTTTGTCATACTATTTGTTCGACATATTTTTTTATGTCATACGCATTTATAGTCATACTATCCCCTTGTCCTATTTTCTTTTAGACTAATTTTGAGTCGATCATTGATTCTTGATCAATGAGAATAATATTTTTATGGAAGACATTAGATTCAAACACATTTTTGAATAATGTTCATTTACTCTTGCTGGAAATCAGACGCGTAACGGGGCGGGTGCGAGCGAAGCGAGCATGAGAGTTCGGGGTACCTCGAATTGGTTAGGTTCAGCAGGCTATGACGGAAACGGAAGTGAGCAAAGCGAGCGTAGCGAGCTGGTTTGCTTCCGTCATGCCTGCGGGTTAGGTTGGCATTTATGCATGCCTGCTCACTTGTGCTTGTTGCTTGCATGCGTGTATGCTTGCTGCTTTATTGCCTGCATGCATTCTGCTCGCTTGCTTGAATGCATGACGGAGAAGAGAGCGCGCAGCCCCCCACAGTAAAAAAAAACTATTACCCAATTTCGGTAGGTTAGGTTGTGTTAGGTTGACATGTATGCTTGACATGTATATTTTCCTGCACGCTGCAGGGTATTCCTGTTTTTCGTAGAATGGTTTTGAATATTATATTATATTATGCGGTGTAATGATTATGCGTTTTTAGAATTATGGCAATGAATAATATGCCTATTTATCTTTATGCTTATTGACATTATGACTCTGTAATTTATGCCAAAACGGTTATTCGTATTAAACTTGAATTCATTATGACTAGTGATCGTATGCCTAGTAAAAATATGATTTAAAATTTTATGCAACCTGACCCCAATCCCTCGTAAAGAGCCGTCACTGTGACTGACTTAGGAGAAACTCGGATGAGTCAATCCAGACACATATTTTATTGCTTCATTGAAATGTGTGCCGACGGTATCTAGTGGAACGGCAGCGACACCTATAAATAATCTAAGGTGAAGACCATTTATCTGACACCTCTCCCAGGTCATTTGGATCAGTAGTTCCAGCGCTACAAGCGTTTGAAGCGTTTGAAGTCAAACTTTGACAGTTGGGCGGCCATCTTGTTTTTCTTTAAACCACTGCTATTCAGCAACCAGAGGTGCAATGAAACTGCCTGAAATAAGTCTTCAAAGTCTACCACTTTCAGGCGGATCCAAGCTGAAAACTTTTAGGATCCTGAAAAGTGTTCAGTCAGAAAGAGCACTTCTGATCGTGGAAAACCCAAACACCAGGGTTCTGCGATCACTGAGCCGGGCGCTAGAAGCACTCAAACATCAAATTTTACAGTTCAGGCGGCCATCTTGGCAAACTCCATCCTCGTGTTAGAATGACGCGTGGTCACCACTTTCGTTCACTCTCGCTGGTTCTCTAATACTTTTTCATTCTATCAAGTTTTAGAGAAGTTTATTTTTTATTTTTGCTGAATTGTTGTATCGGTGTGTGTGCATTGCGCTACGTTGTCATTTGCGTTGTTATGTGTGAATTCTGGTGAACATCTATAATTTATTCCTTGATTGTAGTAGGTACGGTAAATAAAACCTTTTGTACTCGTGCTATTCCATTTAATATAAGTATTTTGGGTAACACCCAACTAGTTTCGCTTACTGAACATCATAAGGGGCATCATATAACTTTTACAATAACTTTACACAATGAAATACACGTTAAAACTAAGTACCTTATAACATTCAGTTATTAGAAATCATCTTTGTAACTAAAAACAAATGCGAAACAATAACTTGTGTCGGTAGGACAAACATTAAAATTCAGGTTGCCAACTGTAGAAAAAGTGGTTAAATAGAAAAATAAAAAAATATATATACATAAAAATGAATTACTCTAAAATAGTTTAAAGTAAATGGGTGAATCAACTTTTTGTGTCGCGATTTCACACTTTTTAACAATTAAGATTTGTTTCTGAACCACACAATATATCTACATATGATAACATAGATACATAAATTATAAATCTCTGCGGCATGGCTGGAGTTTGATCAACGGTTACAGTTGTCCTGAAAAAGAAATAATTAGTACTTAATAATTAGTATTAGAAATAATTAATAATTATTAGGTATAGGTACAAATGTATTTTTAGTATGTTTTATGTTGCTGTCACGCTAAGAAGAAGAAAAAAGGATAACTTTGACTTTCTCAAACTTGATTATTCTGTTTATTTTTTTATCTTTATCGATGGATGTAGGTACGAATAGGTATGATATTTCCAACTTACGAAAAACTAGTATCGCTCGATATGAAAAAAAAAACACAAATTTACCTTCCGCAACTGGATAGATATTGCTGAAGAGCGACGGCAATTTACCGGAGCAAGCGTACTCATTGTTATATGCTAAAAAAGAGTAAAAAGACAGGACTGCGACCATGTAGTGTCGACCATTCACTTTATACATCAGCCCCATACCCATGTCTAAAGCACATGTGCCTTTTCCAGCTGCAAAAAAAGTGAGTATCAATTTTTTGCGCTTTGTACACATTATTTTATTTATTTAATTTAATGCATAATGCACATCCAAGTCGGGTGATGCCAGCTTAGAATAGCATCACCAATATAATACCAATATTTACCCGTGGTTGTCGTAGGAACTGTCTATCAAGGGATATTCATCTAGGGAATGTAATCAGTTACAAAACACAGTTACATAGACGGCCGAAAAGAGAAATATGTAGGTATACTCTTCCTTGCCTCAGCTTGGCGGCCTTGTAATAGCTTTTCTTTACGTTCTGATTCGGAGTTATGCCAGTGTTTCGCCGTCGAGCATCAGTTCAAGCTAGGAACGCTGACCGTGCCATCGCTTCTGCCACATAATAAATAAATAGCACAAGCTTCTGTTTGCTTTTCGCCCAAACTTATAGGTACATGTTTTATTGTTTTATGTAAAATTACTAAAGATACTAACCAATTTCTTTAGCACAGAACGTATCATTGTTATTTGTTATATTTTGTATATCTGATTGCCATCTCTCTTCATCTAGGCACTGCTGTTTTTCTATAAGTTTTATTGACACTGTAGTAAGCATGGCTTCTGCTGCATTCGCACGGCCATCATCAAAAGATAAATCTTTAAAGGTAGCTGTAAAGTCTTCATCATTAGTTTTATTGTCTCGTTCTGCAGCCAGCTGGTCGAGTCGCCAACTAGCAATCTGGAACAAGTTAAACATTGTGATGAAACGATTTCGTATGATAAATTAAATACTGAGAAAATTGAAAAATAAACTAGCGACCGCCGGGACTTGAACCCGGGACTGTGGATCACCGTTCCACCGCTCTGCCAACTGAGCTACGGGCGCCTAGCGGGTCCGGGTTAAAGGACATTATGAATTATATATAATAAATTTGGGGGTTAATGCTGTCCGCGTCCGTAGGCGACCCATCATGGTCATGACTCCAGATACCCTACACGTGACCCCTGGGCAGTGCTAAATGGACAGCAATCTTTCCGGTGGTAGGCTTCGGCCGCGGCTGGTCACCACCCTCCTAACTAAGACATGGCGCCAAGCGGTACCACCGTGTTCCGACATGCAGTTAGGAGTAGCCATAATGGAGGTTGGGTCTGTGCAGTAGTACCGCGGCAGTAGCAGTTTGAGGCGGCTGATTGTTGCGGCATCGAGTGGCTGGTTCTGGAGGGTAGCGGGATCCGAAGCACGGTGCACCGCTGGCCGACCGTGGGAAGTTGGGGGCCCAAGTAACGGGAAAGCCACCCGTGAAAGGCTGCCCCGCCACCCAACGAAAAATCCCGGGATGCTCCACCTTGCCGGTTGGCGACCGGATGGGAGGACCAGGTGGCAATCCCCGGGGGGGTTCGGGCGTCCCCGCAGTCTCCAACCCAGCTATCTTTGTGTGCCATCGCAATCAGACCGTTCTCCAGGCTAAACGCCAAGCGGTACCTCGCACAACTGCCTTCCTCCTGCCTATTCACTTTTCCCCACTTCACACTTTTCAAAAATGACCAGCACAAAGAAACGGATAACGATGAAACAGCGGTTGCACGTCCTCCCACTTAAAGTGCACCTCACAAACATCCGAGGTTTGCACTCCAATCTCATTTCTGCCCACCACCATCTTGAGACAGAAAGACCGCATCTGCTGTTCCTCACTGAGACGCAGATCAGATGTCCAGCTGACGCGGCGTACCTCAGCTATCCTGGCTACTCCTTGGAACATAGGTTTTTACCTCGTGCCGGAGTCTGTGTGTACGCTCGCGATGACATCTGTATCAAGCGTCTCAAGAACCTTGAGGCTCCCAATTTATCCATACTGTGGGTACTGGTCAATACTGGAGTAGCCCAAAATGTGTATGCCTGTGTTTATCGCTCGCATAGTGGAGATTCGGAGACAACCAAATTATTTGAGCAACTCAGTGATGCTGCTGATGAGGTTCTACAGAGGTACCCTTCGGCGCAGCTAGTTATCCTGGGGGACTTTAATGCCCACCACAAGGAGTGGCTGTTCCCATACCAGGAGACAGATCATGCTGGGCGACAGGCGCGCAAATTGGCACTATCGCTAAATCTCTCCCAGCTTGTAAGCTGTGCGACAAGGGTTCCCGATGTGGAATCTCACACAGCCAACTGCTTGGACCTTCTGCTGACGACTGATCCAGACCGATGCTCAGTGTCGGTTGTAGCACCTCTTGGCACATCCGACCATTGTCTGGTGAAATCTGTATCCGTGTACTCACCACCCGATCAGGGCCCTCGTGGTAAGAGACGGGTGTGGCGATACAAGTCAGCAGATTGGGACGAAATGCGCCACTTCTTTGCGTCGTATCCATGGCAGGCCTGTTTTTCTTCAGGAGAATCGTCGCGCTGCGCCGATGCCATAACAGAAGTCCTGCGTCAGGGTATGGAGTACTTCATACCGTACTATGATGTTTCTTCTGGTAGCAAAGCTCGCCCATGGTTCAATGCTGAATGTAACCGCGCTGAAGCGCTAAAACAAACGGCTTACCTAGCCTGGGCTGACGCTCGATCGCGCAAAGCTCCGAATACTCGGGATTTGAAGAAAACCTACAATAAGGCCTCTAAGTCATGCAAAAAGGAATTACGCAGAACACGTTTCAAGCACATCGGCACTGTAGGCGCCAAACTTGCCTCCCATCCTGCTGGCAGTAAGGCATTCTGGTCTCTAGCAAAGGCAGTTGAGACCAATTTCTGCCAGCCTTCTTTGCCGCCATTGCAGAAACCTGATGGGTCGCTCGCTCACACTGCGGAAGAGAAAGCGAACCTGTTTGCTTCCCTTTTTGCGGAAAACTCGCGTCTAGATACCGCAGGTAAAACGCCACCAACGTTACCTAAAGTCTGCTGCAACATGCCAGCCATCTGTATTCGCCAGAAAGAGGTACTTAAAATCCTGCGAAACCTAGACGTAAATAAGGCGAGCGGCCCTGATGGTATCCCTGCAATTGTTCTGCGTAACTGTGCGCCTGAGTTGTCTCCGATATTGACACGCCTGTTCCGCCTCTCACTGGAGACTGGTGTAGTTCCCCAATCGTGGAAGCTTGCAAACGTGTAACCTGTGCCCAAAAAAGGCAGCCGTGTTGACCCTGCCAATTATAGACCCATATCGGTCACCTCTATACTCTGCAAGACTATGGAGCGTGTACTAAACAATCGGCTTCTGGCTTACCTCGAGAGCAATGATCTCCTTAACGACCGTCAATACGGCTTCCGCCGCGGGCGGTCGACAGGGGACCTCCTCGTGCATGCCACCCACTCATGGAGCGAGGCTATCGAGAGGCACGGCGAAGCCCTTGCCGTATCTCTGGATGTCTCAAAGGCATTTGACAGGGTCTGGCACGCAAGTTTTATTAACAAGCTTCCCGCCTACGGGCTACCTGCTGGACTTTGCAACTGGATCGCAGATTTCTTGAGTGGACGGTCAATACGAGTGGTCCTAGAAGGACGCTCTTCTGATGAACAGGCTATTGACGCCGGCGTCCCTCAAGGGTCTGTACTTTCCGCAACCCTATTTCTGCTGCACATCAACGATATGCTCACGCCCGACACCTTTGGGTATGCCGATGACAGCACGGTAGTTGATAGGTACCTGTCCAGTGCAAAGGCCAGCAGTGAATCTACTCAGTCTTGTCGAGAGGCCCTAGTGAGTCGCCTAAACTTGAATCTTGAAGCAATATCCGAATGGGGTGACGCAAATCTTGTCAAGTTTAATGCATCTAAAACACAGGCATGTCTATTCTCCACTAAACGGAGTCCCTTCGAGCTGACTCCGACTTTCCGAGGTGTATCCGTACCGATTTCCGACCATCTTGAGCTTCTTGGCATGAACCTTTCATCTGACCTGAACTTTGGACAATATATTGAGTCTTTGGCCACGACTGCAGCAAAAAGACTCGGAATTCTCTCAAAGGTCAGGCGATATTTCACACCAGTACAGCTTTTACAACTATACCAAGCTCAAGTCCGTTCCTGCATGGAGTATTGCTGTCACCTATGGGACGGGTCTGCCAAATACCAGCTGGCAGCCCTGGACTCGATTGAGAAGCGCGCCAAGAGACTCATCGCTGATAAGGCACTTATTGACGCAAAGTTGCAGAGTCTCGAACACCGTCGCAAAGTAGCTTGCTTGTCGGTATTCTACAGGATACATTTCGGGGAGTGTGCACAGTCTCTCCATGACCTTATACCTCCGTCACCATTCCATCTCCGGTGCACGAGACGCCGGTTGGGATTCCACCCTTATATCGTAGACATCCCGCAAATTCGCACAAAGCGCTTCGCTTCTACATTTTTAATGCGAACTGCTAAGGAGTGGAACTCCCTGCCTGCGGATCTGTTTCCGGAACGTTATAACCTGGGCCTTTTCAAGGCGAGAGTGAATAGGCATTATCTGGGCGAGCATGTTCCATCATCGTCTGCATCGTCACTTAACATCAGGTGAGATTGCGGACAAATGCTTACCCATTGTTTATAAAAAAAAAAAAAAAAAAAAAAATTGTTTCCAGTCTAGTAGGACAACTGAAAGATGGTTTGGAGGACACGTTAAGTTGTCAGTCCCAGTCCCAGGTGCTGTTTTATTGTCTACTAGCTGCCCGTCAGCGGTTTCACCCGCTGCAACCTATTATTTCGCGGGAAAAAAAGCATTACTCGCCAAAAGATGTCGCTGTTAGTTTTCGGCGAAAACGTTTAAAACGCGAATCGGCTCAGTCACGCCACCTTTGCAAAAATATTGGAATATGCGTGATCCCGTAGGAATAAGACATTTTCCCGTGGTAAAAAGTAGCCTATGTGTTATTCTACATACTCTTCTATATTTGTGCAAAATTTCATGTCAATCTAATCAGCCGTTTTAGGGTGATGTCGTAACAAACACACACACAAACATCCGCCTTTATAATATTAAGTAGGATGCTATGATTAGACGTTCGAACTTAGACAGAGGTCGTTACCATGTCATAAATCACACAACCACATTATCCTGAAAGGCGTTTGATAACTTTGTTACCAGGAGGGTTTATTGGGTCGTTTGTTGAGTCGTTGTACCGCATTAATGAACAACTCATCCATGCCTTGGTGACAGCATCGCTGTTCAGCTTGTCGTGGCTGTAGCGCGCGTCGAGGCAGGCGGGGAGGACGCGCGGGTTGATTTTGAACGGAGTTGTCAACACAAGCAACGCAACGTTCCTCTCCAACTTCTCCCAGACACGATTCGCTGGCACCACTATTTCAAACACCTGCAAAGAAAACATAAACCTTTCTAAGACAGTCGGGTAATAAAAGTTATGCATAAAACATCTACAATCAGCATGACTAGTAAAAATACCTACTACATAGCTATATTGATAGATATTTTATATAAAGTGTATGGAACGGTGTAACCTTGCAGACGCGATATAAGACGACGAAACGGAACAAATTTAAAAAGAATTATGGCTTTAGAGGCATACTCGGGAAACAGGTTTGATACGTTTGTATGAAAACATCTGGATGTGAACGTATGCCCCCAGATTTTACATGCTTCTTCACCAAGCTCCGGTCTGGTTAGATAAGTGGAAATCAAAGTTAAGAAACATTGTAGTATGACATCCGGTCAGCGAAACGAAGTTGGCGGGTACCAGCTAAGATTACGACTATAGCGCCATCGGCCGTACGCGTCAGTCGCAGCTGCGGACCCTTCGAATTTGCACCTTTCACTCACGTTTGAATATTGAGCGTGCTCATCTCTGGTATCGTTCCATGTTGTATGTGACTTCCCCGCCGCTACCAACAAATCCTCACGATCCAACAGACGGTTTTTCGATACGATGTGGGCAGCTGCAAATTCAAACAATGTTAGAGGAGCATATTTCAGTGGGTGGAAGTGAAAGAACATTTTTTGGCCCGGTGGGCGTCTTACCGCGCGGACGCGTTTTATTACGCTCCTCAATTTAATTTCTATTTTGCTGTTTAACTTCGAGTTTGGTGCATGTGTTATACATATTTGGATTGCCTGTGACGAGTGTTTTACGTTGGTGGTTTTTCATTTCCATTATTTGAAGCAGTTCGTGAATAATAACGAAAAACATTTTAAATATTTTGAATAACGGCTGAAAATTTTGCCAAGGACTAAAACTTTGATTTTACACTTGTGTTGTTCATATATAGACTGTCTGTGATGCGTACTTCATGGTGGTGGCCTTAGAATTCCATTGTGCTAAACCGTTTTTGAGTAATCGTGAAAACATCCTAACGTTTTCGATATCGGCCGGCCGGCTGATTTTGAAGCGCTTGGGGTCAACGCCCTCTGCACCCGCTGCCTACGCTGCGCGCCGCCGCCTCCGCGTTAAATTCGCGCCGTCCGAATCCTACCACCAACCACCCACTAACAAACTTTCAACATAACTGATACTGATCTACACCCCATACTAACTACATTGCTTCAATTAAACAATAAAATGGCTTCTGTTAACTGTCATAGATGTAATAAGGCTAAGCGGACACAATTCTTATCGTGCGTCAACTGCAAAAACGCTTACTGTTTGGACTGTGAGAATGTTGAATATAAACGCTTTGCTCTTATGACTGCTCAAAACAAGGCAAACTATAAGTGCCGCGCATGTTACAACCTATCACCAGCTTTACCGAATATTAGATATAATGTGTCTGATAAGAAAGTCACCCAAAAATCTAATCTTGACACTTCCTTAGAAATCAATACAGACCGCGGCCTGCAGAGTGAACTGTTACTAGAACTAAAATTCTTGCGAGAGCAAGTGTCACTATTAAAAAGCAAATTCGATGAAATCACTCCGTCTCTTAGTTTATGCCATGATAAGCTTGAAAATAATACTGAAAAATTGGAAGAATTTGGTGAACGCCTTCACGGTATCGAGTCATTCTCTACTAAACAGCTAATTTGTCACTGTGATTGCCATTCAGATGTCTCGCTGTCACAAGATGAGTATGAATCAACTAAAACAGGCACATCGCGGCGCAAGCGTCGCAGTAACAAAATTTTACAGGCCAATGTAGCCGCGAGTACTACTATCGAAAAACCGGCGCCGCCATCTAATTCAAAAAGTTCCACTTCGGCTCAGCCTACTCAGCGTACAGGACAGCATTCTAACGAGAATCTGGATAAAAATAACTCTTCTGCTATGCAGTCATCAAGCTCATCTGGTACTGAGAAAGTCTCGAGAAATGAGGTGCAAGATTCAAGCGACGAAACTTCTGAGGAGCTTGATGGCCAGGGACCATGGAAGGAAGTTAAATCTAAAGGGAAGAAAAGACAATATAGCTCACTCCAGGGCCTTGCGGGTCCTGAAGTAACCACATTAAAAGCGGCAGAGAGCCGAAAATATATCCATCTTTGGAACATGGAATCAGGGCTTGAAGAAGTATCTAACTACCTAAAAAAACTTTTTCCAACCGCGAACTGTAAAGTAGAGCAGCTGAAATCTCGTGGTGATTATAAATCTTACAAAATTGCAGTTCCTGAAGGTTATTATGATAAGTGTTTATCTGCTAATATTTGGCCTGTCAACGCGCAAATTAAACCGTGGCAGTTTTTTCGAGGACCCAATGTTAACTACCAACAAAAACAGAAATAATAAAAATATTTTAGACTCAGGCAGACCAATACGCACTTTAAATATTTTTTATCAAAACGTGAGAGGCCTGAGAACAAAACTTGTACATTGGAGACAGAATCTACTGTTACTAGAGAACGATCTGGTTGTGGTCACTGAATCTAACTTGGATAGCCATATTTCGGATGCTGAGGTTTCCTGTGGAGACTGGAACGTGCTGCGCCGTGACCGAGGCCGTGCTGGTGGCGGAGTGATGCTCTTGGCTCGCTCGCCTATCAGCTTACGTCGGCGCACGTTACTTTTTAAATGTTACTTTTGTTACTTTTTAAATGTTTGTGGTTTCACTGATTATAATGACAATGTTAATACGTTTGGAGGTAGGCTGGACGTGGTATTGTTACCAGAGCGTGTTGGGCGTGTTGAAGTACGCAAAGTGCCAGGGAGCGGAATTATACCACATGCAGATTCATATCATCCGCCTCTAGATATATCAATTCCTGTTAGTAAGAACTCAAGCCTCCAAAGTAACACACATATGCCCCCTAGTAATGTAGACAATAGTCGGGACTGGAATTTCTCTAAAGCCGATTTTCACCTTTTATATCAATTAATTAATGAAGTTTCCTGGGACTTAGTTCTCAATAGCCTTCAGCCTGATATTTCTGTTAAGGAGTTTTATTCTATTCTGTATGGCATATTTGATGTGTGTATCCCCAAAAAAGTCAGACCCAAGAAGCATCTCAGGCGCTACCCAGTATGGTACACATCGGAAATCATTGATGATATGAATCGTAAGTCCTCACTACATCGTTTGTGGAAATCCAGCAATCATAGATCTATCTATCAAATCTTTAGTAACCTTAGAGCTGCTCTTAAGGAAAAGCTTGCCCAGGCTTACGATTCATATGTCAATGATTATCCCAGGCCATCTGTTCCAATAACTAGGAAACAGCGAAATTAAATTCCCGGTGACGAAATGTTGTGGATTTGTGTAGTGGTAGGTCCTCTTCACAACGTCCAATAAAATCCCTTCGATAATATGCGGTGCTGGGAGTAGGAGGGTTAATTATGTGTCCCTTTTTTCAGTTTCTCGACTGTAACTCGTAAACGGTGCATCGTATCATCAAAATGTCTAAGAAACTATTAAAGCTCATTAAATTTCCTATAACTTTGTCATCAACATGAAAACCATAACATGAATGGTTTTCAAGTTATGGCCATTTCAAAGTCGGTAGTTTTTTCACTTTTTTTATTACGACACTAAAAAGTGTTCGGACGTTTCTGTGAATCTTCGTCATCTTTAATGCAAACTATTTCAAAACTTGTGAGTAAACTAAAAAAATAAAATGATTAAATACGTGTTTCCGCATTTTGTAAATTTTAACCCTTAACAGGGTAAAAAAGAGGTTAAGAGTTTGTATGAAAAATCGACATTTTTGATGTGATCTGTTTCAAAATTTGGAAATAAGCGAATGACCCAAAATAATTAAACACGTGTTTCAGCATTTTGTAAATTTTAACCCTTAACAGGATAAAAAAGAGGTTAAGAATTTGTATGAAAAATGGTCATTTAATTTTTTTGGCTTATTCGCATATTTCCAAGTTTTGGAACAGATTACATCAAAAATGACGATTTTCATACAAACTCTTAACATCTTTTTTACCCTGTTAAGGGTTAAAATTTACAAAATGCTGAAACACGTGTTTAATTATTTTGGGTCATTCGCTTATTTCCAAATTTTGAAACAGATCACATCAAAAATGTCGATTTTTCATACAAACTCTTAACCTCTTTTTTACCCTGTTAAGGGTTAAAATTTACAAAATGCGGAAACACGTATTTAATCATTTTATTTTTTTAGTTTACTCACAAGTTTTGAAATAGTTTGCATTAAAGATGACGAAGATTCACAGAAACGTCCGAACACTTTTTAGTGTCGTAATAAAAAAAGTGAAAAAACTACCGACTTTGAAATGGCCATAACTTGAAAACCATTCATGTTATGGTTTTCATGTTGATGACAAAGTTATAGGAAATTTAATGAGCTTTAATAGTTTCTTAGACATTTTGATGATACGATGCACCGTTTACGAGTTACAGTCGAGAAACTGAAAAAAGGGACACATAATTAACCCTCCTACTCCCAGCACCGCATATTATCGAAGGGATTTTATTGGACGTTGTGAAGAGGACCTACCACTACACAAATCCACAACATTTCGTCACCGGGAATTTAATTTCGCTGATTTTGCTATCTTTCTTGGGATAGATGTCGTAATGAAAATTCGTCAAAACCCTAGAGCTTTTTGGCAACATATTAATAGCCTCAAATCGTCTGGTGGATTCGAACCTAGAGCATCATATAAAGATGAATTTTTTGAAGGATTTCCTCTAGCTAATGCGTTTGCAAATTTTTTCTCCAGTGTATTTCTTCCAGACACCCCAATATTAGATGCCGATCAAATAATTAAAAATAGTGCAAACTCTTCATCAAATTACATACATATTGAGAGTATTACGGATGCCGATATTGTTATAGCAATGGAAAAGTTAAAACCACGTAGTGCAGTTGGACCAGATTGCGTCCCTGCGTACATCATCAAAGCGTGTAAAAACGAATTACTTCTTCCCATCAAACATATATTTAACCTTGCACTTAAAACCTGTTGCTACCCTGCTATTTGGAAAGTTACTCGTGTCAGTCCGATCCCAAAATCTAAAGATACCACTTCTGTTGAAAATTATAGACCTATTGCTATTTATTTATTTATTTATTTTATTTATTTTTGGTTTCTTTGGGAAACTTACAGCTAACATAATTACAATAAATCAAAACAACAGTATAAACTTATAGCCAATTACAAGATTCCACCTGTAGGTAATCAAATAAAAAAATGGTGTTAAAGTGAAAGGAACAGAATAAATACATCAGTTAAAAATATGGAGAAAAAGAAAAATAATGCGATCAAAAAAACAAACAAAGAGAAAATCATAGGAAAAAGTCATTTGCGAATTTATTTTTAAATGAGTTAGTGCTGGTACAGAACAGATCAATATCTGCTGGAAGTTCATTAAAAGCAGCGGATGCGCGGAGCAGAAACGAATTCAGTCTGTAGTTAGTACGAGAAGCCGGTACATTCAACCGAACAGTGCGTCTCAAACGTGAGTGATTCATTCTAATCGAGACTTTAGACAATAGTTCGGGACTGTCAATGGTTCCATTAGCTATCTTCATCAAGTAGCAAATATCACCGACCCGGCGCCGCATCTCAAGCGGTAAGAAGTGGTAACGCTTACAACGGTGTTCATATCCATTGGATCTTTGCTTAGCCTTAAAATCTAAATATCTTAAAAAACGTTTTTGGACGCTCTCAATACGATTCTTGTAGAAATTGTATTGTGGGTTCCATACTTGGGAAGCATACTCAAGGTGACTGCGCACATATGCACAATACAAGATTTTTATCACCTTAATGTTATTAAATACCGCCGAAGTTCTAATGATAAATCCCAGCATTTTAGCAGCTCGTTTGACGATATGATCAACGTGCCTGTCAAATAGCAATTGCCTATTCTATCTGCTCTTCCAAAACTTTTTGAAATAATTCTACATTATAAAATTTCTAAGCAAGTAGCACCTTTCCTCTCTGATTCGCAACATGGTTTCCGAAATGGGCGTTCAGTCAACACCAACCTCCTCACACTAGTAGACACCATTTCCACTCATATGGACAAGGGATCACAGATTGACGTAGTCTATTTCGATTTTAAAAAGGCCTTTGACCGTGTTGACAATGATATCCTACTTGACAAATTGTGTGCGATAGGATTCAGTCCCGCGTTACTCAAGTTTTTCGCTAATTACCTAAGTGAACGCAAGCAATTTGTCAAGTATGGTTCATACGTCTCAAACACGTACCACACTCGATCAGGCGTAAGTCAGGGGTCAATCTTGGGTCCTTTGTTATTTATCCTGATGGTAAATGATCTTGACGAATCACTGCAGCATTCTAAGTGTCTCTTGTATGCTGACGACCTTAAATTAGTCCGCGTCGTTGTACAAAGTGAAGATGCTTTGCTTTTGCAGGATGATATTAATAGCGTGTTTCTGTGGAGTGCTAAAAACAAATTATCCTTTAATTCCAGCAAATGTAAAGTATTAACATTTACTCGTAAATTTCATCCCATTATCTCCACCTATACATTGGGTTCAGAGACAATAACTCGTGTAAGCAGCATCAAAGATTTGGGCGTCTTATTCGACCCTGAACTCACTTTCAATGAGCACATCCGATCGCTAGCCAAGCAGAGTTATGGCAGACTCGGGTTTGTGCTCAGAAACTGTCGCGATTTTCGGGATCCAAAAGCAATAGTTTTATTGTATACTGCCTTAGTACGTTCAAAACTAGAAACGGCCGCTATAATTTGGAGTCCACACGAAGCCAGTTATTGCTTGTTATTAGAACAAATACAGAAAGCTTTCCTTCGATTTATTTATAAAAAAATATATGGATATTATCCTTTTTTGTATCCCACTAAATTTCTTCTTGGCGTTTTGCAATTAAATTCCTTGCAAACTAGACGAACATACGTGGCGCTCACAACTGCATGCCGCCTACTACGGGGTGACTTAGCTTGTCCTGAACTGGTGACGCAACTGTGCCGCCTTTTCGTTCCAGACAACTACTTGCGTGCCCGCAATCACCGGCTTCTTGCTGTACCCTCACTACGTACTAACCATCACTGCAATTCCCCGCTTGTACTTGTGCTTAGCCAGCTCAACACGCTCTTGGCCACATCACCACAACTAGATTTGTTCGCCGATCCTCTTACAAAGATTTATAAGGTTTGTCTCTGCTTTGCCGAAAACTGTTTTTCTTAATGTTGTTATTTTTTGTTTCGTGTATATTTTATGTCTTGTTGTTGCTGTTGTTGTATCCTTAGTTTTATAGTGCATAGGCTAAGCTGTAATGCTATAAGACTTATTACCAATAAATAAATAAAATAAATTTTTTTTTATTCTGTTGAAATATTTTTGTATTTTCACCTATGTTCTACACTTAGTAACGGAATGGCGGCCATTTAAAATGAAATTCACGTACCTGTGAATACATACTTGCTGCTAATGATAGTGCCTCCGTATGGCCCTCCTTTCTCGACGTACACCAAGGCAACCCACGGCGTCGCGCTGCCACCAGGCAGGTTCGCGGTACCACAACCTGAGATAATCATTTTAAAAAGTCTATAAAAATGAAAGTATAGTAGTAAGTTATTTGAAAATATTTTTGAATTCAATTTAATAGAAAAGTTAGTTTGAAAGTTCTAAGTCACTTATGAACTTGACAAACTCCGTTCCGCTCTAAAACAACGCTCCGAGAGCAGCACGAGGCAATTATTTATCTAAGTTTCAAACTATTTTTGAGTAGGTGTGATAAAAGCCGAATTGCTGCGCGAAAGTTCATCTGCCGCAGACCACCTGTGAAGGTCACAGCCGGCACGCTTTGTAAGGATGCGAATTTCCAGATTTATATGAAAGTGTAGGTGCCTACGAAAAGTGTACTGGAGTACATTTCTACACCCAAGTAAAACATTAATAAAATGTTTTGTTAAACGTAGGATATTGAAAGAAAATCAAAGCACAAATATTAGAAAAAAAATATAAATTGCATTATCATACAAAATTGACGAATGAGGCAGGAAGGAGAGTTACTTAATACAGAATTGATATAAAAAAAAAATCTCGTGAAGAAATGCGAACGGCATCGAAGTGCGCGCCTAACGTGCGGCGCGCGGCAACCAACTGATTATCCCCCGCGCGGGGGCCGCCGCATGTACTTGCAACTCTATACCTACGCTGCGGAGTGCGCCAGGCCTGTCGTGGTACGAAATTTTCATACCTAATAATGCATGGAGAGCTATCATTATTTTTTATTACATTAAAATCTACTACTTAAGACAACGACACGCCCCTATTCTTTTGTATTTTTTTTCCAAAAAATAGAACATATGAAATGAATTTCAAGAAAATATGAACCCATTTCCTTTTTCAATGTAAAATTTAAAATGACTAAAAAACTTTCCATATATTTAATTTTTGAAAAAGGAATAGGGGCATACCTGCCTGTCTATAGTAGACCTAAATATAGTAAAAACAAAATTAAGGAAAACAGGGGAATACGTTAGTGGGATAAGGCTGAAAAAGCCTAAAGTAGTCGCGTCAAGCAATTGCATGAGAGAACTGCTTGAAAAGAGCTGTGTTGAGGTCAATAGGTACCTACAGATAAGTATCAATAGCAATTTAACGATGATTACGTTAAGGTCGCTTGTCTGTTTATTACCTAGAACGCTTTTACTACAGGAAATATCTGCATCCCATTCTCCATTAACACAATGTGCATATTCATCAATCACTAAGTTTGTGCCGTCTTCTAGAGCTTCGGACACCGCGTCTCTGCTAATGATGGTGATGTTGTTTCGACCGCATTCTTGTATCGCCAATGTACCGTTGGGCTCAACACCCTCACACGATCTTACTCCACCGTCCGTCAACACACTAGTTGTGCCGTTTGTATCATCTGCGCAATAAAGGCGATTCTTCATAGAAGTATCCCCTGGCAGTAAAATATGCTCGGGTCGTACGCAGTTATCTGGAATTATAATTACGTACATATACATACAAATAAAATATCATGCAATTGGGTCCCATAATGGTCCCATATTGAAAATAATTCAGTACAGTAATGAATGAGAATGAGCCTTCTCATAGGAAACATCCGAGTAGGAAACAGACAGACAGCAAAGTCCAGTACGGTCAAAAAAGTACGGTACAGGAAAGAGAAGAGATTGTACCAAAGAGGTGACTAAAGAGATTCTAGTTTTCAGGGGAAGGAAAAAGGAGAAAGTGGAATGAGTAATGTTTCCTGTTGAGCTCATGCCCCTGTAGGATCCAAATGAGACTAGATTCGAATATATTATAACCTCAAGTTAACTAATTAACAATTGCACGCTTAGAAATAAGTAGATTTTGTAAGGAACGTAATAATTTTAAGAACCACCTCATATATGTACCCCAAATTGTAGCAAATAAAGAAACATTTCATTATTTCATTTCATTTCCAAAATTAGTATAAGCAATAGGTTGATAGTCGATATAAGCAAATAAATAGTTGTTCATTGAGTTTCATAGCCGTATCCTGCGCCGTCCCTTATAGCCGATATATAGGTAAGTACTCACTAGCTATGCATTTAGGCATGTCTGCGGTCCAAAGGCCGTCGGTACAAGAAGGTTTCACATCCTGGTCTAACCTGAAGCCCAAGTTGCAGGCCACGGCGAGATTCACAGAGAGGGTACTCTGGCCAGGTTGCGTCTCAGGAGCACCCAACGTTTGGTAGCTGCCATTGTCAGGGTATGGCGGGAGGATGCAGAGTCTACTATAAAATAAATATATGGGGTGTAAGGGATATGCCTTCGAATACTGACATGTGGATCATAAAACTGAACAACTTTCATCTATGAATAATATATCAGGAAATGTAGGAAATCATTTGGCTTCCCAAAGTAAAGGCAGTCATCTGATGGTGAATTTGTATGGGAGATCGCTGTTATTTGGCGTTCCCGGACATTTGTTCAGAGGTAAAAGTTGCCCGGTATAATGGGTATAACGGTCTGCATGCACCCCATCAGTAAACGAATGGCTGTCACTTACACCCTGTATTAATCTCATCAAAAAGTGTATAAGTGACTTTCCAAATACAGGCACAATAAATAATACGTAGGTATCATCTACTGGCGGGCGTAATACCAATTATTTAAATTATTGGTTACCATACTTTGATTCAAGAATAACTTACTTTTCATTTTCCTGCTGTTTGTTGGTTTGATCCACGGCTTCAGTATTCCTGGAACAATAACACGTCAATTGTATATTTCGATGACACAATATTCTTGTGGACAGGAAGCGGCGAAGTTTTACAGAATCTGCTGTCACACTTAAACTTCATAATAGAAAGCATCTAAATAACAATGAAGATAGTAGGCAAATAAACTTTTATGGCCTTTCGATTGACAAACATAAAAATTATAAGTAAAAAATATACAGTTACGCTACATACAACGATATTTATCATACATGTAAAGTCACGTTATTCTTTGATTCAAGAATAACTTACTTTTCATTTTCCTGCTGTTTGTTGGAAATTTGATCCATGGCTTCAGTATTTCTGGAACAAAAACACGTAAATTGTATATCGCTACAGATATGTCGATGACACAATACTCTTGTGGAAAGAAAGCGACGAAGTTTTACAGAATCTGCTGTCGCACTTAAACTTCATCTAAAAAGCATCTAAATGATAATGAAGATAGTAATAAACTTCCATGGCTTCTCGATTGACATACATGAAAATTATAAGTAAAAAATATACAGCTAAGCTACATACAGTGATAATATTATTATCCTACTTAATATTATAAAGGCGGATGTTTGTGGCGCGACTGAGCCGATTCGCGTTTTAGAAACTAACAGCGACATCTCTTGGTGAGTAACTAAGCCCAAATTGACTGAATGAATTAGAAGAATCACTAAGACGCAGGTGAAACCGCGGGACAGAAAGCTAGTCTATCATACATGCAAAGTCACGCTATCCTGATAGCTATTAACACGCAGCCTTTCAGGCTTTTTCCATCAGCTGGTAAACGTCCTCATAAATGAAGACAACTTTACATGAAGAACTAAATACCATTAAACAAATAGCCCAAAACAATGGATACCTACACAAACACACTCATAAAGGACACACCGAAGAGGAAAGAAAAGCGGGAGAACGGAAGAAGTTATTCAGCACAACTCTGTCGGAAACAGTTGATCCAAAACGCTGGGTAAAAATGCCATTCTGTCCCAAAAATTCAAAAGACTCTTGAACAGCGACGTCAGAAATACTTACTTTTCGTCTTCAGTTTCCTGCTGGTTGATAGAAATCTGATCTACGGCTTCAGTGTTTCTGAAACAATAACACTTTGTAAACGTTTGAGTGTAATTATAAAAATAATTATAAATTATACCTAATTCAAGCGCCGAAGTTTATAGAGCGCGAGAATAAATAGCAAAAACCGTGAGTGGGGTATTTTATTGGTGGTATTTTGAAAGAGAAATTCAGACTTTTCAATGAAGTGTTTGTGCTTGGTGATCTTGGTGAAGCTGGTCCTGGCGTAGACGTTGCAGGCCTCCTGGCTCTCGGGCGCCGTGGAGACGATGCCGCGCAGGTAGTAGCGCTCCACGCCGCGGTCCTGCGCCTTGAACACCAGCCCTCCGCCGCTGTCGCCTTGACACAACGCTGACCCTGAAGTGATACGTCATTAAATCATCATCACCTTCCTGCTTTATCGGTCGGTGTTTCAATACAAAATAATGTAGAAAAAAAATTGGCTATATTTTATTACTGGCCGCCAGCCTGACGTTAATCCTCTTTGGAAATGCTATTGTATCTTAGGACAGATATTAAGTTGAAGCCTAAACGTCGCCTTTTTAGATACCTAATGAGGGACTGTCCAGGGCCAGATTATTGAAGAGAAAAACAAGATGGCGCTGTCTATCGCCATATATCTTAATGGGGATGGAGCGCGCCATCTATATATTTTTTTCAATAATGTTGCTCTGGACAGTTCCTCATTGTTATTGTACAGAAATTCACACCTATCCTATAAAGACAAACATATCTAAAGCTTACCGTGGAAGTATAGCGCTTCATTCACGTAAGTAAATCGTTGTCTACATTTAAAATAAAATGGTATGGTATAGCGGCAGAAGGACAGTACGTCTTATGTTGTTGAAGTACGGCAAACTTTTTGAGCTTTCGCTTTTTCCTCTTAGAACTATATTCGTCTTAGAGAAAATTATTTATCTTTCCTTTGTAGACTCATGAATTTTAAGTTGTTTCTAGTCTTTCTCATCCATTTCTGAAGTTATTTAAAGTCAGATTCAGATTTCAAAAATCAGGTTAGTTCTTAAGAACAATAACTAAAAGCACGTTAGTTCCGCTTTGCTCCAGTCCTGCCATGCACTGAGTTTAAAATAGCGCTGTAAAAATTAATTAGTAAGAAAGAAAATTGTTACCGTTCCTGTATCCAGCGCAGATCTTATCGCTGGTGATAAAGGGTCTGAAGTTCGGAGGAGATTCCTCAATACACTGTTCTATCCTCACATAAGGCAGCTCAATCACTTGGAGGATTGGGGATGGTTTTCCTTCAAGGTCTTTGATTCCCCAACCTGCAACCTAGTAAAAAAGTAAAATGTGTGTGATAGACAGAAACTATTCATAAGAATATTTTTAAGGGAAGTTGTTCTGTTTCCTGGTCTGATTACAACCTGTCAGTATTTGGAGAGCCGTCCCTTACACCCCGTGTAAAGGTGGGTTTTTTGTGTGTACTCGATCGATAGTTTCCAATCTATTGGGCAGATCTGTCAGTAAGATGCATCACACATACATACCTGAAATACATAACCCAACTTTTACTAAAAAAAAAATTCCCTATTTCTGCCAGAACAAGATGATAAAGGATGCAGTGGAGTAAGAGTATACTATTCTTTGGAGAGGTGGTTTGATAACCTTGATACTTGTTACGTTAAACCAGGGAACATGAGGCGATTACTCAGTCAGTGCTCGGAACACGATTGTCGATGATCTACTGAGGATGCTCAGTGGAGGAGCAAAACACATGTAGAGTGTAAAACGGTGGTTGCGGGTGTTGGTGAGAAGCATCGCTTGTACATTTGCATTAAGTTGCAGTCGTACGTGTGGTTCACTTAGCAGCATAAATTGCCATCACAAGTAGGGAAATTTTCCTGGGATCTTTCGTCGTCTTGGTGTCCTACGCAATAAATCAAATAACTAAATACCTTCCCAGGATTGCCGGCTCTGAGTTGAAAAGCGTCGAAATACGGTTCGAAGTCGATGCAAACTGGTCTGACATGCGTTGCGTACACAGCTGGCTTGGCGAGCCACACCGCCGCTATGTCATCCTGGAAGTTGGAGCCGGCGCCTTGGTACCGCGCCGGGACTTTTATGTTCAATACCTTTGACAAAAACAATTAGATATTTAATTTAAGAACTCGTTTTAGAAGTGAAAAATAGTTTTGAGCAAAAGCCGGAATATGGCAAAGTTCAGCTGAATTCCAGATCCTGCTGTATAACTGCGACATACAGATAGTGTCGCGACGTTTGTCGAACGTCACGATTTATTAACCATTTATGGCAACACCGCAAACCCATCTGCCAAATTCTTGTGATCTATCATCATGTGACACGGTGTCATCATGCCGTACTTTTGAAAGTTTGTTAATTTGCCAAGTGAAGTTTATTTCGTGATACTTAGATTATTAATAGGTGTAGCGGCAGCGACACCTATAAATAATCTAAGTCGTGATACTTACTTATTTGTAATTGTGAAAATTACTCCCCCAAGTTTAGGTGAGTGTTCATAAGGAACGGAAAGGGCTTGGATTTGCGTTAGTTAATTACATGAACAAAGGATATCTCTCTGGTCACTAGCCACCTAGTCGTCTGCGGGGTTTTCATCACACTGATATCAGATACCTTTGAGATATGAGATTGAAACCTGTATTGATGCATCCTATGATATTGTCAAACCTTCGGTGGGCGACTTGGTGGCTAGTTGGGATAATGTGTAAAACTCGGATGGGCTGTCTTTGAGCCTTGTCCAGGTTGCTTGTACACACGGATGGGGTGACAATACCCTGAGGACAGCCTTGGGGTATTGCATTCTGACGGCAGCCATGACGAGGTCATGGCAGTATGTGTGTGGAAGTGGAATCCAGCTTATGGCCGTCACTAACCTATCGTGTGGAAGCTCCCCGTTGGATTCAAGAGGAAGCCAGCTTGCCAAATTGTTTAGGTTTTGGCTAATGATGTTGTCCGTGGCCATGTGGACCATGTTGACTGTTTTGATCCGAGGAAAGTCAACTTGTATGAGCGCTCTTCGGAGGCCTGGGGATTGTTATTGTGCCAATGATACTGGCTTGGAGACTGAGTAGACCAGAGAGTTTTGGTGGTTTCAATACTTGAATTGGAGTATTGATAATAATGAAAATTAAGATAGGCTTAAAAACCAAGCGACAGCGACAACGACGCGCGTCGTTGTCGCTGTCAAATGACTGGTTTGTATGGGTTTGTATGGGGAACCAGAAAGACCGAGCGTCGGCGTCGTTGTCGCCGTCACGTTGACAGCGCGCTGAGAAGCTCAGGGTTTGTATGGGATGCGGTCGGGTTTTTCTACAAGACCGCAGCGACAACGACGCCGTCAAAATTTTACGGCGTCGTTGTCGCGACGCTTGGAAAATAAGGATACCATAATATCTAAAGTATGCTAAAGTTTGATAAGTTTTAACTGATGACTTGCAATAGATGAATCATGGCCAAGCTTTTTCCTCCTTGTACGGAGAGACGTTGCTAGATGCAGCGTCTCCTTGTAAAATATCTTTGTTCCAGGTTGGCGTGCGAGTGTGTCTACAACAATCGCCATGACAGATAGAGTGAGTCAGATTTTGGACAGTGCATTGTTTTTAATAATTGTTAAGCATAAAAATTCACCCTTTATTTTGTGGTTAAAGAAAAGAAAGAAACTAATCTTTTCCAAAATGCTAACTATTTATGATTATGATAATTTCTGATGATCCAGGAACTCATATCTCTTGTATCTGTTGACAGGCCGGAATGCACTCACGTCAAACTTCTGAACGTTGTCATCGAGTGGGTGGTTCCATCCTCGGTAGAACTTGCCCAGAGCGACGGCGTACGAGGTCACCGGATGCAGCCTGTGAGTAATCTTGTCCCAGAAACAATGAGCCGCTGCAAGGGAGGTCCACGATTACTATTTGTGCCGGTATACTATAACGCTATAAGGAGGCCAAGGAAATAGTAGCTTACCATCCGACATTCTAGTTAGTTAGCAAGGTAGAAATGTTCGCTTTCAATTAAAGGTATCAGGGCAGCCAGCAGCGTTTTAGACGCATTTGCACCAGATTATGTTTTGGGTGGACTGGACTTGACTATCTTATAATTCTTGTAAAGGTTGTTATTTTATTTCAAAACAAATCATTACAAACCGGAAATGATGACAGAACTGCTGACAAGCGACCCCCCGCAAATGAGCTTGTTCAGCGTGTCGTTTGTTACCGACTTCCGGTAGATGCCGGCGTGCCAAGGAAACTCCCCTTGCTTGGCTTCACGACCGTCCACGATCAGGATCTTGCCATCTGGAGTTATTGTTCCACATTCTGAAATTAGTTAATAAAATTCTTTAGGTTGATACAGTGGATCGGTGCTGGATAAAAACAATTTTTAGTATTGAAAGTGGCAATGGAATGACAGTCGAGTATCGTTTGCAAAACAATGGCAGACTTGGGGCCCTGTCGTTACCAGAAAGTCTCCCCACCTGGCTGGCAGATGGCGATGTAGTTCCACCGTCCCCCGCTGGTACAGCGCATGTGTGTGAGCACTCCTGTGAAGTGGTAGTTGGGCTCGTTGCACTGCGGCCGCACGATCGTGCCTGTTGGCTCATGGCTGTTGCATTCCCTGAAACGAAAGGCGTATTTTAAGGCACCCACACAGACGAGCGACACTTCACTTGACGGTCGTCGAAGGTCGCGCGACAGATCACGACAGTTCGACTATCTATCAGAACTGCTTTGTCATCGATCGTGTGGTCCTGATTACTTGAAGCTTTTTTACCAAGTACTCAGTTTTTATTGACGTAGCTTTGGACGTTCTCCGAGTAAAGGGAGCCGCAGCTGTTAACTGGCGTTTTCTAGGAGAGGCTTACGTTTGGCATTGGACTGCCGATGGATGATGATGATGGCAACATTTTTCGTCATTACCTGTAGTAACTGTCTTCAAATTCATCATTGGTAGCTTGACATCGATACGTCACACTTGGATGTGGATCCAGCTTACAGAAACCTGCAATGGTCAGATCGATGTAATTTTATGCAAGCTTGTATTTTATTACTTACATTTACTATGTTCTACAATACACATGGTGTAAAGGATAGGTCTCCGAAAGTACTGATAGGGTGCATTCTGCATACTACTACTACTTCAGCCTCACCAGTCCACTGCTGTGTAAGGGACGGTATACCGAAAACTTTGCAGGCGTGATCAGAACATGAAACTTAACAACTTTTACTGTGGAGCCAATGGTGGGAAACGAGAAAAAATTTCCGACCTCCCATACAAAATTCGCGATTAGCTGACTGATTGTGTATGGGATGTCAAGAAATTTGTTTCGTTTGCCACCATACGTTCCATGGGGAAAATTGTTCAGTTTCATGGTCTGAGCACACCTAAGAAGATTTTTTTTTACGTTTCCTGAAATATTTTAAGTGGTTCGGTTTCATGGTCTGAATCATCTGAATGCACCCTATCAGTATTCGGAGGCCCGTACCTTACACCGGGTATGAATCGATGACGTTTAAAAAACACGGCATTACTTACGGACACATTGGGCCAGTTGTTCTGACCAGACTCCGAGTACACAGAACAAGATGTGGTTTCCACTGGGCCGGTAGCCAGGGTTGCAGGTCACGTGCAGCTGCGCCGAGCTGACGTGGTCTCCAGGGCCCACGTCGGCGCTCCCCCCTACAGAGTACCTCCCGTTTCTGGGATATGGAGGGAGTGTGCATATTCTGAAATATTGAGGGGCCATTTTACCTAACGTTATACGCTTGGTAGGAATTTAACCATGCTGGTAGAGACTAGCCTGCGCGATCTTCGAGCTAGCAATTGGCAGGAGATCGCGCAGGACAGGGATCAGTGGAGAGAGCTCGTTTCGGAGTCCAAGATCCTCTTTGGGTCACTGAGTCAGTCGAGTTAGTTAGTTAGTTAGTTAAAAAACATTTTCAGACCCTTTAAAGGTCTTATTTACAGTTGTTTATCTGATTACTAGTATGGTATATGCTAATTCTTCAAATGGTGAGCTGATGTTTGTAGGTTGAAATGGTTGATATATAATATTGTTAAGTTGTAGAGCTGATGTTTGTAGGTTGAAAAGGTTGATATATAATATTGTTAAGTTTATTAAGGTTGAAGTTAGTGATTGGTAATCAAATCAAATCAAGCAAATTTAATAAACTTGCCAACACAAAACTAAAGCAAATGGCCTGACTGACTGAATCGCTGAATTATCAACAGTGATTACCTAAAGTTCGCTTATCGTTGTCGCTTATTTATTTATTTATTTAACCGTTTATTGTACACAGTAAAAGACAAAGGACATAATATAAAAAACAATACATAACAGGTTAACTTATTTCTAAAAAAAAACTCTTCCAGCAGACCTAGGGTAGAGAAATGATATAATGTAAGGCAGATAACGTGTACAAATACTACCATAAATACCAAATAAAATAATATTATAAACAACCTGATGATGATCTTTCCGGCCGGTTTCGGCCATGGCGACCACTTCTACTCCTAATCAAGTCGGCGCTGATGCGCTCGTAGGTGGCTATTGTAGCCTATTTTGGCAGTAAACTCCCGTGCACAGTGTGGGCACGTGAGTTTGCCATTGACATAATTGTAGTTAATGGCAGCGGGAGGACGGGCCTTCAGTTCATCGCGTTTAGCGTCAAGGTCTGCTTTACGCTGCTCCTCGAAGTCGCGGATTCGCCTCTTTACAAGACCGCGCCATTCTGGCCGTTGTGCTGCCAAAACCTCAAATTGAGAGGGTTCGATATTGCATCTTTTCATGTGTCTCTTCTGAACATCTTTAAATCGGAGGAGTTGACCGCCATGCTTTCGCTTGCCCTCCTCTAGCTCAGAATAGAAGATGTGCTTCGCCACTCGCTCATCCGCCATCCGGGATACGTGACCGCACCACCGAAGCTGTCGACGCATTAAGTACGCTTCAATGCCACCAACATTGGCTCGTCTTAGAACTTCGGTGTTTCGCACTCGGTCGGACCATCTGATCTTCATGATGGTGCGAAGGCATTTGAGGTGGAATCGATCCAAAGTGCGTATGTGGTGACGATACACACACCAGGTCTCGGAAGAGTACAGAAGGTTTGGCAGCACAATCGCCATATATACAGATATTTTTGTGGCTAGTTTAAGGTCGTGCGAGCAGAAAACCTTGGAACGCAGCTTCCCAAATGCTGCAGCTGCAGCACTGATTCTGCTATTGATCTCAGCATCAAGGTCACACTTAGCTGTAATAGTGTAATAAACAACCTACATAAATACTAAATAACATATATACTAAATACCTATACTTAGATATATATTTATACATATAATATATGTATAATATAATATGATGGCAAATACAATTTAATTGCAAAGGGAGAGATAATGCTCTTTCACTCGTTTTTTAAATATTGAAATAGAAGGACTGTCTCGCACTGTGTGTCGGAGGGCATTTCACAGTCGGGCCGCATACACAGTGAAGGAATATAGTCTAAGCTCCCGTCGACCAAGTCTTACCTCATAGGTCTACCGCACGGACGTATACTGTAGCGATAGAGACCACTTAGGAGGTCAGGAAAATACTGGGTTGCCATCTCCTAACCTGGAGGAAACTTTTTTATTCGAGTTGGAAAATGCAAAAAAAGTCCAAAAATTACCTCACATTTCTACCGCTCCAAACGTTTACCTACCTAAAGAGACTCCTTTTGAGATGAGAATGCGCTAGGATTGCCAGCTCCAATCCTGGCAGGTTCCAAGGTCAGCCACATTTTATGAGGCCCAAAAATGGAGTTTTTTACCTCATCTTTCTACCGGATGAAATTAGTGTCAATCGATAGCTCTAAGCATGCCATTGACAAATATATAGGGTTGCCTGCTATCAGCCTGGCAGGAACTCTGGTAAACCCCCTCAAAGAAACGACGGTAAAATCTTCAAACAAAGAAAAAGTCATGAAAACCACTAAGATTCCAGCAAAACTTAATGTAAACTGCACCATAGAGTTACATTCTGTTGTGTGGGACACTGCGTCGACGAACGACCCGACGGAACCTGGTGTTTTCAAAGCATCTATAATTAGGAAGTACAAAGCAGGCCACTGACAGGCCTTACATTTTTTGCAAACAAACAAAATTTATGCCAATCGATAGCCCTAGGTATGCCATTTATAATTATATAGGGTTGCCTGCTATCAGCCTGGAAGCATCCCTGGTAGACCCCGTCAAATGAATACAGGTAAAATGTTCAAACCCATTAAAACTTGTGTTACACTGCTAAGATGTCTTGCTACCAAACTGAATTAGTGCGAATCGATAACCCTAGACATGACATTGATGAATATATAGGGTTGCCTGCTATCAGCCTTCCAGTATCCCTGGTATACCTCCTCAAACAAACGTTGGTTTAATCTTCAAACCAAGAAAAACTTACGTAAAACTGCCAAGATATTTTGCTACCGAACAAAATTAGTGTCAATCGATAGCTCTAGGCATGCCACTGATGAAAATATAGGGTTGCCTGCTATCAGTTTGGAAGTTTTCCTGGTATACCCCCTCAAACGAACGCTGGTAAATTCTTCAAACCAAGAAAACTTATGTAAAACTGCTAAGATATCTTGCTACTGAACAAAATTAGTGCCAATCGACAGCCCTAAGTATGCCGTTTATGAATTTATAGGGTTGCCTGCTAACAGCCTGGCAGTTTCCCTGGTAGACCTCGTCGAATGAACGCAGGTAAAATGTTCAAACCCAGAAAAACTTGTGTAAAACTGCTAAGATGTCTTGCTACCAAACAAAAATAGTGCTAATCGATAGTCCTGGACATGTCATTGATGAATATATAGAGTTGCCTGCTATCAGCTTGGCAGTACCCCTGGTATACCCCCTGGTATCCCTTCAAACGAACGTTGGTTAAATCTTGCGTTCGTTTGAGGGGGTATACCAAGGATACTGCCAAGCTGATAGCAGGCAACCCTATGTATTCATCAATGACATGTCTAGGACTATCGATTGGCACTAATTTTGTTTGGTAGCAAGACATCTTAGCAGTTTTACAAGTTTTCTGGGTTTGAACATTTTACCTGCGTTCATTTGACGGGGTCTACCAGGGAAACTGCCAGGCTGTTAGCAGGCAACCCTATAAATTCATAAACGGCATACCTAGGGCTGTCGATTGGCACTAATTTTGTTCGGTAGCAAGATATCTTAGCAGTTTTACATTTTTCTTGGTTTGAAGATTTTACCAGCGTTCGTTTGAGGGGTATACCAGAAAACTTCCAAGCTGATAGCAGGCAACCCTATATTTTCATCAGTGGCATGCCTAGAGCTATCGATTGACACTAATTCTGTTCGGTAGCAAAATATCTTGGCAGTTTTACGTAAGTTTTTCTTGGTTTGAAGATTAAACGAACGTTTGTTTGAGGAGGTATACCAGGGATACTG
This sequence comes from Phthorimaea operculella, assembly GCA_024500475.1. Lineage (NCBI taxonomy): Eukaryota > Metazoa > Arthropoda > Insecta > Lepidoptera > Gelechiidae > Phthorimaea > Phthorimaea operculella. The sequence goes on from JANFCV010000262.1 coordinate 38,718, forward strand.
CCAGGCTGATAGCAGGCAACCCTATATATTCATCAATGTCATATCTAGGGTTATCGATTCGCACTAATTTAGTTTGGTAGCAAGACATCTTAGCAGTGTACAAGTTTTTATGGTTTGAACATTTTACCTGCATTCATCTGACGGGGTCTACCAGGGATGCTTCCAGGCTGATAGCAGGCAACCCTATATAATTATAAATGGCATACCTAGGGCTATCGATTGGCATAAATTTTGTTTGGTTGCAAGAAAGGTAAGGCCTGTCAGTGGCCTGCTTTGTACTTCCTAATTATAGATATATTTGTCAATGGCATGCTTAGAGCTATCGATTGACACTAATTTCATCCGGTAGAAAGATGAGGTAAAAAACTCCATTTTTGGGCCTCATAAAATGTGGCTGACCTTGGAACCTGCCAGGATTGAAGCTGGCAACCCTAGCGCATTCTCATCTCAAAAGGAGTCTCTTTAGGTAGGTAAACGTTTGGAGCGGTAGAAATGTGAGGTAATTTTTGGACTTTTTTTGCATTTTCCAACTCGAATAAAAAAGTTTCCTCCAGGTTAGGAGATGGCAACCCAGTATTTTCCTGACCTCCTAAGTGGTCTCTATCGCTACAGTATACGTCCGTGCGGTAGACCTATGAGGTAAGACTTGGTCGACGGGAGCTTAGACTAATAGCTATAGAATAGAAGTCAGAGTGGTGAAGAGGGATTGACAGTTCTGTCAAATTGTTCTGACATGGGAGCGACAGGACTTGTCCTGAGGACGTGAGAAATGAAAACGCTCTTTGAGATAAGAAGGAGAAGAAGGATTGTAAAGAACATTGAAGAGACAGGAGAGAACATGAGCGTTTCTACGTTGCCGAATCGGAAGCCACTTGAGGCGAGAACGAAACTCTGTAACGTGGTCGTATTTACGTAAGCCGAAAATAAAACGAATACAGAGGTTTTGTATACGTTCGAGTTTGTTCAGCAACTCCTCAGTGGCATCCAAGTAGCAAGTATCTGCATATCGAAAAGGGGAAATAAAAGTGTCTGCTTATGCACCTAATAAGAAAAACTAATAAAAATATGGTGGCTTCAATTTTCTCATTTAGGTCAACAGTACAAGCAAATTTTAGGTAAATAAGCCCTCATGTATCCGAGCACTATATTTCAACGAGGCTCGGAATTTTAGAATTCTGGTATAAAAATAAAGCAATGATACTTACTGGTCAGTTTGTCGTCGTAGTCTAACCGCCTCCCATATTGTGTCGTTAATCCTCTCACTAGCACAAGATAACACAAACACTGATAAAACTAAATAACCCCACATCACATATGCACTATATTTTAAAATAGGTATTATATTAAATTCTAATATAAAATGGTCTTATTTGATACTGTTTGATACGTGGTGGGTGAATCTAAAGATCGCAAATCAACTGATGATGTCAAATCCGGTTCGGTAGCGAAAGACAAGTTTTTTTAATTTACATATATTATTAATTTAGTTTCCTTATTGTTTATCTATCAATGATTATTATGACAGCCGATGTGGCGCAGTGGTTAGTATGCCTGCCTGCCACACAAAGGTTCCGGGTTCAATTCCCGGTGGGGTCACTCACAAAGTCGATATTTATCACTTTGTGAATTTGCTCCCAGTCTGGATAGGATATTGCAGGCTGAACTACCTGATTGTCCGCAAGTAAGATGGTTCCGTGCTTCGGATGGGCACGTTAAGCAGTCGGTCCCGGTTGCTGTCTATGATGGCGGTCGTTACACAACCATGTCAGAGGCCTGCTACTTTCACCTGTGTGCTGACACCAGGGTTCATCGGGTCGTTGAACGACACGGTGCCCCACAAGAAAAAAAAATGATTATTATATGATTGTTGAAATTTTATTGCTTTAAGTTGCTTTTAGTGTCAGGGGATACTCAGTCTAACTGCCTGTCCGGTAGCTAGGTCTGGTATACGGGTATGCGACCCCGGCCTCCCGAGCTGCTATAGTCTCAATCCCTTTCCTCCGAGACGGTAGTATCCTGAAACCTTGTTTCCTCTCCCAATCATTGGTAACTTCCTTTCTAACTTTCCCTTCCTACCCCATTCCTTTTCCTTTCCTCTCCGCCAATCTAAGGTCTGCCGTGCCGATGGATGCGTAGCTAGGGGCGTGCCTAGTTTTAGCGTGCCGATTTGCCCTGGGACCGGGTGACCCCAGATAAAGGCTAACCTTGTCCTGGCATGCGGGGCTCTGCCAGGATGGAAATACTAATTCCCTTGCTACTCGTGGGAACGCAATGATTCAAAATACAACAAACCCTAATCTAAATGGCGGCGATGTAGGAGTTCGCGACTCATCACGTCTCGTTCCTGTCGGGTGCGGATTGCGGGCTAAGGAGAGCCGCTTTGCTACGATGAATGTTAGAGGAGGAATGGTGGATAAAATTGATGAAGTATGTCAGATGATGGATAAGAGGCGTATAGATGTGTTGTGTGTGAATGAAACAAAGCGGAAAGGATGCGACATGACGAAACATGGCCCCTACGTAGCGTATTGGTCTGGAGTCCCTATTACTGACCGAGGCTGTAAGGGAGTAGGCGTGTTTCTTTCCGCACGAATGGCTGAATGTGTGACTGAATTTGAGTGTGTGAGCCCTAGACTCCTCTGGATAAGGCTGAAAGTCGGAATAACTCGCATATTTGTTGTAGGTGTATATGCACCGACTGATGCTGGTACGAGTGGTTCTACCAAAGCTAAAAAACAGAAAGAAAATGAGGAGTTCTGGGATAGCGTGAGAGATGTATTGAAAAACTGCAAGACGAATGAAAGAATTATCATGCTAGGAGATTTTAATGGATGGGTAGGTATGAAGCGAGATGGGTATGATAGAGTTCTTGGTATGTTTGGTGATGAAAGAGTTAATGAAAATGGGAAGAGTTTGTTAGAGGTCTGCTTACAGTGGGATCTTTTTGTGTCGAATACAATGTTTCAACACAAAAAGATTCACACTTATACGAGAGCGGAAGGTACATCAAGAACGATGATTGATTTTGTGATTGTGGATGAAAGATTGAAGAAGAATGTTTTGGATACTCGAGCATATCGCGGTGTCGGCATTGACTCAGATCACTTCCTGGTGATATCCCGAATAAGTGGTCTCTTCAATCGATGGCGGCACAGAGTGACTGAGCGTAATAGTGTTTTGCAAAGAGTGAAAGTGGAAAAATTGCAAGAAAAGGAAGTCAAAAAGGAGTATATTAGAAGATTGAAAGAGGAGTTCAATGGCTTGGATGAGATGTCCGACATTGAAGAAGGATGGAAAGGATTTAAGAAAGGTGTTGTGGATGTTGCGATAGAAGTATGTGGAGTTTCTAAAAGGATGAAAGGAAAATCACAACAGAGTGCTTGGATGAGTAAAGAAGTGCAAGAAGTTGTGCAAAAGAAGAAAAAAGCATGGTTGGATTGGTTAGCTACTAAAGATAACCGAAGAATGTTAAAAGCGACGGATGAGGATGTAGCGAAAGCACGAGAAGAGTATAAAAGTGTGAAAGATGTGGTCAAGAAGACAGTGGAAAGAAAGAAAGATGAGTATAAGGATGAGTTTGATAGGAGGCTATCTGAAAACTTTCGTTCCAACTTGAAAGTTTTCTGGAAATCCATAAGGACAGCTCGAGGAAAAACAGCATCATCCGAGTTGAGTAGGATTCGAATCCAGGATGGTAGTATAATAAGAGGTGAAGAATGTGTATTGAAAAGATGGAAGGAATATTTTGAAAGTTTATTTGAGAAAGAAGACATAGCGCAAGAAATACCTACGGAAGAAATGAAAGAAATTGTGAACGAAAGCGAGATTGAAATGGATGAGATCGTGAAAGCATTGAAAAGCATGAAATCTGGAAAGGCTGCAGGATATGATAGAGTATCGGTCGAAATGCTGAAGGCTGGCGAAGGTGTAGTGGCTAGTCAGCTGTACCTCCTTTTCAACCTTTGCTGGAAAAGCGGTCGAGTGCCAAGTGATTGGTGCATGGCTGTTATAGTACCATTGTACAAGGAAAAGGGTCGCAGCTAGATTGCAAAATTATCGCGGTATAAGCCTTCTTAGTGTTGTCGGCAAACTGTATGCAAAGGTGTTGATTGAAAGAGTGGTGAAAGAAACGGATGAGAAAGTATGGGATGCTCAGGCAGGGTTTCGTAAGGGGATGGGATGCACGGATCAGGTCTTTTCCTTGCGGTGCATAGCTGAAAAGTTCCTGGCTAAAAACCAGAAAGTCTATTGCGCATTCGTGGATTTGGAAAAGGCCTATGACAGAGTGGTGAGGAATGAATTGTGGTCGGCTCTATCCATGCATGGGGTGAGCAGTATCTTGATACGAGCGCTGAAATCCTTATATAAGGATTCCAGTGCTTGTGTCAGGATCAACGGCGCATACACGGAACTGTTTAATATCGAGAAAGGTGTTAGACAGGGCTGTGTTGCGTCACCATGGCTGTTTAATCTATTCATGGATAGTTGTTTGACAGATTTGAAAGAGAGTGAATGTGGACTAAGAATGAACGATTTACTCGTCAAATGTCTGCTCTATGCTGACGATCAAGTTATTCTTGCGTCGTCGGCTGAAGAGTTACAGGAGATGGTAAATATTATGAATGAGGCTTTGAAAGAGAAAGGAATGAAAGTAAATGTTAGTAAGACGAAAGCAATGGTTTTGAAAAAGAGGATAGTACGACAGAGTGTAATATTATAATTGAAGAGGAGAGAGTGGAGCAAGTGTAAGAGTTTGTATATTTGGGATCAAAATTTACATCAGATGGAAAGTGTGAAAGTGATATTGAAAGGAGGGTGAATGCCGGCAACATGGTGAATGGAGCGTTGCATGCCTTTATGAATAGCCAGAAAGTGTCTAATAAGGCCCGTCTGGCTGTGCATAGAGGGTGTTAGTTCCAACACTTATGTATGGGAGTGAAAGTTGGGTATGGCAGAAAAAGCATGAAAGTAGAATAAATGCGGTAGAAATGAGAGCGTTAAGGAGTATGATAGGAGTAAAATTGAGTGACAGGATTAAGAATAGCGTGATAAGGGAACGTTGTGGTATAAAAGAAGACGTAGTGACTGGTATAGAAAAAGGAATGCTTAGATGGTTTGGCCACGTTGAGAGGATGAATGAAAGAAGATTAACGAAACAAGTATATATGGCGAGTGTGGATGGGAACGTTGGAAGGGGAAGACCTAGACGGACGTACCTAGATCAAATCGGGGACGTTTTAAAGAAAGGCCAGGTCAAGAGTACCCTAAACCGACGAGCGTGCATGAAAAGATTGATGAACGTTGAAGAAGCGAAAGAGGTTTGTCAGGATCGTAGCAAGTGGAAGGATGTAGTCTCTGCCTACCCCTCCGGGAAAGAGGCGTGATGTATGTATGTATGTATGTATGTATGTAAGTTGCTTTTAGGCGCAACACTTTTTTAGACCAGAAATGGTCATTCTCCAGCTCATAATAACTTCTGATTTGTAATGTATTTCACAGCCGATGGGTACTGTGACGTTTATAATTTGAAATAACTAGTGATGTAGTAGTGTTCAAATGTAACGAAAAAATAATCGGTTTTTATCTACCAAAATGATAAAACTGGAGGACTGGAGCTTACTTACTTCTACTAACTACGCTGGCTCAGCGACCCGACGTGGATCTTGGCCTCCGAACTAAGTGGTTGAAAAAGACAAAGAAAATTGTGCTCCACGTTTGGGGGTTGAGGGGACATACAAATCGATAATCTTATTGACTACCAATTAGTCATACATTTAAGTGAGAATTAATACCCTGAGAGCAATCTTAACCCGTTGTATGGGCATTAAACATTAATCTAAGTATATAAGTAATAATTTCTGGCTATTACTTAGATAAGTTACTGTTCATTTGAATTTATAAAGAATCGGCCAATATTTATGACCGCGGCAGTCAATAATAATAGTAATAAATACATTTTATTCCCGTAAAAACACAACGAAAATGTTATAAATATTGTTACTTTGCAACATTTCATCTTAATATTATTTCCGACCGACCAAACATATAATCTTTTTATTTTTATTAATGCAACATATCCACGCCAAAAAATATGCTTACGTAAATTAAAAAAAAAAAAAAATAAGCGCTTGGTAAAAAATGGTTTCAGCTGAATTTTAAATTTGCTGTAGTCAATTTTAATCTCTTAACATACTTCTTATGAAATCGGCTTCGAAGAAATAGTGATTGTGATAAAAGAAAATTAAGTAACTACTATCCCGAAGCAAACAATGTGGGATTATAAATAAAACAAAAATAAATGTATGTTTCTTTTCTAATTACATAGACAGAATTCTTCTACTATTATTTTCTTGGATAGGATTACAAGATTAATGAAGAAGGTATTAACATTATTATTTTTTATGATCCTGTTAGATATTTTTTTAGATTTCGGTTGAAATACGTTTAGTTATTGCAAATAAATACATTTTCACCAAAAAATTACTTATACCTCCTTTGTTGTAGAATTCCATTGTTTTTAGGTGCATTTTTTTTCCTTAACTTCCGGTCCGCTTTTGCGGAAGATTCGAGAATATAGGTTCTTAGATTTGCATAAAATGATCATTCCCAAAAATTTGCTTATATCGAATTTTTTTCCAAAAAACGAGGATTGCTCTCAGGGAGAGACTCATCTGATGAAGAATAATTATTTAAGTACATAATATCCCACCCAAAACATAAATGTGAAAGACTGCCAAGTTCGATAATATTGGAATGCTTCGCCTATAAAAGAAGTGAGATCTAAATAAGTACCAAGTTCCATACACAGACCTCAGTTAAAAATAGTTACAGGAATGCACACTTGATTTTTCGCAGTTTGGAAATAAGAATCTACTTTCCAAACTGCGGAAAATCCCCAAATCCCCAAAGGTGGAGACAAAGATAAGGCGGAACCCAAGTCCTACAGACCAATTAGTCTTACCTCGTTTCTGTTAAAAACTATGGAAAAGGTAATTAATCTGCACATTAGGGAAAAATACTTAAGTATTATGCCCTACATGTCAAGCAGCATGCATATCAGAAAGGCAAGTCTACCGAATTGGCCCTCATGGAGCTAACGGACAGACTAGAGAGGGCTCTGGAGGACAAGGAGATAGCCCTCTGCGCATTTCTGGACATTGAGGGTGCATTTGATAACACATCCACGGATGTGATACTCAGATGCATGACTCAGAGGGGCATCGATAAAACGACTCTTACCTGGATCGAGTCTATGCTGAACACAAGGACAGTCACAATGGACCTTATGGGCACCACTATTGACGTCAGGGTGAACAGGGGCTGCCCTCAGGGAGGTGTCCTGTCCCCCCTGCTCTGGTCGATAGTTGTGGACTGTCTGCTCAACGAGCTGAACTCGGCTAACCTTCCCACGCAAGGGTACGCCGACGACCTGGTCATTCATATTGTGGGCAAGAGCCCCCATATGGTGTCAGATCTCATGCAGAATGCTCTAAGGATTGTTGAACGGTGGAGCAAGGACAACCGACTTTTGGTAAATGCCGGCAAAACCGTTATAGTTCCGTTCACGAGGAGGAGGAATTTAGAAGGACTTCGGCCCCCCACACTCTTCAACAGAACGGTTGAATTTTCATATGAGGTTAAATACCTGGGCATGCACATGGACCACAAGCTCATATGGAACAAACACATAGAAAAAACGGTCAAGAAAGCAAAGTCTGCGCTAGGCACATGCTGTCGCCTGGCAGGGTCCAGATGGGGTATTAAGCCAAAATACACGATGTGGCTGTACACCGCCGTGGTGAGTGAGGCCTATGATCACCTACGGCTGTGTGATATGGGCCAAGAAGATGTACCTGACCACCTACATCAATACCCGAAATGGACTCCAGAGACTTGCTTGCTTGATAATAACTGGGGCCATCTCCTCGACGCCCACCCTGGCCATGGAGGCGCTGTTAAACCTGCCGCCACTACACATCTTTGTGCAGAAAGAAGCTAGAGCGTCCATGGTTAGAGCGATTGAGATGGGAAGGGAGAGCTGGCACTCGAGTGTCATGAGAAACCTTAGGGATAGTCTCATGAATATTCCGCTCATGGCAATGCCATCTGATGCGATGACGTTAACGCATAACTTTGTGAGGTTTTTCAAAGTTATAATACCCGAAAGGGCGGAATGGAAGGAAGGCACTATTCCTCCCATTTTCAGGAAAGCTGAACTGGTATGGTTCACGGACGGGTCCAGGAGAGAGGGACTTGCTGGCTCTGGAGTGTTCTGCAAGAAACCCAAAGGCAGCGAGTCTATTAGCCCGGGACCATTCGCAACCGTCTTCCAGGGTGAGATGTACGCAATCATTGAGTGTGTGCATCTGAACCTGAAATACGTAGGCAAAAGTATACTCATCCTATCGGACAGTCAGGCCGCGCTAAAGGCATTACAATCCGATAACGTGTGTTCCAAGCTGACCATGGAGACCATTGAGCTCCTGAACCAGCTTGGCACTCGAAATCAGGTGACCTTGGGCTGGGTCCCAGGTCACTTAAACATAGGAGGAAATGAGGCAGCGGAGGAACTGGCCGGGAGGGCCTCCGGGTCACGACCTGTGGGACCGGAGCCTATCCTGGGCATAAACAAGTCGGCACCTCGAAGAGTCCTGAACATATGGGTGAATCAGCGAGCCCAAGAGCTCTGGAAGAGAACAGCAAGCCTAACACACTCTAAGCTGCTGATATGGGGATTCTTCCAGAAGTACACTTCCGTGATACTATCAATGAACCGGAATAATCTCAGGATGATTACAAGGGCCCTTACTGGACACTGTAATCTCAATAAACACCTCTGCAGGATGGGGCTTACTGAGGCCACTTACTGCAGATACTGCGCTGAGGACGATGAAACACCGCTACACGTCCTTTGCGAATGTGAGGCGCTTGTGCAAACAAGAAGCCGGACTACGGGTGGTCACTTGCTGTCCCCGAGAGAAGTCCAATCCCTTGACCCCAAACAGATCGTGGCCTTCCTTAGAATGGCCCGACTGGATGAGGTCATTTAGTCGTAAGGGTCGGCCACAATAGATCTGAAAAGGTCGCAGTGGCTGTTGGTCTGACCAGGACCAACCCCTAGTGATGGAACCGCAGCGGGAAGGACTTTGAAGAAAATGCAGGATGAAGTCAAACTATGATAATTTATTAAACGTAACATAGTTTCGATGTGTGAAAGCTATGTTACAATTTAAACTTAGTCTAACATTAAAACTAAGATTAGGTCTAGGCGACCCCTGCCCTCTATGTCTGAGGACAGAAGTGCTGGTTCGATGCTGAAGCCCGGCTTTATACTGGTCTTCAGCTGTAGTCTTGGAGGGGTCGAACTGTAGACTCAGCACTTCGTGTGATGGCCATCCGTGGTCAGCTTGAATCTGCACGTGGATGGAATCAGCAGATTCATCTCTTCTTGGGCACGTTCTTCCGCCTGCATTCCAGTGTCTCGAGCCGTAATCTACCATACATGAACACGTTTGCACGTAGGTAGAATGATCACGTCCAAAAAGGTTCAAGTCGACAGCGTCTGCGAGATTAGGGACTTCCGCATAGCTCGTACATAACATCTCCACCCGCAGATCAGCAACTATTTTCCAACGTTTAGTGAAAATGTTGCTGGAGGTTTCCCTGGGGTAAGGTGTTCTTCTGCTCTCCTGAAATCTGTTCTGATTCTGTCGTCTCTTTGTCGATCCATGATGGGTGTGGGTTGATACTGCTTCTCGATGACTTCGTTTCGTACTGGATATTGCTGTCTTCCAACGGCTGACCTTGATCTTTATTATATTCCAGGATCATAATGTGGATGGGCAGCGATGTCGTCACAGTTGTAGGTTAGTTAGTCATCTTGAACTTTACATTGGTTGGTGTTAGGTATATTCCTTTTCGAGACGGTGTCAGCTTCTCAATTTCGGGCATTCTGCCTTATTCGGTACACGAACAAATTCTCAATAGTTGCTATCAAGGGATAGGAAGGAATGAGGATTTGGTGGTTCTAATAGGAATATTGGGAAGTCTTAATAAATTTAAATACTCTCTAAGGGAATACTAAATTACTTGATTTCCAGGTGACATATTACCTACCTACTATCCAAATCATAAAGTACATAAAATTTCCTAACTACCTTTTTACCTTTACACCTACTAGATTAAATTATTCTAAGTAGGCCGCATAGACTATACTTTTAACCGTCTATGCCCCTTTAAAGTTGAACAATTTCTGTAATAATTTAAAACTAATAACTACATGATAAATTATACCTATAAAAGAATGCGCGATGCATCTATAATAGATTAGCTGAGCGAAGCTATTTCCATAAAGAATTAATGTCTATCTAAGTATCTATTCTATCCATAGGTGCCCGATGCACGCACGAATTCTCTAAATACTCATCTAATACAAAAGAACATATTCTGCAATTTTCATTCAGTGCTCGATGCACGTAGAAAATTGCGCAGAATATTAATTATTTTATTAAATAACATTACCTAGCGGCAACTTTACTAGCGGTCAATGTCATTCATTCATTTCATTACGTTACCTACCTATTCTAAAGATTTTAGCTTACATTGCACATTTTGCACAATGCAATACCTAACCTAGTGCAATAATTTACTGCTGATTCTCGATTGAACAGCTATGTTATAAGATATTGCTGTTATAAAATTTATCCTAATATATTATGAGGAGGGTGATGGGGTCTCCTTCATCCCTCAAACGAAAGCCTGCGTATTATTTTATTGCAGGGTACGTTTGACCTCAATACTTTGTAACTTATAAAGCTACACAAATTAAAACCTTAATCCCTACCTAATAGCTAATTCACATGAGTCAGCTCGATGCAGTCTCGCGATATGTAACTACATAGGAACAGGGACAGATAAAAAAAGGAATGACTTAGATAAAAGGGAAGCAACACGAGAACAGTTCAAGTGTACTTACATGGTTATCCTTCATCTCTGGTTTCCTCGTGAATCAATGTCTGGATTCCTCCTTCCCACAGAGTCCCGTAGATTCTTGCACTCCAAGGCAGCGACGTAGTCCGCCCAGGCGGCTTCCCGAACACGAACATGGTTGTCCTTAAAGCTCGTAGAAGTCCTGTGAGTGCTTACCGACTGCGCCAGTGATGGAACCGCAGCGGGAAGGACTTTGAAGAAAATGCAGGATGAAGTCAAACTATGATAATTTATTAAACGTAACATAGTTTCGATGTGTGAAAGCTATGTTACAATTTAAACTTAGTCTAACATTAAAACTAAGATTAGGTCTAGGCGACCCCTGCCCTCTATGTCTGAGGACAGAAGTGCTGGTTCGATGCTGAAGCCCGGCTTTATACTGGTCTTCAGCTGTAGTCTTGGAGGGGTCGAACTGTAGACTCAGCACTTCGTGTGATGGCCATCCGTGGTCAGCTTGAATCTGCACGTGGATGGAATCAGCAGATTCATCTCTTCTTGGGCACGTTCTTCCGCCTGCATTCCAGTGTCTCGAGCCGTAATCTACCATACATGAACACGTTTGCACGTAGGTAGAATGATCACGTCCAAAAAGGTTCAAGTCGACAGCGTCTGCGAGATTAGGGACTTCCGCATAGCTCGTACATAACACCCTTCTAACCAAATAATAATAATAATAATAATACTCCCGGTAGATACATCATACATACATACCGGTAGGCAAGGCAAACACAAACTAAACTGCAGAAAACAAAAAAATAGTAAGTATCAAAATTGTTTTATTGTAGTTTTTCAGTGTTAACATGTAATAGTAAGTAGTTTATGCAACTGCCTAATAATGAGAGGCTTTAGGATGAGAGTGTCTGTTTATCACACGAGGCGCACGAGGCGCAGCCGAGTGTGATAATAGTTTGACACGAGCATTCTAAAGCCTAATTATTTGCAGTTGCATACACTATTTTATCTACACTCTACAAGAAAAACTATGAAAAATAATTTAAACCTCCGCACTGCACTATGGCGATTGCAAGCCTATCTACTGAACCATCAACTGAACGACTTTTGTACATAAGTAACTTTTTAACTAAACGTTAAAATGGAGGCTCATAAAAACTGAACAACTTTTAAAATTAAATAAGTATCGAAAAATGATTTGAAGCAAAGATTTAATAATAAATAAGTCCTCATAATTTCAAGTGTCGTCCGCCGCGGGTGACACTTGTTTTTTTTTTTTCATTCGACTTACATTCGGCCAGTGTCAAATTGGAACAGATTACAATTTGGTACGCGGGTCAATTCGTTTAATTTTTTTTCAAATACTAGAAATCGAGTTACTTTATGTAGCTGCCAGTAGTATAAAAGTTTTTTTTAAATGCTGTATATTCGTAATGCAGTTCATTAGGTTCGTACTTTCGATTCTGTAAAACGAATATTACGAACTGAGTGTAGATAAAAGATTTTTAAAATTGGCGCCTTCTGTGTCCAAAGACTCGCTGGCCAGACTCTACCCTTCTTATGTGAAATGCAGTTATTGGGATTTTAATGCACTCACAGTGCTATATTATTCTCACAAGTGAAAATAAGAAAAAGAAAAAATTAATAATATAGCACTGTGAGTGCATTAAAATCCCAATAGATGGATTAAGCAAGCTTCATCAAATGGTTTGAATTCCACTCATAATGTGGACTAATCATATAGTAAGTTCTAAACACTTTCTATAGATGTCGCTGGATCGTCGCTTCAAGACGAGCATCAAGAGATAGAAAATTTGGCATCCATCGGCAGGTACATCGATAGCTCAGTGGCATGGCAGAGCGGTGGGGCGTTAACCCACGCGGCCCGGGTTCGATTCCCGGTCGATGTATGACATTTTTTCTATTTCTTATTTTCACTTGTGAAATGCAGTTATAGTTAGGTACATGCTAACTTTTGGTGTTTTAACAGATCTGCCTCCTTTTGGTATGAAAAATTCAACAACATCCGGGAAGCATTTTGGGCGGCGGTCAACACAACCGGCCTAGAGTCTGGCTAGCGAGTCTTTGGACACGGATATGGCGCCAATTTTAAAAATCTTTCACATGTTAACACTGAAAAACTACAATAAAACAATTTTGATACTTACTATTTTTTTTGTTTTCTGCTATTTAGTTTGTGTTTACCTTGCCTACCGGTATGTATGTATGATGTATCTACCGGGAGTAACAGAAATGGTATAACAAGCCGAAAGGAGGTCAAGGTACTCATGAAACTGAACAACTTTCCCCATGAAACATGGGTCGATATATGAAAAAAATATTTGGACCTCCCATACAAAATCGCAGATCAGCTGATTGATTTACTCTGAGAGGTCCAATTTTTTTTTTCATATATCGACCCATGTTTCATGGGGAAAGTTGTTCAGTTTCATGAGTACCTTGACCTCCTTTTGGCTTGTTATACCCTTTCTGTTACTCCCGGTAGATACATCATACATACATACCGGTAGGCAAGGTAAACACAAACTAAAGAGCAGAAAACAAAAAATAGTAAGTATCAAAATTGTTTTATTGTAGTTTTTCAGTGTTAACATGTTGCCATTTGAAATAATTGAATTATTTGACGTCCAAAGACTCGCTAGCCAGACTCAGGGGGGTGTCAGTTGTAGTTCCAAATTTCGACGCTCGTCGCTGCCTGTGGCGGCAGAATTTAAATTTGGAATGAAAAAAATTATTGTCAGTCAATTCATCTGTGACAAAGACACTTCTATGACAAGACTTTTCAAAATTTCAACGTGGCGTCTGTTGTTGATTAAATTTTTGGTGAAATTTACGGAATTTTATGAGTAGTCCTCGCAATAATGAATGCTTGTGTTTATTTATTATTTATTTCTCGAGTTATTGATAAGAGATTCTACTTTCGCAAAACCTTCGGATGCGTGACCTGAGGAGTGGACCATGACCTGAAACGTGGTAGGTAAGCTGTACCTTTTTAGGTTACGGGGTGATTACCTAAATATGATGATTCTTCATTTGGATATGTTTGCTCGTGGTTCTTTGTGTGTGCATAAGTGAGCAGAGCAATTTTTTGTGTACAATTTGCTGCATTTAATTATTTATGTAACATGAAGGGTTTTCCTTTCAGATCAAAATGCTTTGAGTGACCATAATTACTTCAAGACCCGATCTTATGATAATGATGATGATTCTGACCTCACCTAATTTGTGGGGAAAGCAAATATTCATGTGCAACCTTCGCCCATTTTTGTGAACACTGTACAAGCTTCTACATCTACCTAAAACGCCAGGCTGAAATAACTTTATCATGTATGTTGAATTAATTCTTATCAAACATCGCAATGGAAATTTCCGATAAAACTCTTTGTAAGTGGTAATGAGGTAAGTTTTTAAACTACTTTGAATAAATGTATTTTGAAAATTTAATAAACTGACAATTTAATTCCATTTTCTGAAGTTTTATTCACAATTTCTTATTAATTTAATCAAAATCAATACAGTATACCCTACAGTAGAATGCCGCAGTTTTATCGATAATGACCGCACAGCACTAATAATCGATGGCGATAAATGTTTCGATGGACAGCACTATTAATTATACTACCTTTTTGGATTTACTATCTCCTTATGGTCCTAATTTACATCTATGGTTAATGCGCGACACTAGCGCCAAGAGATGAACAATAATGTAGTGGGATATGTAATCTGTGGTAGTGGGACAAGTGACTGTCGTATCTGTAGCTAGTCTACATATTTAAGTTCATCTGTGGCCAGACTCTAACTAGGATTGACCAGAGATAGGATAGGATACTATTAAAATTCTGTCATTAAAATAATACCTTATCTGCACAGCTTATCTGTTAAGCTATCTGTAAATACGCAGGAACGGGGCAGCAAATCCGCGTTGTAAGGTTGTAAGCTATGGTTGTAAGTAACCAAAAAGATACAAAGTACAACACAGAGTAATTTATACTCTATGAACATTCATTATACATCATACTTCATGATTTTCTGCCAACGTTGTCAGCTACTGTCATTTAGATTTACACAAACATCTTAATTTGACGTGGTGTAAAACCTGAACAATTATTATTTATTTTTATTATGAAACTATCTAAATTGCGGTCAGGCAGGTAGAGAGACCGTGAGTGTAGTCGAGAGTATCGTGTAGGAGATCCAGCGTCGCGCGAAGATGGCGTCGGAGCCGAAGTACTCGTGCGAGATGTACAGCAACCAGTTCTTCGCGCTGTGCGCGGCGGGGGGCGCGCTCGCGTGCGGCCTCACGCACTGCTTCATCACGCCCCTCGACCTGGTCAAGTGCCGCCTGCAGGTCGACCCCGCCAAGTACAAAGGCATCTTCCACGGCGCCAAAGTGTCGCTCGCGGAGGGCGGCATCAAGAACCTCGTCAAGGGCTGGGCGCCGACGCTCATCGGCTACTCGATACAAGGCGCTTTCAAGTTTGCCGGATACGAGTACTTCAAATACAAATACGCGGATCTGGCGGGTCCGGCGAACGCTTACAAGTACAGCACGTACCTGTACCTGGCGGCGGCGGCGAGCGCGGAGCTGGTGGCTGACGTCGCGCTGGCGCCCTTCGAGGCGACCAAGGTGCGCATGCAGACCACGCCCGCCTTCACCTCGCAGATGCGCAAGGCGATGCCGCACATGCTGCGCACCGAGGGCATGGGCGTGTTCTACCGCGGCCTGGCGCCGCTGTGGGGCCGGCAGGTGCCCTACACGATGATGAAGTTCGCGTCGTTCGAGAAGACGCTCGTGTACCTGTACGAGAACTGGGTGCCGAAGCCGCGCGAGCAGTGCAGCAAGGGCGAGCAGCTGCTGGTGACGTTCATGGCGGGGTACATCGCGGGCGTGCTGTGCGCGATCGTGAGCCACCCGGCCGACACGATCGTCTCCAAGCTGAACAAGGACCCGGGCACCAGCATCGGGCGCATCATCTCGGAGGCGGGGCCGATGGGCATCTGGCGCGGGCTCACGGCGAGGATCATCATGATCGGCACGCTCACCGGCCTGCAGTGGTTCATCTACGACGGGTTCAAGGTGTACACGGGCATGCCGCGCCCCATACCGCTCACGCCGCCCAAGTAATGTTCACTAGTGCATGTTTACTAGTTTAGCACCTGGGTCAGCTGTAGATATAGACCAGAACTGAACATATTTGTATTTCGCTAATAACCAGCAGTCTCAGCAAGTAGAGTAGAATGCGCAGCGCAATGGAGAAGTAATACTGCTAGATACGTGTTGTTTGCTTAGTAGAATGTGCTTACATGCTCAAAACTGTTGTACCTATAAATGTTTGTGATGTGATGTGATTATTTTATAATTAAGCAAATTAAATACCTTGATATATCCCAGTTGTTCTCCTTAGCTTTGCGATTTTATTATTTTTTAATATATTATATTATAACTTTACATAGCTGACTGCTTTAGTGTTTGTTTTCTTTCAGAAAACAAAGCCCGTCACACTTTACTGAATGAAAATAGGTAGTCTAGTATTCTGTTAATTTAAGGTTGAAGCAAATTTTTTTTCATTAGGTGGATACTCTTAGGATCTTCAGAAAAGCGAAAGCTGGCGCAGAATGGCGCAGATAGATACTTACATACTTTGAAAGTGATAAGATATCGGATCAAATGTGTGCCGCTGTCACTGCTGATGACTGCTGGGTGGGGGGGGGGGGGCTGATGCTTGCTGCTCCTCACATTATTTAGTAAGCTTTACTTATTTTAATAAACGGTGTCATACATGCAACTGCTTTGAAACGCCAGATTCTATAGAAGTTTCGTTTAGTGCCTTAACTTGCTCAGCATATCTACTCTTGTAACTGTGCTCAGTTTTCTTTCAGAATTTCAACTGAATTTCCTGAAAAACTATTTTAGGTACATCCCGCGCCCTATAGTGGGTTTGCTAGTGGCTATGCTTGCTGCGGCTATCCTCGCCTTATTAGTATACCTAGTAGGATAGATATACCACCCAAGAGGGGTACTAAAAACTTGCAGGTTGTTGGCAGCTTGCATTATTATTATCTTTGTTTTAAGTTTTGCACAAATCAACAAGCACGAATTGCGAAGGTGAGAGAATGTGTGTTTGTGTGTGCAAACCTATGTTACCAAATATCTCCCAAACCACTAGTCTGATTTTGATGCGGTTTTCAGTGATGTTTCTGTATTTCAGTGGTACATGTTCTTAGATAGGTAGGTATTATTAATATTATTACAACTTTCAAATTACCGCAGTCGGGTTTTGGTTTTTAATGCACCTGATTATTTAAAAGACTTTTTAAAACTTCGGTTAAGTACTATTATATATTCTGTGGGTTAAGCGAAGCCCTCGTGCTGTCAGCATGCGAAGGGAAGAGACGGATGGAGATGGGAGGGTGATGCTAGACTCCGTGGCACCTGAGGGGAAGACGGCGGGGGTGGAGGGGATTGCCAAGTTTCCTTCACAACACAACGGCTACGATTTAGAGAGTTCGTAGACAGGAACCACACTATTCGTAGAGGTTTTCTCGTAGCATTTGAGCGCTAAGGCGGGATGGAACGTACGTAGAGCTAGTAGTATGCTAAGTACCTTTTCATAGATGACTGTAGCACTTCTCTGTTCATTAAATCTATCAAAAAGTCAAAAGTTGTTTAGATAAGTAGGTACTGCGTTCCTATAGGTAGAAGGCACGTACTTAAGTAAACACATAAAAGTGGAAAGGGTAATTAAATAACCTTGTTAACTGATATAATCTTCTTTTCGTGTGGGACATCGACCCGATGAAACCTGGTGTCAGAATGTTTCAACCGCCTACTGCAAGTAGCATGGCATGGTAGCAGTAACTTTTATAATTATGAACTAGGAATAACAGGACGGAAAACGTTTTATTATTTAGCAAAAGCTCTTTCACTAGCACTGCGGTAATTTGGTGAAAGTCTTCTGAATTACTCTCAAACTTTTGTCACACTTGGGGTACCTACCTACCTACCTATGGCTGTTTTTACTGCCGTTTACCTTCTGCCTACCTCGCAAGGAATAGGTAGGGGAGAGGAGGGCGGCTTTGCACAGGGGCAGCTATGATAGATATTTTTAAAATTATGTTCAAATAAGGGATTGATGATATTTATAATCGTTTAGCTACGTCTAATTGTTTTGTTTTTTAGTAATTTCGTTCAAAAATCTTTATAAAATCAAAAAATACTGAGTCTTATGTGGTCAAAAATTATATCGAAAAAATCTTAAACATTTTTCACGTAAGTAAGTTATATCCGAAACTAAAGTCAACCACAATAAAAATGCAAGAAATATGCATACTTCGCTGTTAAAAATATCAAATAGAAACAGTTATAAATGACTTGTTCAAAAATGCCCCAGGCTTGTTCAAATCTGCCCCGGGATGGGGCAGCTTTTAACGCTTTCCGCGCTTGTAGAAAAACCGGCGTAGCACATTTTCGTGAAAAGCTAGTTAAACATTAATATAGTTTTTATCTTCCCAGATAAGCTACCCAATACCTTAACAGCCACAACAGTCCACTGCTGGAAATGGGCCTCCCCCGTACCCAATACACCATGCACAAAAATATTAAGAAAGTTATCCATTTTGAAAGTTACAACCTGTTTTGTAAATTCTGTACAAAGCTGCCCCCCTCTCCCCTATATGTAGGTACGTATACGGGGTGTAAGGGACAGCCCTCCGAATACTGAAAGGGTGCATTCAGACCATGAAACGGAACAACTTCCCAGATAATTATTAAATTAATTTCAGGAAACGTAAAAAAAATTTTGACTTCCCATAGTAAATTGAATCAGTTGATCGTGATTTTGTATGGGACATCGAAAAATTATTTTTGCTCCCTGAAATTTATTTGTATGCAAAATGTTTAATTTCATGATCTGAATGCACCGTTTCAGTTTTCGGAGGGCTGTCCCTTACACCACGTATATGAATGTAAATTATTTTTCATGAGCTACGGCCTAAACGGCTTGATATACAGGGTGTTAGGAAAAGTAGTACGTCGTTTTTTCAAACCACACGTTCTATAGGTATAATAAAGTAGGTATATTAAAGGATTGTGCCAAGCTTGCTGAGAATAGGGATGAATGGAGAAAGCTTGTGTTTGCGTGAATCTCACGATGATGCCTGGTTTGCTGGTCTCCAATTCCACCTTCGTTTGTAGAGCGTGCGGAAAGTCATGCCGCTCCCGTATCGGTTTATACAGCCATGAAAAATCTTGCCTCAGACACTGAATAAAACGTCTGTCACAGACGTGTGAGGCCAATGATGATGATGATGATGATATTAGAGGTGTTCAAACAATTTCAATTTCAATTTCTTTATTCAGGATTACCAGGGAGTGTTACATTATAAATTTCATTTACAATTTTTCTGATAAGTATTACGCTAAATGTACGTTCTATTTAAGGTAACCACAACATGCAAAATAACTCTAGAGATACTACGTACTATAGTTAAAATTATAGTAGTTTCTGTGAAGAATTAAAAAAATTACTTAGGTACTTTATAAATTTATAAAAATATCAGAAGATTAAAATATATTTCAATACGTTTTATTTTATTATTCAACCCTAAAAATACTTGGTGGGAAGGTAAAAAATACAGACTTTTTATGGAAGGCCTACTTGCCTTGACTCGTGAATTAAAAGTATTTTGTTCAGTCTGATTGGCAACTTCTATTATCGAAATATTTTCATATTTTCACCAACGTTCTTCAGGGACTGAGTGTAGGTACTTAGTACTGATTACATACTTGACACCAAGGCAACCCACGGCGTCGCGCTGCCACCAGGCAGGTCCGCGGTCCCACAATCTGAGATAGTTTTTGAAAAAATATCAACAAAAATTGGTCAAAAATAAAAGTATTGTAAGTAAATTACTCGAAAATATTTTTTAATTGAATTTAATAGGAAAAATAGTTTGAAAGTCCATAAGTCACTTATAGACTTTCAAACTATTTTTGAGTAGGTGCGATAAAATGAGTGATCTTATGGAAAAAGCACATCATGAAGAGAAAGCCACACTACGAATAGCCACCTAAATTACATCAGGCTCAGAGTCTCATGCAAATCTCAGACTCAGACTCGCATGCAAATCTCAGACTCAGAGTTTGTCAGAGTTTAAAATAGAGTTTTAACTAGTAATTTGATGGGCTGGTAATGAGTAAATTTTTTCCCCAAGGAAAATAAGTCGAAATATACAACACAAGGCAGCCAGCAGCCATACTTAAAAGTTGGTACATTTTTGTATAAGAAATAAATTTTAAAATATTTTGTCCTTCTAATTAAGGAAAATTGAGAGTTTCTATTATGTTATGATAATCAAAAGCGCGCGTGGTACGAAGTTTTCATACCGAATAATGCATGGAGAGCTATCATTCGGTGTCTGTTCTGTCAATTAACGCTCGGATAACTTTGCACCGTTCCTTCACCGCAAAGGTTTACAACGGTGCAGCCGCAGATGTATGTAACCGCAACGATGTGTTATGTCGCGCTCAGACCTAGGGTTGAACATTGCAATAAAAAGATTTTGTATTTTATGCTTTATTTAAAATAGTTTTTGTTATGTTTTTGCATGGTCAAGACACTTTGTTATACCTACAGAACTCGGATTAAAGGAACGTACTACTTTTCCTAACACCCTGTATATTATGTTGACATTATGTTATGAGGTGTCGTTAGATCCATCTCAAGCTCAGCACCCATTAATGTGAGTGACACTGGCTCAAAATGTTTGATTATAAACGGAAAATATAAATTTGCAATAACCGCTTTTTTACTTTTGTTTTCGATACGTTATTTTATTATGGTTGTGTGTGTACCCACTTAATATAAAAGATTATAAACTATAAAGAAACTAAATTAATCATGTATGCTAATAAAAAAACTTGTCTTACCTCTACATACCTAGTATACCTACCTAACCACCGAACCGGATCCGACATCATCAGTTGATTTGCGATATTTTAAATTCACCCACCACGTATAATTCAAGCAAAACAAAATAGAGACATACCTAATGAATAAGATGCAGAAGAAGGAATGGGACAATATAATAAGTATTGTAAAAATATACTGATAAAGTGATGTGGAGTTATTTAGTTTTATCAGTGTTTGTGTTATCTTGTGCTACTGAGAGGATTAACAACACAATATGGGAGGCGGTTAGACTACGACGACAAGCTGACCAGTAAGTATCATTGCTTTATTTTTATACCAGAATTCTAAAATAATATTCATCGGATATTCGGGGCTTTAACTAAAATTGGCTTTTCTGTGGACCTAAATTAGAAACGTGAAGCCACCATAATTTTCATGTTTTTCTTATTAGGTGCGAAATCGAACTTTAGGTAATTTCATTACTTTATAAAAATAAACTAGCAGCTCCATCGAGACTTGGATAGTTTTATATAAAATGTTTTGATGGGATTTAATTTGATTACCAATCCAATCACTGACCTCGACCTTAATAAACTTTACTATATCGGGTGTAAAAAAATTAGCTGCAAATATTTCAAGGGGTGCACCGGCCCGTGAAACTGAACAACTTTCTCCAAGAGACCATACGTGTATCACAAACTTAATTAGTACACACTAAACAAATTATGACATTTCTACCACTTTTATAATTTAATACTTCTGTGTGAACATGCGTCACTTCACTGCGGTCGCGGCGGGCGGCGGATTACAAAGAAAAACGGCGGCGAACTCAAACACGCCGACAAGCCAAAGTTCATTCATAAATTCAGTCGCGAAATCACACAAATAAAGTTGTAGGCCTGATAGTGAAAGAGAGCAAATATCATACTATGCTTATGAATGAAAGAGATGGATAGCTAAGTCTAGTTCCCGACTCGAAAGATGAGTCCTGTCCTGCCGGACTGCTGGGTGAACCCGTACGGTCGTGCTCATAATGAAGTAGTCCTTGGGAAGGCGCCAAATTCAAATTGTCAATCTAAGCATGTCGTACCGTACAATACAAGCAACCTAACGTTAAGTTTATCATGTAACAGAGCATTAATGTACATTATTAACCGAATAACAACAAATTGTTCGAGGAGTATCCGTCTGACGCATCATGGAAGAATAAAATCACTTGAATATTCAAACTTCCAAAGTTTTATTGTGTCAGACTGTACAAAGTAGTGATGACGTCTAATATCCAATCACGCTTCGTTCTTTGCATTTCCGCCGTCGCACCTCATGCCCCGCACCGAGGACACCTATCTCCCGCTACTTTCCATCCAGAAGTGTTGCCGTTTTAGGACTTTTTCGCTAGATCAAGCGGATTTTTCATGCATTCAGTGACTTTTTAACGATCTTGGCGCTAAAAAAGTAAGTGACTTTTCTAGCGACTTTTGTGTTTGAGTAAAAATTTAGTAATACACTCCTCATCAAAAAAATTGAGCCACTTCGGTTTTTCTTTGTTTTTGGCCAAATTTAACACGAACGAATTTGTATGCACAGAAAAAAATTGACTGTGTAGCGGGCACTTTTGCCTTTTAAGTAGGTATAAAAAAATCAAAGTTAGTGGGGTTTCACACCTGTTTGTTCTGTAAATGAGATGAAAGACTGACACAATTAGCTGCAGTTGATTTGGGCCCGTTTTCCGACTTTTGCCGTACCAGTCCACGTTCCTTTAACCTTCCTCTGACTGTAGAGTCACTTTCCGCCACCTTTTGTACATTTGGTAGCTTCTGCTGCAGTTTAAGGCGTCGATTTTGCAAAGAACTCATAACAATAATACAATCATGTCAGTCAAAACTGAAACTTTAAAAAAAAAGTTTTACGATAAGAGACAAACTTTAAATTTTAATGTTGAAAATGTTATGAAAAGTTAAACGGCACAAACTGCAAACGTGTGTCAGTCATTGATCTCATTTGCAGAACAAACAGGTGGGGTTTTAATTTTGTTATTGTTTTTATTTCCGCTGAAAAGGCAAAACTGCCAGCTACACAGTCAAGTACTTTTTTTTATGCAATCAATGTTACGATTTTTTTATGAGGAGTGTAGCTATGTCTGGCGACTAGTTTTTAGGGAACTCAAATGATGTTTTATGACTTGGGTGCATGTTTGTTTCCAAGGATGAAACGTCACTGCTGCGTAAGTTCGCTTCGCTTCGCGCGTTCGCTGTATGACGCGGATTCTCCGCTTGGACCCGCAATGCGAGGACTCATGCGAAGTACCACGAAAGTTAATTTGGAACGCGGGCCGGTTCACGGGTTCCGGTCATAACTATTTTCGAAAATTTTACAACTTCTAGCGGTTTTTTCGAGCATTTATTTCAACATCTATCGATTTTTTTTACGCAAATCTGGTGACTTTCATTTGTCCTAAGCGGCAACACTGCATCTTTCGTGTCGGGGACTACCGCAAAACTAGAGTTGGGACATGGATCTGTTCCTACCTTAAAAGAATATCCGGTATTTATCCGGTGAATTACTTGTTATTTTTTTAGTTTTTGGATTTACCTGTCAAGTATGCTGGGATGTTTAGACTTGCTGAGTCCTTCGAATTTGATGACGTTTAAGATTATTCGGTTACTGCTGGTATGATTGGTATCAGAAGTTTAATGAGTCGTTCGAGTTTGTTACGTATCCGGTGTCCGTGTTAGTTAGGTACCACCCACGCACGGCAACGCTAAAATATTTAAGTGTCTCTCTATTTTTACACTAGTTAAATAACAGCATGAATACGTTTATTCAGTTCACGAATGTTTATGTGTCCCGATCTCGTTGTCGGGGTAATAAGTCGGTCGGTGCACTATCATGCTCGTAGTACATACCACTGCCAAGCTAGTATTCAACTGGCAGTTTCGTTGACAGTTACACGGTTCAGTTTAGGCAAGTTGAAGCTCCACTATGTCATTTTATACGTTAACGTTTAATCGCGGTTGAAAGTGATGAGGATGAGATCCAACTTCACTGTTTTTTTTCGCACAATGTGGATATTGAACATTGTATTGCGTTATTGTGTATCGGAGTTAATACTAACCTAAACATTCGCTCTAAACTTGCCTTCAAAATGGTTCAGCCTTACTTTAACCCCTTCAGACCTGAATTACGAGATTGCGATAAAAAAAATATTTCTGTTGATTAACTGTGTATTTGTGGTCTAAACAGAGTATTTTAGGGAAAAAAATATTTTATTTATTTATATTTTACTAGATAATTTTGTGTCCATTGTAATGGACATTGGGACTGTGTTGTTGCTGAAATAGTTTAAATATTCACTTCTAGATTTGTATTGGTGTGAGCTTTATATCTTCATTAGTTGATTATTGTGGTTTGAAATGAAATAATAAATGCTTTAAATATTTTTATTGAATATTAGAAATAACAAAATTAACAAGAAAATGACACATTACCTATTTACGTGTTTGAGTGAAATGTTCGAAAGCAATTTCTTTTCTATCGCCAACGAAACACAAATGTAAATGACAATAAACATGTGTTTCATCGGGTCGTTGAACAACTCGGTGTTCCACACAAAAAGAGAGAGAACTTTGCATCCAGATTGTTTGCACCTTATGGCTTCCTTTTTTTGTCTCTGGCAAATAGTTAACAGTGTCGTACTGTATTCCACTGGCAGGTCTGAATACAACACAACGATGACTCTTTGGGGACTAGGGGGGTATTCATTGGACCACTATTTCCAGAACTGGATGGTCTTCCCCTTTTTCTTGAAATAAGTGGTTGGCACATTTTTATTAGGGCTTCAGCCACTCGTTGGCGAAAATGCAGAAGATGTAAAATGTCTTTGTTCAATATTTTACAGGCTGGACAGTCTTCTGCCAAGTCAATTGGATTTTTGGGGTTGGCATAATATAATTTGTATTGAAAACTATTTATTCTAATATTCAAGCATATACATTTTTAAATATTCTATTGGAATCAAAGGTGATTCAATATCTGAAATTGGTGGAACAGATCAGGAAAAATTTGGAGTGTCGGACTGAAGATGCTTTCGCCATGTGATACTTCCTTGTTATTATTTTTACTAGTACTACTACTAAATGTTCCTCGTGCTACTGCTACATCTTCTTCTCCATCAATTTCTTGCTCATACTCCAAGATATCTTCTAGCAGTTGTGGTTCACTCGGGCGAATAATATCACTACCCACACGAGTTGAAGAAGAGGGTTCTTGAGGTATGATTTCATCAATATCACTTTCTTCGTCCAGGTCCGATACTTCTCCCGGTTCCAGAAGATCCAGCAGACTGGCAATGTCTTTATTTCTCGATAAATCAAGTCCTAAAAGTGAAATTACTAGTAAAATATTCGGTTCCAATTTGTAGTACTTGTGCACATTTTATAACAATTAGGTCCCAATGTCCATTTGAGTGGACACGAAAAAAAACTCATTTTTGTGTAGGAATATTGATAAAAATTTGTTTTATCTTTAGTAAATCTCAAATACTAGCATCTAATCTAATAAAAAAAAAATAAGTCATATCATGAACTTTTAATTCACCAAAGAAAATGAAATAATAAAATCAGCTTACCAGTCGTGCGTCTGTCCATGGTAGATGTCAACAATCAACTTATTATTTCGATGTACCCACATTCTATTTCTTAGAAATTGACACATTGTAAACAATTCGTAATGTCTAAAGGGCACCGAGAAATGTTTACATTACCTTTAGAATAACAGGGAGTCACATAACAAATTATTAAAAGCTATGTCCATTGAGATGGACGCCGGGTCTGAAGGGGTTAAGGCCCGTTAACAGCTGTATCGGTGCGGTACGCGTTACGCGTTATTTATTTATACACGCAATGCCGTGGTATCTGTATCGAATTGTTATCTATCACGTCGCTGTGCGATACCGCCGTTATGTAAACAGGGCTTTATGTAAATAATTTGTACTCTAATAATGAGAATTATGGATTTGAAACATCTCAATCCACGTAAAGGTAGGTTCGTCTGTCCACAAAATATTAGTGTATTAGGTTTTTTTAGAATTCAACGGCTGGACTAATTGCACTGTTGTTAATCCGTTGGTTCCTAATTTTGTACACTGGTAAAGTGATATGGGTGCTTCCTTATTATTTTTCAGGATTTTCCACGCAGTTATGCGACTGATATTAAACACACGGGTCTGCATCTCTGGTCTCAGCGGAAAATCTGCAGAACTCTTTCTGCCGATTCTAGTGGGATGCGAGGCCGACCACGGCACGTTGGTTTAAACCATGTTTGGGGCACTTCTCCCAATATCCATTACGGCTTGCTGTTATACCTAATTGACATAAACATAACTTTGTCTAATACCTTTCAACACTTTTCGTAACAAGTTTAATTATTTCAAGAGAGGGATTTAGATTAGGTCTCTTTATTTTTGCATTAAATAATACAGCAATCGATAAGTGATGATGATGACTCAATCTGCACTAGTAGAGATAATAAGTTTAGTTTCGTGACTAGAAATAGCATGTAAATATTCCTCTACTGATCCGGATAAATACCGGATATTTGGTACCGGATTGCGACATTTGCCCATCTCTCGTAACGGGGTGTCTTGCGTGCGCGCACTACCCCTTCCCTTTGAACAGGTGCGAGAGTGAGATTGATTGATTAGTCAATTTAGTCATCATTTATCATTTGTCGCACAAAAAGTACCTACCTATGTTTATTAACTATGCCGTACGCGTACACGAACCAAGATTATCTGCAAATGGTTATTTGTTACGAGGAGTGTGACCAAGTCGTTCGTCGAGCTCAAGACCTGTTCTTTGCTCGATTTGGAGTAAGACCAAGTGGACACACGATACTGGGAGCAGTGCAGCGGCACCAAGAACATGGTGTTTTTAACCCACCTGCGATCGATGCAGGTCGGCCTCGCATCTCGCCGGAATTGGAAGAAAGGGTGCTGCAGTTCTTCCGGTCAGACCCCGAAGCCAGTACCAGGGATGCAGCGCGGGTGTTCAATATCAGTCACACGACAGCATGGCACATTCTCAAAGAAGAAGGAAAGCACCCGTACCATTTTACTTGTGTACAGGAACTAGAGCCATCGGACTATCAACCGCGTGTGGATTTCTGTCTGTGGCTATTGGAAAACCCCCATAGAAACATTTTATGGACTGACGAGGCCACTTTTACACGGATTGGGATGTTTAACACCCACAACTCCCATTATTGGAGTTCGACTAATCCGCGTAGAGTAAGGCCCAACCACTTTCAGAGACGTTTCAGCGTAAATGTGTGGGCAGGCATTGTGGGAGACCGAATCGTAGGCCCTTATTTCCTCCCTCGCATTAACGGCAGGGAGTACCTAAGACTTTTACGTAAAGTAAACCGTGTGCTGCACCGGACATTACCGCTGGAATACCATCGCGGTGGCGGTATGTACTATCAGCATGATGGTGCACCAGCGCACTTTTCTGCCGATGTGCGTGCGTACCTGGACAGGCAATACCCCGGCCGCTGGATCGGGCGGGGTGGGCCCGTGCCATGGCCGCCGCGCTCGCCGGACCTGACGCCATTGGACTTTTTTTTGTGGGGTAGGGTTAAAGACCTGGTGTACGGAAGATCAGGACACCGCATCCGAAACCTGAGAGAACTTAAAAGACGGATTCGTGCGGCATTTCAAGTGGTTAAAAGTGATAGAGACACATTATTACGTGTGCAGGGCTCCGAAGTGAGACGCGCGGCTTTGTGCGCTTCATTGAATGGGCGGCATTTTCAGCAACTTTGTTAAGTGTGTGAAGTGTCGGACCCTCAGTGACGATAGTCTAATGAACTTGTAAGTAGGACACCTAATTCTTTCTGTAAATTGTAAATAGCTGATTCTAATTTTTAAACACGCCAAAGTAACTAACTGTTAACGATTTGAAACACAGTTTAACAGCGTAGGTATTTTCGATGTTTGTTTTGCTTTTGTGTCGTACTTAGTTTCCTATTGCATACAATTTATTGTTCAATCTAAGCAGTTGATTACTTTGACAGTCCAAAGCCTGTAAGTGTGATGGGAAATTAGAATCAACTTAAATGAAACATAACATAAAACAGCTGTTTTTGTGCCGTGGACGTACCTAGGTACCTAACGTTCGGGCGGGCGGGGCGCTGGCGCCATGCACGAGTTAGTGTACAGTCCATTACAGGCAACCGTAGTACTTTGTGCTAAAAATGACCCTGTTTCGGTACGACACAGAACTAAAGCGAGATTTATCTTCATTTGTCGGATAAGGTTCTCTTAGGAAAACAGAATATCGCTGAAAATTTTGAAACAAAGAAGTAATTCACCGCAGCACCCGTAAAGTACATTCCAACCTCATTTGTGAATGACCGTAACAGTTCATACCCGACCAAATTAAAAAGACTAATGGCGCGAAAGAAATTTCGTACATTCATAGGCAACTTTGTTTTGTCGCATAGTACTTGTAATGAATGAATTTATCAGGGTGTGATAGAAAAGGATAGGTAAACATAAAGTAAACAAGATGTCTTTGTGTGCGTGTAGGTATGTTTATGTGCGTAGAAGCGAGCACAGAAGTAATAACAAACTAGAATTGGCATGCGTAGTTACGCACTTACGGTAAATTATGTTTTTTTTTTACTTTTCAACCATCATATCTTTGGCAAAGTTATTCAGTTTCACGGGCTGGTTCACCCCTTAAAATATTTGCAGCTAATTTTTTTACATCCTGTATAAGGTATATCAACCAACATACATCAACTCACCATTTGAAGGATCAGCATAAATCATACAACTAATGAGATAAACAACTGTAAATAAGACCTTTAAAGGGTCTGAAAATGATTTTTAACTAACGAACTCCGCTGACTCAGTGACCCAAAGAGGATCTTGGACTCCGAAACGAGCTCTCTCCACTGATCCCTGTCCTGCGCGATCTCCTGCCAATTGCAAGCTCTAAGATCGTGCAGGCCAGTCTCTACCAGCATGGTTAAATTCCTACCTAGCGTACAACGTTAGGTAAAATGGCCTCTCAATATTTCAGAATGTGCACACTCCCTGCATATCCCAGAAACGGGAGGTACTCTGTAGGGGGGAGCGCCGACGTGGGCCCTGGAGACCACGTCAGCTCGGCGCAGCTGCACGTGACCTGCAACCCTGGCTACCGGCCCAGTGGAAACCACATCTTGTTCTGTGTACTCGGAGTCTGGTCAGAAGAACTGCCCCAATGTGTCCGTAAGTAATGCCGAGTTTTTTAAACGTCATCATTTCATACAGGGTGTAAAGAACTTCTCATAAAAAAATCAGGAAACGTAAAAACTACTTTCTAGTTTCTAAAGGAAATGCAAGAAGCAGATCGTTATTTTGTATGTGGTCGTTTTTTGTTGTCGTTTCCTATACAATTAGGAAAAAGTAGTTCAGTTTTACGGTCTGCATGCACCCAGGCCGAGTGGTGCAGGCTTAGAGTGTAGCAATACCCCAATTACACCAATGGGTGTTGTAAAACCGATTATATTTTATCAAGTCGCATTATAGTTGTTGCGTCTGCGTCGTCAGTAAACTCTTTTGAAAATAGATTATAAATAAAAAAATATGGGCCTCCACCGTATTGGGGGGTATTGCAATACACACCGCGCTTGGCAGACGGATTGGCAAGCGCAGTGCAAGATGTTTAATTCCCCCCAATACGGGGGAGGCCCATGTCCAGCAGCGGACTGTTGTGGCTGTAAAGGTATAATCCCACCCAAAACATAATTGTGAAAGGCTGCCAAGTTCGATAATATTGGAAATAATTGGAATGCTTCGCCTATAATGAAGTGAAATCTAAATAAGTACCAAGTTCCATACACAGACCTCAGTTAAAAATAGTTCCTGTAACTAACGCAAACCTTTTTTTCAGCAGTTTCCGTATAACATTTTTTTTTCTGTACTTTTTAATGATATAACTTGGCAAGTTTTCACACACTTTGTTATAAACCTACTAAACGCAATGAGTCAAGTATATAATTTTCTTATAAATTAAATTCTTTAACGAATTTTAGGTCGGTACGATCATTGAAAGATATAGATAAATTTTTGTTTTAGTTCCTTAGGGGTATGAATTTACACCTTCATTATTTTGAAAACCGACTAACACTTGGCCATTTTCAGGTTTTGTCGTGTTACCCAGGTCCCTAGAGGCACCGGCACTCAGGGAACCGAGGTAACAGCAGGTGTAACTTAGTAGCTAGGTAGGGTAGAGTGGTCTCGCTAGCACGAGTGCCTGTGGCCCCGGGGGGCGTGAGTGAGTAGGTGTGGGTAGAGTGTCCTGTGTGTAGGCGCCCTAACAAGCCTGGTGCCCTCGCGCGTAGTGAGGGGCCGCGGCAGGAAAAGATAGTAAGTAAAGGAATACTACTTTTATTAGCCACGTATACAAATAAGTAACCTCCTGACACCGAAAAGGCCACAAGACGCGCGGACTCACACAGCGTAGAATCGCCCTCCCACGGTCAGCGTGCACTCGGCAGGAACTTGGGTCCTTCAGGCTTGACGGCGACTTGGCAACTCCTCGTGGACGCTTACGGACGGCAAATCTTCTTTGGCTTCTGGACTTGAAGCTTCCGAGTTCTTGAGGCTTCAGAACTTAGTTCACTTTTCTTTGTTGCTTCACTTTGGACTTTTTACTTCTTTTATTATTTCTTAGTTAATTGGAAGTAGAGTAAAGACTAGTAAAGACTGATCTTTTGACAGCTTGACACGCCTTATATATGCTTGCCAGGCGTTCGAGAATGTTCCAGTCTTCTTTCTGATTTCGAATTTCAAAGACCTTGAGGTTTGTCAGTGGCCAGTTTTCTTGCAAGTTGCCAGTGCTGATGGTGGAGGTTTGTCGCCCTGATGATGTAGTGGTTTGTCCAGGCGACGAGGGCAGTCCTGTGGCTTCGGAGGGCTCGGAGGTCTCGTTTCCAGGAGGAGTGAAAGAGTGCCAGCGCGAGATAAATTTAGAATCAAGTACCAGGAGGTCAGAAATTGGGAGTGAGTGAGTGTATAGTAAAAATAGCGATTTTCTGACTTCAATATCTCAAGACCTACAATAGGTACATTAATGAAATTTTGTATCTTAGATAAGTAAGTAGATCTCGACAGATACTAGAAATTTCATATGCGTAGATAAAATATATTTTGAGTTATAGGTGGGTCGAACTTGGCCCGAAATGGTTCGTGTAACGTTCGGCCGGTGTGTCAGTTTTTTTGCTCGAACTTGGCGGACACACTGCCGTGTGTCTAGATAAAAATATCCGCGGCTAATGAATTAAAATAAGAATGACATTATTTTTAAAACCCACACTGCAAGGACCTATCAGCATATATCGCCTGCCTGTCCTATAAATGATAAAGGATTATTCATCCACGGTATGGGCCGCAACTTTCTCTGTGAATAAGACACGTTACAGTGCGCTCGCTAATTCTCCTGATAAGCAAGGTGAGTATGGCAATTCCCCTCGAAAGACCCTTGTCCAACAGTGGACTAGTGAGGTTAAAAAAGTAATAGTAGCATGCAGTGTACACGCCATCAGTAGTCGGAGACTTGTCACTTACACCCTATATCTTGTAGAGCAAATGTAATAATTAAAATAAAAGCTTGCATACAATTACATCGATCTGAACATTGCAGGTTTCTGTAAGCTGGATCCACATCCAAGTGTGACGTATCGATGTCAAGCTACCAATGATGAATTTGAAGACAGTTACTACAGGTAATGACGAAAAATGTTGCCATCATCATCATCCATCGGCAGTCCAATGCCAAACGTAAGCCTCTCCCAGAAAACGCCAGATAACAGCTGCGGCTCCCTTTACTCGGAGAACGTCTATAGCTACGTCAATAAAAACTGAGTACTTGGTAAAAAAGCTTCAAGTAATCAGTACTACACGATCGATGACAAAGCAGTTCTGTCGTGATCTGTCGCGCGACCTTCGACGACCGTCAAGTGAAGTGTCGCTCGTCTGTGTGGGTGCCTTAAAATACGCCTTTCGTTTCAGGGAATGCAACAGCCATGAGCCAACAGGCACGATCGTGCGGCCGCAGTGCAACGAGCCCAACTACCACTTCACAGGAGTGCTCACACACATGCGCTGTACCAGCGGGGGACGGTGGAACTACATCGCCATCTGCCAGCCAGGTGGGGAGACTTTCTGGTAACGACAGGGCCCCAAGTCTGCCATTGCGTTGCAAACGATACTCAACTGTCGTTCTATTACCACTTTCAATACTAAACATTGTTTTTATCCAGCACCTATCCACTGTATCAACCTAAAGTATATTATTAATAACTGATTTCAGAATGTGGAACAATAACTCCAGATGGCAAGATCCTGATCGTGGACGGTCGTGAAGCCAAGCAAGGGGAGTTTCCTTGGCACGCCGGCATCTACCGGAAGTCGGTAACAAACGACACGCTGAACAAGCTCATTTGCGGGGAGTCGCTTGTCAGCAGTTCTGTCATCATTTCCGGTTTGTAAATACATATTTGTTTTGAAATAAAATATCTACCTTTACAAGAATTACAAGATAGTCAAGTCCAGTCTACCCGAAATATAATCTGGTGCAAATGCGTCTAAAACGCTGCTGGCTGCGCTGATACCTTTAATTGAAAGCGAACATTTCTACCTTGCTAACTAACTAGAATATCGGATGGTAAGCTACTATTTCCTTGGCCTCCTTATAGCGTTATAGTATACCGGCACAAATAGTAATCGTGGACCTCCCTTGCAGCGGCTCATTGTTTCTGGGACAAGATTACTCACAGGCTGCATCCGGTGACCTCGTACGCCGTCGCTCTGGGCAAGTTCTACCGAGGATGGAACCACCCACTCGATGACAACGTTCAGAAGTTTGACGTGAGTGCATTCCGGCCTGTCAACAGGTACAAGAGAAATGAGTTCCTGGATCATCAGAAATTATCATAATCATAAATAGTTAGCATTTTGGAAAGGATTAGTTCCTTTCTTTTCTTTGACCACAAAATAAAATTTGACTACAATCAATCTGTAAAGAATGTATTAGTCGCTGGGAATTCGTTGCAAAACTATCCCGGTAGATGGAGCCCATCCACGCGATAGTGGACAAGATATACTTCCTTAATTTCGCAGGCTCGATTTGAACCGCGGTAGCCCAGTTGGTTAGGGCGTCGGCAGTACTGATGCCGAAGGTCGCAGGTTCAAATCCTGCCTGCGGTGAAATTTTGGAACTTTTCCAAAAGTAAAAGATGGAATTTTCATGCTGAACAATAATTGAAAACAATGAACTGGCCAAAATCTGGCTCATCCTATCTGTATGTCGCAGTAATACAGCAGAATCAGGAATTCAGCTGAACTTTGCCATATTCCGGCTTTTGCTCAAAACTTTTCCAAGAAACTCATAATGAAGGGTCAAAATCACGTCATATTTTTTTCATATTACTTTGCGTAACATCTTCACTATCATCAGCAACAATAATTTTCATATCTAAAACGAGTTCTGAAATTAAATATCTTCTGTGAAAGGTATTGAATATAAAAGTCCCGGCGCGGTACCAAGGCGCGGGGTCCAACTTCCAGGATGACATAGCGGCGGTGTGGCTCGCCAAGCCAGCTGTGTACGCGCCTCATGTCAGACCAGTCTGCATCGACTTCGAACCGTATTTCGATGCTTTTCAGCTTAGGGACGGGAATCTTGGAAAGGTATTTGGTTATTTTACTTCTTTTTCTTATTATGTAGGACACCAAGACGACGAAAGATCCCATGAAAATGATAAACATATGTTTAGCTGTTTCCCCACTTATAATGGCAAGTTTTGCAGACACACACGTACGACCGCAACATAATGGAAATGTACAAGCGATGCTCCTCACCAACACCCGCAACCACCGTTTTACACTCTACACGTGTTTTGCTCCTCCACGCAGCATCCTCAGGATATATCATCGACAATCGAGTTCCGAGCACCGACTGAGTAACCGCCCCATGTTTCCTGGTTTAACGTAACGATTACCTAAGTATCAAGGTTTTCAAACTGCCTCTCCAAAGAATAGTATACTCATTACTCGTACTCCACTATATCCTTCATTCTCTTGTTCATTCAGAAATAGGAGAATTTTCTTTAGTAAAAGTTGGTTTATGTTTTTCAAGTATGCATGAGTGATTGGAAACTATCGATCGAGTACACACAAAAACCCACTTTTATACGGGGTATAAGGGAGAGCTCTCCAAATACTGACAGGGTGTATTCAGACCAGGAAACTGAACAACTTCCCTTATAAAAATATTCTTATGGATAGTTTCTGTCCATCAAACACATTTTACTTTTTACTAGGTTGCAGGTTGGGGAATCAAAGACCTTGAAGGAAGGCCATCCCCAATCCTCCAAGTGATTGAGCTGCCTTATGTGAGGATAGAGCAGTGTATCGAGGAATCTCCTCCGAACTTCAGACCTTTTATCACCAGCGATAAGATCTGCGCTGGATACAGGAACGGTAACAATTTTCTTTCTTCCTAATACATTTTTACAGCGCTATTTTAAAATCAGTGTAAGAGCAGGACTGGAACAAAGCGGAAATAACCCGATTTATCTGAAATCAGAATTAAAGATATTTATTGTGAGAAATAAAGAAAGGGAAATGGATAAGAAAGACTAGTAACAACTTAAAATTAATGGGTCTTTAAAGGAAAGAGAAATAGTTTTCTCTAAGAGGAATATAGTTCTAAGAGGAAAAGGCGAAAACTCAAAGAGTTAGCCATATTTGAATGATAAGACACTGTCCTTCTGCTGCCATACCACAACATTATATGTAACTGTAGAAAACTACTCACTGTTTTAATGAAGCGCTATACCATGGTAATCTTTAGTTAAAATTGTCTTTTGCTTTGTTTATTTCTGTACAATCATATAGCTACCTTTAAGGCGACATTTTTGACCTCCGCTTAATATCTCTCGACTATGGTCAACCACATAGTGGCGGTGATAACGCCTAAGATATAAAAGCATTCCCAAAGAGGATTGACGTCAGGCAGCTGGCCGGTAATAAATATAGCCAAATCATTTTCTGCATGATTTTGTGTTAAAAAAATTGTGCCGACCCCAACTGATTTGGGATACAGCAGGAGGATTATGATGATGGCGTATCACTTCAGGTTCAGCGTTGTGCCAAGGCGACAGCGGCGGAGGACTGGTGTTCAAGGCGCAGGACCGAGTCGTGGAGCGCTACTACCTGCGCGGCATCGTCTCTACGGCGCCCGAGAGCCAGGAGGCCTGCAACGTCTACGCCAGGACCAGCTTCACCAAGATCACCAAGCACAAACACTTCATTGAAAAGTCTGTATTTCTCTTTCAAAATAAGACCAATAAAATACCCCACACACGGTTTTTGCTATTTATTCTCGCGCTCTATAGACTTCGGCGCTTGAATTATTATTTATAATTATTTTTATAATTACACTCAAACGTTTACAATGTGTTATTGTTTCAGAAACACTGAAGCCGTAGACCAGATTTCTATCAACCAGCAGGAAACTGAAGACGAAAAGTAAGTATTTCTGACGTCGCTGTTAAAGAGTCTTTTGAATTTTTTGGGATATGTGTCAGAATGGCATTTTTTCCTGCGTTTTGGATCAACTGTTTCCGACGCTGAATACCTTACGGCTCTCGTTCTTCCGCTTTTCTTTCCTCTTCGGTGTGTTCTTTACGAGTGTGTTTGTGTAGGTATCCATTGTATTGGGCTATTTGTTTTATAGTGTTTAGTTCTTCTTGGAAGTCATCTTTAATTATAAGGACGTTTACCAGCTGATGGAAAAAACCTGAAAGGTTGCGTGTTTATGGCTATCATGATAACATGACCCCAGATCACTTATATATATGAACATGACATTGCATGTATATTTTTTACTTATAATTTTCATGTTTGTCAATCGAAAGGCCATGGAAGTTTATTTGCCTACTAGGTATCTTCATTGTCATTTACGTAGATACTTTGTATATGAAGTTTAAGTGCGACAGCAGATTCTGTAAAACTTCGCCGCTTCCTGTCCACAAGAATATTGTGTCATCGACATATCTGTAGCAATATACAATTTGGCGTGTTA
Source organism: Phthorimaea operculella (assembly GCA_024500475.1). Lineage (NCBI taxonomy): Eukaryota > Metazoa > Arthropoda > Insecta > Lepidoptera > Gelechiidae > Phthorimaea > Phthorimaea operculella. Next base: position 74,728 of record JANFCV010000262.1, read on the forward strand.
TTTTTCCAGAAATACTGAAGCCGTGGACCAAATTTTCGACAAACAGCAGGAAAATGAAAAGTAAGTTATTCTTGAATCAAAGTAATGGTAACCAAAAATGAAAATAATTGGTATTACGCCCGCCAGCAGATGATATCTACATACCTATTATTTGTGCCTGTATTTAGGTAGTCACTTTTACACTTTTTGATGAGACCACATGTAAGTGACAGTCATTCGTTTACTGATAGGGTGCATGCAAACCATTATACCTATTATACTGGGCAACTTTTCCCTCTGAACAAATGTCCGGTAACGCCAAATAACAGCGATCTCCCATACAAATTCACCATCAGATGACTGCCTTTACTATGGGAAGTCAAATGATTTCCTACGTTATCCTGAAATATTATTATTCATAGATGAAAGTTGTTTAGTTTTATGATCCGCATGTCAGTATTCGGAGGCGTATCCCTTACACCCCATATATGTGTTTAATTGTAGACTGTGCGTCCTCCCGCCATACCCTGATAATGGCAGCTACCAAACGCTGGGTGCTCCTGAGACGCAACCTGGCCAGAGCATTCGTTCTGTGACTCTCGCCGTGGCCTGCAACTTGGGCTTCAGGTTAGACCAGGATGTGAAACCTTCTTGTGCCAACGGCCTCTGGACCGCCGACATGCCTAAATGCATTGCTAGTAAGTACTTACCTGTATGGAAGTGTCCAGCGGAATAGTCCAGCGTTCCTCCAACACTGTACAATGGCATGACGTTTTATTTATGTACTTATTTCTTATTCCAGATAACTGCCTTCGACCCGAGCACATTTTACTGCCAGGGGATAAGAGGTCTACGAGGTATCGTCTTTATTGCGCAGATGATACAAACGGCACAACTAATGTGTTGACGGCCCGCACAGAAGGTGGACTAAGGTCGTGTGAGGGTGTTGAGCCCAACGGCACATTGGCGATTCAACAATGCGGTCGAAACAACATCACCATCATTAGCAGAGACGCGGTGTCCGAAGCTCTAGAAGACGGCACAAACTTAGTCATTGATGAATATGCACATTGTGTTAATGGAAAATGGGACGCAGATATTTCATGTCAAAGAGTTCTAGGTAATAAACAAAGATAATTCTAGGTAATAAGACAAGCGACCTAAACATAATCATCTTTAAATTAGTCTTGCTACTTATCGGTAGGTACCTATTGACCTCTACACAGCTCTTAGGATGTAGTTCGCTCATGCAATCGCTTGACACGACTGTCCATGACTATATCGTCCTGTTTTCAGCCTTTTCAAACTAACCTGCTCCCCTGTTTTTCTTCTGAATAATTTAATGTAGAGCTTTAGTTGCGTTTTTACCCGACTGCCTCAGAAGGAGGGTTATGTTTTTCGAGAGTATGTATATGAGGTGTCGTTAGATTTTGTCAGCAGCGCGAGTGACACTGGCTATATTAAAAATTCATAAATTCGAGGTGGCGGATTTTTATCGCAAAATACAACTTTGTAATTAGCGCAGTCGGGTTTTTGTTTTTTAATACATCAGCTTGTTACCTACTATATACAGGCATACCTCTATTTCCTTATATTAAAAAAATATATACGGGAAGTTTAATTTTTTGTCATATTAAATTTTACAATGAAAAGAAAATAAAATAAGGCCAAAGAAACGAGATAAAAAATACTATAATCAATTTTAATAAGACTCGGTGACAGCTAATACGATTTGTCCTTAACTGTCATATGGTATAATGTCAGCTGTCTCTTTCTGGTTTGTTTACATTCTTTATCTCGTCTGGTTGGCCTTACTTTTGGCCCTATTTTCGTCTCGTAATATTGTTTGAGACAAAACAAAAGAATATGGGCATGTCTTTGTCTAAAGTAATGGTAGGTTTGTAATAAAAAAAGTATGATAGCTTTCCATGCATTATTCGGTATGAAAACTTCGTAACGCGCGCTCTTGATTATCATGTAGAAACTCTCGATTTTCCTTAATAATATAAGTAGGTCAAAATATTATAAAATTTACCTCTTATACAAAATGTACCAAATATTTAGTATGGCAGCTCCTTGTGTTGTATATTTCGACTTATTCTCCTTGGGGAAAAAAATTACTTATTACCAGCCTGTCCTGAGTTTTCAGTATGAATAACTAGTTACACCTCTTTTTTAAAAAACTCATAAGTCTGTTTGCATGAGATTCTAAGTCTGATGTAATTTAGCTACCTACTTGATGTACGTATACGCCATAGTATACGCAGCGGGACCCTAAGCCAGAATGGAATTAAACTTATGTGGTCTTGTGGGTTAATTTGTACCTACAGAAATGTGAAATAAAAAAATTTGTACCTCTGTAAAAAAAGTTATGGACCAATTAGCAAAACGTCAACCCAGCGGGACCCCACTTAAAATTACAGTTTAGACTCAAACTAAGCATATATTCGGAAAGCCCTGAAATTGTACCTTCCAAATATTATTCGATCATTCTCCTGAAGCGAATAGTCTAGGAGCTATAACCGATTAAAGCCAGCGTCAAGCCAGCGGGACCCCATGTCAAAGTACAATCCACACTTTAAAAAACATATTTTTGGAGAGCTTTGAATTTGTACCGTCCGAAAATACCTTTATACAGCTTGTAATATTAATATTTCACGAGATATTAACGATTGAAATTTTATAGTCTAAGAGTCAGCGTCCAAAAAATATTTGGTGATTTATAGTTACCATCTTAAGTTCCCCTACAAACAGAGTACCAAGCTAGTATTCTAAGAAGGAATACTGACATTTTACCGTGACAATCGATTTTAGTTATACGGAACGAATCATATGGATGAATATAGTAGGTACTTTAATATATGTATACGTTTTCTTTCTTCCATCCATCTAGACGATGGGTGCGAAACTCAAAACTCGTCTATCTCGGAAACTATGTTTGTTCCGCCGCGCCGACTTCGACGACTCGCCGACTTAACTGCGAATAGGGTCTCGTAAGAGACGACTAGAGGGTTTCATGTGCATTGCAATTTTAGGCTATACGCTAATAACCTGTCGCTATAGGATTCACGACTTTTTTTTTTTTTTAATCTATGATGGGCTTACTCTTGACCCCAATCTTACCCTAGAGTAGAGATGGGATCTACGGTGGAGCGAGCTTGCCCAGAAGATGCCTATTTACTCTAGACTTAAAGAGATTCAGGTTATATGCACTCGGAAATACAGACGCAGGCAGGGAATTCCATTCTTTAGCCGTGCGCATAATGAAAGATGATTTGAAGCGCTTAGTGCGTAATGTGGGTATATCAACTAAGAACGGATGGTAGCCGGCCGTGCGTCTGGATGTCCGATGGAAGAAAGGAGACGGTGGTATGAGCTCATGCAGCTCACGCGCACACTCTCCGAAGTACAATCTGTAGAAGACCGATAGGCAAGCAACCTTGCGGCGGTGAGCCAGGCTGTGAAGCTTGGTCGCCACCAGTTTTTTATCGCCTATTAATCTCTTGGCTCTGCGTTCCACCGAATCCATTGCAGCAAGTTGGTATTTAGCCGAGCCATCCCAAAGGTGACAGCAGTACTCCATGCAAGATCGGACTTGAGCTTTATAAAGACGTGAAGTAGTTCAGGCGTGAAGTACCGCTTGACTTTATTCAGGACGCCCAACTTTCTAGCTGGAATTTGAGCCTTGGACTCGATGGTGGTGCCGAAGTTGAGGTCAGAGGACAGCTCCATGCCAAGGAGTTGAAGAGTGTTGGTCACTGGAACAGATGTACCCCGAAAAGTAGGAGAAAAGGTGAAAGGACTCCTTTTTGCGGAGAAAAGACACGCCTGCGTTTTTGAAGCATTGAAGCTGACGAGATTGTCATCGCCCCACTGGGAGACGTTACTTAACGTCAGGCTCGTACGCTCAATCATAGCCTTTCTCAATCTTTGGATTTCATCACCACTGGCTCCTGCGCCGGACAGATATTTCTCGGTGACAGTACTGTCATCTGCGTACCCAACAATTCCTGAAGATAGAAGGTCATTGATGTGCAGCAGGAAAAGCGTCGCGGAGAGTACAGACCCCTGAGGAACTCCGGCGTCAATAGCCTTGAGGTCAGAGGAGCAGCCGTCTATGACCACTCGAATCGACCGTTCACTCAGGAAGTCAGCCACCCAGCTACAGAAGCCAGTGGGTATGCCGTACGCTGGAAGCTTGCTCAACAGACTCGCATGCCACACCCTATCGAAGGCCTTTGAAATGTCCAGCGACACTGCTGTTGCTTCGCCGTGGTTTTCAATGGCCTCGCCCCAGCAATGCGTTACGTACACTAGAAGATCTCCCGTGGAACGCCCTCGGCGGAAGCCATATTGACAATCACTGAGAAGATCATTGTCTTCGAGGTACGAAAGCAGTTTGCAGTTCAGAACTCTTTCCATAACCTTACAGAGTACGGAAGTGATGGCGATCGGTCGATAGTTGCTAGGGTCGGCACGGCTACCCTTCTTGAGCACAGGTTGCACATTGGCAAGCTTCCAAGATTTTGGTACAATTTTTGACACGAGAGAGAGGCGGTACAAGCGTGTCAGTACAGGAGACAACTCAGGCGCACAATACCTCAACAATCTTGCTGGTATGCCATCAGGACCACTGGCCTTGTTCACGTCCAGACTGCGAAGGGCTCTACGGACCTCTTTATTGTGCACTGTGATCTCAGACATCAAAGAATCACAGTGAGGTAAGGTGGGTGGATATTTTGAGCCAGCGTCTATACGAGAGTTGCTCGCAAACAGATCGGCAAATAAATTTGCTTTCACTGCCGCGGTGTGGGCAAGCGACCCATCAGGTTTCTGCATTGGAGGTAGTGAGGGACGGCAGAAGTTGGACTGATTTCGAAAGGGACCAGAACTGCTTACTACCCGGTGGGTATGATGCAAGCTTTGCCCCAATACGGCTAATATGGTCGAACCTAGCTTTTCGTAGCACCCGTTTGCAATACCTGGCGGCGGCATTATATGCTCTCTTCTTTGCTCGCACTCTTCTCGCTCGCACTTTTCGATCACGAGCTTTTACCCAAGCTTGGTAAGCGGACTGTTTATGAGCCTCAGCTCGAGCACAGTCCGCATTGAACCAAGGTTGGGCTTTATAACCGAGCGGGATATCGGAGAAAGGAATGAAATATTCCATTCCCTGCCGGATTACAGCTGTGATCGCATCAGCGACGTATGAGGGGTCTTCCAAAGAGAAACACATTTGCCGCCACGGGTATGAAGCAAAGAAAGCACGCATCTCGTCCCAGTCTGCTGACTCGTATCGCCATACTCTCCTCGTGCCCCTAGGGGTGTAATCTGGAGGAGAGCAGATGGACACGGATTTCACCACACAGTGGTCGGATGATCCCAGCGGAGCCGAGACCGAAACCGAATGTCTGTGCGGATCAGTTGTCAGCAGAAGATCCAGGCAATTGGGTGTGTGGTCTGTGATATCTGGTATTTGCGTCGCTTGTTCCACCAGCTGGGTGAAATCTAGCGCCAATGCTAGTTTACGCGCCTCTCGCCCAGCATGGTCAGTTTTCTGGTATGGGAACAGCCACTCTTTATGGTGAGCATTGAAGTCCCCCAGAAAAACAAGCTCTGCTGTTGAATATCGCTGAATTGCTGTATCTGCCGTCTCAGAGAGGTACTCCATGAGTCCAGTCGTCTCCTGATCTCCGCTGTGCGAACGATAAACACTGGCGTAGAGAGTTTTCTCTACGCCAGTTTTCTCTACTCCAGTGTCAACCAAAAGCCACAGCACGGGAAACCCTGAATTCTCAAAGCCACGGAGACGCTTACAGCAAACGTCATCGCGAACATACACACAGACCCCTGCACGCTTCTTAAACTTATGCTCAAGAGTGTAACCAGGGTAGTTGAGGTATGCCACGTCCAACGGTGTTGCTATCTGCGTCTCCGTTAAGAAGAATAAGTGCGGCTTCTCGGTCTCCAGGTGGTGATGGACCGGGTCTAGGTTTGTGTGTAGACCTCGGATGTTCGTGAGGTGCACTTTGAGTGGGAGGAAGTGTTGCCGTTGGTCAAACTTTTTCTTCTTTTTTAGCTTTTTCATGTTTAAAGAGTTTTTGTGGGGGAAAGAAAAGATAGTCGAGGCGCTGCTTAGAAACCCTACTCGTACCTTTCGGTTCAACTGATCAGAGAGGGAACTCGCTTGGAGACTGCGGGGACGCCCGAGCCCCCCCGATAACACTCCACCGGGTCCTCCCATCCAGCCGCCAACTGGCACGGTGGAGTATACCGGGATTTTTCACAGTTGGCGGGGCAGCCTTTGCGCGTGGCTAGCGCGCAAGTTGGGCCCCCTACTGACTGCGGTCGGCCAACGGCTGAGACCGTGCCTCGGATCCCGCTACCCTCCAAAACGAGTTACCGGATACAGCATCACCTAAAGACAAAGACCGGTTCCGGCAACGCAACTGACTACATTGCTACCCCCCAATGGCACTGGCAGTCCCGCACACCGACGGAACACAGCAAGGCTGTTTGGCGCCGGACTCCGGCGGGATGGTGGTCGCGAGCCAGGCAGCCCCTTTCAGGGCCTACCACCGCTTTTGGGATCTTCAGCCGCCAACACATATTGTGAGGACGTTGCCCGGGGTGGACCGCTAGGAGGTAGACCCCACCCACCCCAAAACGACTTATCTGAAACGGTCCTCAAGTATTTTCTTAGAAGAAGTTGTAGATCTTGTCTTTGCTATTTTGCCATATCTATATATGAGGTGACAGCTGTCAACTTAAAATTCGTTTTTCTCGGGAACTAAGCATGCTAGACTATTAGTTTCTTTAGGAAAGTTGTAGGCCTTGATAAGACCTACATTTCAAGTGACAGCTGTCAAAATCACAACTCGTTTTTTCTCGGAATCCATGCATGCTAGACTATTCATTTATTTAGGAAAGTTGTAGGCCTTGATGAGACCTACACTTCAAATGACAGCTGTCAAAATTACAACTCTCTTTTCTCGGAAATTAAGCATGCTAGACTATTAGTTTCTTTAGAAAAGTTGTAGGCCTCAATTTCAAGTGACAACTGTCAAACTTACAACTCGGTTTTCTCGGAAACTAAGTATGCTAGACTATTAGTTTCTTCTGAAAAGTTGTAGGCCTTGAAGATCGGTAAATCGGTTTGGTTAATTTGGGTTAGGGCATGTAAAATCGGAAGGTCTTCAAAACCGGTTTTGATTTCCGATGTTGGAGGTTAAAACCGGAATTCCGGTTTTGAAACTCGGAATCGGTTTTTTTTATGAAAAAGTTTTGTTCCAGTTTTCTAATTCGCTTAATCTGAGTTCTACGCATAAAAATAGATATTTTTTGTAATAGTATTATTATTGGTTACATTAGTTCACATTCACATTCACATGCAGAATAGAAGTGCCGTGTGGTGCTGGCAGAATATAATTTCACCATCCCCTCTCTTCCCGTGGGGGTCGTAAGAGGCGACCGAGGGATAAACCCGACCCAAGCAGCCAGGGCCAACCGTATGGTGGCGGTAAATCCACCACAAAAGCATTCCCAAGGAGGGTTGACGTCGGGTAGGCAGCCGGTCGTAAAATTAAGCCAAATCCTTTTGCAACACGATTTTGTGATCAACAAAAGGATTTGAAGTGTTGCGCCGACCCCAAGTAATTATTGGGATAAGGGCAGGAAGGTGATGACATTAGTTCACATTCACAGTAGTATAGCTACATAGCAAAAACAAATAAAATATACTAATTACAAATATAATAATTACAATAACAATCTTTTGAGAATACAATCGTGTGGTAGCTATTGTTAAAGGGCAGAGCCAATGGCGTAGCTATCTAGGTCCAAATCCGAAATGGAGTTTAGTGGTGTCACCCCATAGCTTTTTTTAAGATTTCATGTTTAAGGCCGTGATTCGAGAGAAAATGCAGAAAAACGTTATGTCCGATTCAGTTTTTTAGCCTCTTACTGTGGTTACCGAGAAACACTGTTAGTATATTTTTACCTACGTAATATTTTTGGAAATACATATTACCTACAAACTACAATATAAGAACTTAGTAATTCTGATTCGGCGTCGAATTTTATTACAAAATGAATTAACACACTTTATTGGCATGACGCCGACTCAATATTACTAAATTCCAATATTGTAGGTAACATTTCCAAAAATATTACTTAGGTAGGTATCTATACCAACAATACTCATTATTTTTTTTTGTTTTCGGCGGTAATTTAAAAAAAAAACTTTACTTATATAATTTATAGTGGCTTCACTTTCAAGTTAATTTACTTTCGAAATAGCGAACTTCCTGACCAACCATACTGTTCCTAAAGAGTTTCAAGCGCACAAAGAAACATGACCTATAAAAGTGACCTCTTTTTTTGGTGGACATCTTTTGCAGATGTTTGGCAGAGGGTCAACAGGCAGACGTCAGTCGTGTAGATAAGCACAAAATAATGAAGAGTTTATTGAATTCTTAAGATCTTTTTATTAATCCTGACCTGACGACTATGGTACCACCAGGACAGTGCACCCTTTCAAAGAAAAAAAGATTTTTCCAAATTGGTCCGAGCGTCTCTAAGTAAACGGTGATTCGTCGGTTTTCGTCGATTAAAAAAGACCGCAAGCGTAGCGAGCGAAATTTATAGTTAAAATAAGCCACAGCTATATTTTTATGGTTGCACGTCATTATGCGCGTACCGGTGGTTGCAAGGCATGGGACTGAATAAGATACAGCAATTTGCTTGTGTTGCGTAGGGCACGTCCCACCGATAGTTTGCGCAGCGATTAAAATAGAAAAGCGCAAAACTTTAAGCCGAGAGGATGATTAAAAATTATTAACATCATAAAATCCAGTAAAAACATTCAATCTCTTGTTTTATCGTCGGATTCATCCCCAAATAACACAAGTGTTGTGTACCTCGACTGGTAGTCAAATGTAGGTAATATCATTTTCAAAGATTTTCCCTAAAAATAATATTATAAAATAAAACTAATGTTTTTTTCTAAAACCGGTTTTAGCGATGTTTTTTCGCTGAAAACCGGAGTTGAAACATCGGAAAAATGGGTCCGATGTTCCGGTTTTACGATATTCCGGAATTCCGGTTTCCATCCCCTAATTTGGGTAATATTCGCTTTCCCGCTTTTCCTGCTGCTAACCGTTTTCCCGTGGGAATGAGTAATTTTCCCGTGGTAAAAAGTAGCCTATGTTACACTGAATTGTTGTAACTTTCTGATGGTGAAACAATTTTCGAAATCGGTCCAGTAGTTTCGGAGTTTATCGATTACATACATACAAAAAAAAAACGTACGTTTCCTCTTTATTATATTAGTGTAGAAGTGTAGATAACCGAGATAGTTATTATTTTAGTGTATTATGTTCTAGTTCTTTGTCACGCTTGCCGATACTTATTTTTTTAACTACACTCGCCTCGTAATATTCGTTTAATTTCAAAAGACACTCGCATTGTAATGACCCCCATTATATGACGGTTACTTAAGATACTATTATGTTTTTCCTGACCGGGTCGAAAGGAGGGGGTACGTTTTATAACAGTTATGTCACGGGTTACAGCCAGTGAGAAATTAACCGAACGGAAAAATGAACCTAATGGGAAAGTTAGCCAATGTGGAAAATGCATGTGTGAAAGTTATCCGCGTAGCGAGGTACAAAAATATAGCTATGTATGCTCTACGACGCACAGTTTTAGAGATAATTGCACTTTTAGATACCAAACCAATCTAACAAAAATAAATCTTCAACAAAAAATGAACACTGTGGGATAAACCCGAGATTTCAAAGCTTTCAGCTTAGTGTTATTATTTATTCTTATGCTTTAGCCTTCTATCATCTATGTAGGGTTGCTTCCTTACATATTCCTACTTATGTAACCGTACCGTACATTGCATGTCATGATGATGAACAGAACCTGCCTCGTAATATTATTACCTGGGATCAAACTACACTGGTTACTCTTATAGCTGTATGACAAACCAGAAGAAGTTTATCCTTTAAATCGATTGTCACGGTAAAATGTCAGTATTCCTTCTTAGAATACTAGCTTGGTACTCTGTTTGTAGGGGATCTTAAGATGGTAACTATAAATCACCAAATATTTTTTGGACGCTGACTCTTAGACTATAAAATTTCAATCGTTAATATCTCGTGAAATATTAATATTACAAGCTGTATAAAGGTATTTTCGGACGGTACAAATTCAGGGCTCTCCAAAAATATGTTTTTTTAAAGTGTGGATTGTACTTTGACATGGGGTCCCGCTGGCTTGACGCTGGCTTTAATCGGTTATAGCTCCTAGACTATTCGCTTCAGGAGAATGATCGAATAATATTTGGAAGGTACAAATTCAGGGCTTTCCGAATATATGCTTAGTTTGAGTCTAAACTGTAGTTTTAAGTGGGGTCCCGCTGGGTTGACGTTTTGCTAATTGGTCCATAACTTTTTTTTTACAGAGGTACAATTTTTTTTATTTCACATTTCTGTAGGTACAAATTAATACCTACAAGACCACATAAGTTTCATTCCATTCTGGCTTAGGGTCCCGCTGCATATACGTACATACCTACTATTGTCGTTGCTTTCTCTTCACGATGTGCTTTTTCCTTAATCAAATCACTCATTTTATCACACCTACTCAAAAATAGTTTAAAAGTCCATAAGTGACTTATGGACTTTCAAACTTGTTTGTATTAAATTCTATTCAAAAATATTTTCAAGTTTTAGCTTTGACGATATTTTTTAAATAATCAACTCAGATTGTGGGACCGCGGACCTGCCTGGTGGCAGCGCGACGCGGTGGGTTGCCTTGGTGTACCAATTGAAGCGAGGGCCATACTACGAGGATCTTTTACACGCAGGCACTATCATCAGCAGCAAGTATGTTATCACAGGTACGTGGATAGCCGCCCAAACCACATATTCTTTTTTTAAGGCACCTACTCTTTCCATTATTACTAAGTACCTACACTCATAAAGAACATTGGTGAAAATATTTCGACCATCCTACTAATATTATAAAGGCGGATGTTTGTGTGTGTTTGTTACGACATCACGCAAAAACGGCTGATTAGATTGACATGAAACTTTGCCGAAATATAAAAGGGCATCTGGAATAACACATAGGATACTTTTTACCACGGAAAAATGTCTCATTCCCACGGGATCACGCATTTTCCAATATTTTTGAAATAGGTGGCGTGACTGAGCCGATTCGCGTTTTAAACGTTTTCGCCGAAAACTAACAGCGACATCTCTTGGCGAATAATGCTTTTTTCCCGCGGAATAATAGGTTGCAGCGGGTGAAACCGCTGACGGGCAGCTAGTAAATAATAAAAGTTGCCAATCAAACTTAACAAAACACCTTTTATTTCAAATTTCGATCTACTTGCCTTCCATAAAAAAGCCTGTAATTTTTCACCTTCTGACCTAGTATTTTTCTAGACTTGGTACTCCCATAAAAATATGCGGGAAACAATTACTACATGCGCTTAGGTGTACGCATACTGTCAGACAGGCGTGTATGCATGTGTGTGTGGACGAAACGTATCGTGACGTGACCGACCGCACTTCACAGGGGATAGAGTCTGGCTAGCGAGTCTTTGGACGTCAAATAATTCAAATATTTCAAATGGCAACATGTTAACACTGAAAAACTACAATAAAACAATTTTGATACTTACAATTTTATTGTTTTCTGCTCTTTAGTTTGTGTTTACCTAGCCTACCGGTATGTATGTATGATGTATCTACCGGGAGTAACAGAAAGGGTATAACAAGCCGAAAGGAGGTCAAGGTACTCATGAAACTGAACAACTTTCCCCATAAAACATGGGTCGATATAAGTATGAAAAAAATATTTGGACCTTCCATACAAAATCGCAGATCAGCTGATTGATTTACTCTGAGAGGTCCAAATTTTTTTCATATTTCGTGCCATGTTCCATGGGGAAAGTTGTTCAGTTTCATGAGTACCTTGACCTCCTTTCGGCTTGTTATACCCTTTCTGTTACCTACTCCCGGTAGATACATCATACATACATACCGGTAGGCAAGGTAAACACAAACCAAAGAGCAGATAACAAAAAAATAGTAAGTATCAAAATTGTTTTATTGTAGTTTTTCAGTGTTAACATGTGAAAGATTTTTAAAATTGGCGCCATTTCCGTGTCCAAAGACTCGCTGGCCAGACTCTATCATAGAGAAGGGTGGGAGGGTCGAGGATTATATATTCTGTGATTGAGGCTATATATGTAGAACCCATTCTTTGCTTTAATTGAAAATACTAAAAATGGTATGGTTTTATGATCAAACTTGTGATCAAACCATTTTGATACCTAGAAATATTAATTAAAAAAAATTCTTCCACTTCCATCCACTGAAATATGCTCCTCTGACATTGTTTGAATTTGCAGCTGGCTCCAGCGTATCGAACAGAAGAGGCAACCGTCTGTTGGATCGTGAGGAGTTGTTGGTAGCGGCGGGGAAGTCACATACAACTATGAATGATACCACAGGCACAGATGAGCATGCTCAATACTCAAACGTGAGTTAAAGGTGGAAATTCGAAGGGTCCCGCCGATCGCAGCCGCACGCAGCTGCGACTGACGCGTACGGCCGATGCAGCTATAGTCGTAATTGGATGTCTTCGTTTCGCTAACTGGATGTCATGGTTAGCATACTACCACACAATGTTTCTTGACTTTGATTTTTATTTAAATCCCACAAGACCGGAACTTGCTGAAGAAGCATGTAAAATCTGGTGGTACGGTAGGACCCCGCCAAGACGAGCAAAGCGAACCTACTTTTTCTCGAAGTGTTTCGGTATGTGATATATTATAACATTGATCAAATTCACAGGATATCTTGTCAATCAAAACTTTATTAAGCAAACAAAGTTTCAATTACAAAGCTGTAATATACTTCAGATTTTGTAGATATCTAAAATACGCCGATTTCGTCACTGAGACACTCACTCACTGATGATCATTAAAATGTTCGGGCTCTTCCTCCAGTAATAGAAAGCTGAAGTTTGGTACCCACCACAAAGGGTGGTGGAAGTTTTATAGTAGATGTTTTAAGCTTAACTTTTATTACCAGACTGCCTTAGAAGGGTTATGTTTTTTTGCAGGTGTTGGAAATAGTGGTGCCAGCGAATCGTGACTGGGAGACGTTGTTGGAGAGGAACGTTGCGCTGCTTGTGTTGACAACTCCGTTCAAAATCAACCCGCGCGTGCTGCCGGCCTGCCTCGACGCGCGGTACAGCCACGACAAGCTGAACAGCGATGCTGTCACCAAGGCATGGCTGAGTTGTTCATTAATGCGGTACACGTGCGGTACACCGACTCAACAAACGACCCAATGAACCCTGGTAACAGAGTTATCAAACGCCTTTCATGACAATGTGGTTGTGTGATTGATGACATGGTAACGACCTCCGTCTAAGTACTAACGTCTAATCATAGACGACAAAATAGCACCTGGAACCGACAGCTTAACGTGTCCTCCAAATCAACCATCGTTCAGTTGTCCTACCAGACTGGAAACAAACTCTCAATGTGAACTGTAGTATTCGGAACCTGCGCAGTAGGCAGTCTCACTACAGCTGCCCCACAACGGTCATCAAACTGAATAACTTTCCCCATAGAACATAGAGCGAAATATATATAAAAAAAGCGGCCAAGAGCGTGTCAGTTACAGCTGGAACAAAGGCACAAAAACGCCACTTTTAAAAGCAAATATCTCGAGACAGAAACATTTTAGAGACTTTGTTTCAAAGAAACCTCCCCTTAGTTTTAATAAGACCTATTCAACGATGCCCTACTCAATATTACTGGCGAAAAAAAATGTTTTGTCCCCCTTTCACATGTATGGGAAGGGGGTCCAAAAAACAATTCATTTATTTTTTTCTTAACATTTCTAAGTTTGAGTCAACACGATCTATCTTCACACTAAATTTGATGTCGATAGCTCCAAAACTGACGAAGTTATGAGGGCGCGGCATACAGACAGACAGACAGACAGAGTTACCGAAATGATAAGGGTTTCTAGTAGACTACGAAACCCTAAAAATTGGACCTCCCATAAGCCTCCCATACAGCATGTACAAGCCGATCGAGATAAGTTGTATTTGAGGATTTCGAGGTTAAAAATTATTTTCATTTTTTGACCTATATTCCTAGGCTAAAGTTTTTCAGTTTCATGGGCTGGTTCACCCCTTAAAATATTTGCAGTTGATTTTTTTATATCCTGTATATTATCTTATCACTTTTATCATCACAATACAGGCTACAAGTGAATCAAGTGTACAAGTGTGTGTGGTAAAAATATTAGTAAATTAATTGGGTAGCTGGGCGTTTACACAATACATACATCGTGAATCATACATACATACATTTACACCGTATACTTAAAATAGGGTACTTTTACAGTATGAGAACGAGTTCATGACCATCCTGAAATATGCGCCTCTTTGTCATGGTTGCAGTAGTACTGGCGTGTGCGACAAGGATGCGCATATTTCATGATGGTCTAATGATAAACTGATGATAAACTCGTTCGCGTACTGTAGGTGTCTGACGTGGTGTTAATAACCAGGACAAGTGACGATGATTCAGGCTGCAAAGTCCTATTCAAAAAATATTACACAATAACAATATTCACATAGTTACACAGTTTAAAACATCATACGAAATTGTTTCATCACAATGTTTAACTTGTTCCAGATCGCTAGTTGGCGACCCAAAAATGCAACAGATGCCATGCTTACTACAGTGTCAATGAAATTTATAGAAAAACAGCAGTGCCTAGATGAAGAGAGACAGGACTCAAATATACAAAATTTAATAAAAACTACTGATAAGTTCTGTGCTAAAGAAATTGGTTAGTAATTCTAGTAATTTTACCCTCTTGAGTTCAGTCAGTAGCGTAGCAAAAGCAAGCAGAAGCTATTTCTGTGGCAGAAGCGTTGAAATGGTCGGCAAGTTTTGCTTGAACTGATGCTCGACGGCGCAAAACTCCCAATCAGAGCCTAAGAAAAGCTATTACAAAGCTAAGGCCGCCAAGCCAAGACAAGGAAGAGTATACATATATGGTCCTTACGACAACTACGGGTAGAATTGGTATCACGGATATTTCATAGAAACAGATTTTTCCAACTGAATTATTTATTAGGTTGCTAAGCTACGGAGAATCCGTGACAATTGGGGTGATGCTATCATAGATGCTATTATAAGTCGGTATCACTCGGCGATGTACATTATGCATTAGTATCTCCCATATCTACAAAGTGCAATAAGCCTTAAACAAAATGTATTGACACCTATTTCTTTTGCAGATGGAAAAGGCACATGTGCTTTAAACATGGGTATGGGGCTGATGTATGAGGTGAATGGTCGACACTACATGGTCGCAGTCCTGACTTTTTACTCTTTTAGAGCATATAACGAACGTAACATTTGCGCCGGTAAAATGCCGTCGCTCTTCAGCACTATCTATCCAGTCGAAGAAGGTAAATTAGTGTTCTTTTTATCGAGCGATACTAATTTCTCGTAAGCTGAAAACATCATACCTGTTCGTACCTACATCGATAAAAATGTGATTAAAAAGAAAACTAATAATAATCAAGTTCGAGAAAGTCAAAGTTATCCTATTTTCTTTATTTCTTATTTTTAGCGCGTCGATTGCAGATACTACAACATAAAACATCTTATCTTATCTTATCTTAATTAGCCTGCATTGTCCCACTGCTGGGCAAAGGCCTCCCTTTCCTCTTTCCATCCTGTTCTATTTTGGGCCTCCTAACATAAAACATACTAAAAATAAATTTGTATAAACATATTATTTCTTTTTCAGGACATCTATAACCCTTGGTCAAACTCCTGCAATGCCGCGGAGCTGTAAGTAAGTCGGTACTTAAAAATAGTGTTGATGTAATAATCAAATCTTAGATTAGATCTGCATTCACTCGACACCCATTTCCACCGTGTTTGAGTTGATTAGAGTTATATAGGGTTACATTTAATTAAGTACAAATCTCTTGGGGGTGTGGTCTACTCACAAAACTGAACGACTTGTGTTAGAAACTTTTCTTCGAAATATAAAAAAGAAATATGGTTCTCCCATACAAAAATGTTGAAAAAATGTGTTACTTAGTGTGTCCAATTTTTTTTTTCATATTGGTTTCTAACAAAAGTTGTTCAGTTTTGTGAGTAGAACACACCCTTTAAGAGATTTGTACTTAACTAGCTAAAACCCGCGGCTTCGCCCGCGTAGTCATAAGAAATAATATAGATACCTAAGTATATTGCACTTTATGATTTGTTGCACTTAAACACAAATATCTTGCCCCTTTCCTTTCTCTTTTAGAGATAGGTAAACAGAAAAAACGCCTAAACACGTTATGTATAATCTAAAAGACGGCTGATGTGGCGCAGTGGGACCTCTCCCTCCCGCTCTCCCACCTGCTTTCCCTCTCTCTGACCCTCTTGCTCTTCCTCTCATTCTCTCTCCCGCTCTCCCTTCCGCTATCCCACCTGCTCTCCCTCTCTCTGACCCTCTTGCTCTTCCTCTCATTCTCCCTTCCGCTCTCCCTTCCGCTATCCCACTTGCTCTCCCTCTCTCTGACCCTCTTGCTCTCCCTTTCATTCTCCCTCCCGCTCTCCCTCCCGCTCTCCCTTCCACTCTCCCTCTCGCTGACCCTCTCGATCTACCTCTCGCTCTCCTCTCATTCTCCCTCCCGCTCTCCCTCTCACTCTCCAACCGGCTCTCCTTCTCGCTATCCCTCTCATTCTCCCTCCCGCTCTCCCTCTCGCTCTCCCTCTCACTCTCCCTCCTGCTCTCCCTCTCTCTCTCCCTCTCACTCTCCCTCCAGCTCACCCTCTCGCTCTCCCACCTGCTCTCCCTCTCGCTCTCCCTCTCATTCTCCCTCCCGCTCTCCCTGTTGCTCTCCCTCTCCCTCTCTCTGTCTCTCTCCCTCTACCTCTCCCTCTCCCTCAAGGAATACACATGCCAAATTTCACGTTTCAAGGGTTTGGTTATGTATGACCGTGATAACGACAATGCGTAACTTAAAAATAAAATCTTTGAATTAGTAAAATCCTTCTTTAATGGATGTCAACGTTGCTTAAGGAATACACATGCCAAATTTCACGCTTCTAGCTCCAAGGGTTTGGTTTTTACGACCATGCGTAATTTTCATCCCCTATGTCTACCCATCGGGGGATTAATTTTGAATACTTCTTAATCAAAATAATATCAACGGTTTATTAAAAATAAGGGTGCCAAATTTCAAAACTGTAGCTTTAAAGGAGCGGCCTGCGCGTAAATATAATACTATCATACCCTTTCTTACCCCCTCAGGGGTTTAAAATTGGAAAATGCTGAAACACGTTATTCATTATTTTTAAAGTTCTTCCTAAATACGAAATTTGAAGCACTTATAACAAAGGAATAAAAAGTTTCATACAAACTTTCATCCCCCGTTTTACCCCCTTAGGGGTTGAATTTCAAAAAATCCTTTCTTAGTGGATGCTAACGTTGCCTAATGAATACACATCCAAATTTCACGCTTCTAGCTCCAAGGGTTTGGTTTTTACGACAATGCGTAATTTTCATCCCCTATGTCAACCCATCGGGGGATGAATTTTGAATACTTCTTAATCAAAATAATATAAACTGTTTATTAAAAATATGGGTGCCGAATTTCAAAACTATAGCTTCAAAGGAGCGGCCTGCGTGTAAATATAATACTTTCATCCCCTTTCTTACCCCCTCAGGGGTTTAAAATTGGAAAATGCTGAAACACGTTATTAATTATTTTTGAAGTTCTTCCTAAATACGAAATTTGAAGCGGTTAATATATCGAAGGAATAAAAAGTTTCATACAAACTTTCATCCCCCGTTTTACCCCCTTAGGGGATGAATTTCAGAAAATCCTTCCTTAGCGGATGCCTACATTATAGTGGCTATCTGCATGCCAAATTACAGCCGGATCGGTCCAGTAGTTTAGGCTGTGCGTTGATGACAGTCAGTCTTCTTGAGTTTTATATATTAAGATTAAATGTAACCCTATATAAGTTAAAAAAAACTCTCAAGCTCATCTGTAGATAGTACCACAGACACAGGACATCATCCACGGAACGATGCAAATCCCCTATCACAGTATAATTAATAGTACTAGCCCCTATATTCATGTATTTTCTATAATAATCTATACATATACATACATATAATAAAACAGTAACCAGTACCAAGTCTGTACATGAAATAGATTCAAAAAAGGGTTTTTGTTTTGGATTATGTTTAAGATAAAGATCTCAAAACAATAGCTAAAAAAATTTTTGTCTGTTTGTCTGTCTGTCTGTCTGTCTGTCTGTCTGTCTGTTTGGTTGTTATTCTTTAACGCAAAAAGTACTGAGCAGATTGTAACCAAATTTTGTATCGCGGTAGCTTATTACCCGGGTCAACATTTAGGACACATTTTACTTAAGGAAAATCTCTCATTCCCACGGGAAAACGCAGCAAAAGTTTTTACAGTCTATCTTATTGAGTGGGGTATCGTTGAATAGGTCTTTCAAAAATAAGTGCAGGTTTCTTAGAAACAAAATCGATTAAATGTTTCTGTCTCGAGATATTTCCTTCTAATGATTAATTTGTAGTACGTGTTTGCTTTGGGAAAATTAGTATGACAACCTTCGTGGATACGAATGATTGGTAGATTAAAAAGTTAGGTGTAGTGTCTACGTGGGTATTGCTGATGGTTATGTTATGTTGCCGTGTGATGCCGGCTTAGAATGTCATCACCCAATATCTTTTCCGTGGGTGTCGTAAGAGGCGACTAAGGGATAAATTCATCCAGGGGTTCATTCACTGGATGAATTTCGCAATAGCATTGCAACATCTTGCATTGCGCTCACCAACCCGCCTGCCAAGCGTGGTGAGTATGGCACTTAAAACCCCCCCACTAGAGGGAGGCCCATGTTCAGTTAGTGGACTTTATTGTGGCTGTTATAGTAATGTTATGGTAGTAACAAGAGATTGAAAGGTGAAAATAACAGCAAGAGCTACAGATGAGCCAGTGTTTTCGGTACCAGAATAAATAGTTACTGATGCCTAAAAACGAGCATAACTAACTACATACAAAGTATGTATTCCATTTAATAATTACGTGTTGTCAATTACAAGAGAAGTTATGGTGTTAGCCTTATTCCTACCATGCAAGGGATAATACTGTGATACGTGTATGAACGTAACGTGTTATATAGGTAAATTATCACATTATTGACTGTGATTTTGTTATTTTTTTAGGTAGTTCTAACGTCTTAACGTTATTTATATTACCGCAGGTTTGTTTTAAATGCCGTATTATAAGTACATTACGTCTAACTGTCTCCAAAAACAGCGGCTGTTTACATTGCAGCGGGTCATCGATAAGGCGATATAAACTGATAATGACATATAAAGAAAACAAACCTTTGAGTGTGTATGTCTGTGTAGTTGTTTTTCTTCTTCTAATACTAAAAGATAGTCTGAAAGCAGCTGTTTTTGGCCAAACTGGCTATAGATTTGGTGCAAACTGAAATATAACATCAATTAATCAAAATTCAGACGTTCCGCTTATAATAACTAGAAAAACAATAAAAATACTATACCTACACCAGCGTAATATGTCTGTTTCAGCCAGGGGTACCCTATTATATCTCAGCTTCTGGATCGAAAGTTTAGATTTGGTATATGAGTACGCGACTCCGGTTTCCCGAGCTGCTATGTCTATGTTTAAGTAACTTTCAGTAGAATATTACAGCTTACTACCTGTGTTCCTGTTCCAATCTCACCACATTCCTTTCCACTCCTGTTCCTACTTTCCCTTCTCTCCTAGATCCAACAAAAGCAGTTCGCCTCTGCAAAATCTGTTTCGGCCAAAAAGGTAACCCAATGCAGATAGTGCGAATGGACTTGGTGGACTCGGCTACTCAGCAAGTCAAATTGGACCGCCTAGGGCGAAGGTAGAGGGAGCTTGCAGTTACTGTCGGCCAGACACTGCTTCCGACCTCTTCGTCAGTCGCAGCGGTTCTCCGTTCTACTGAATCGAGGAGGAGGGCGACTAAGTGCCTGCACTTGCGTTTTCACAAACGTCTGTGCACCCTTAATACATATAACCTGTGCAACTGACCTAATGGACTGCGATGTACGATACAAAATCACCAACAGGC
The DNA here is from genome assembly GCA_024500475.1 of Phthorimaea operculella. Classification (NCBI taxonomy): domain Eukaryota; kingdom Metazoa; phylum Arthropoda; class Insecta; order Lepidoptera; family Gelechiidae; genus Phthorimaea; species Phthorimaea operculella. The sequence continues at coordinate 94,931 of JANFCV010000262.1, forward strand.
GAATGTCAAAATCACCAACAGGCAGTGTCGACTTGATTAGTAGTAGAAGTGATTGCCATAGCCAAAATCGGTCGGAGAGATAATCATTTGGGATCGTGTACCTAAGTGTTCGGAAGGGTGTCAGTCTAACGATGCTAGAATTTTATAGAAATAATCGGTTACAAGTAAACCATTAAATTATAGCAAGCTTATCAAAATTTGCTAAGGTGATGAACTTAATTCGTTCCTTTGAGTGCTACAAGAAGCATGGATGTAAAACTTTCGAAAAAATTAGGGTATATTTCCCTGCCCTCTAACCCAAAACTCGATGTAAGTCCTGGCTAAACCCTTAGCGCAATAGAGCAGTCACACAATCACCATTCTGGTAAATATAAGTTAGCAAAGAACATGATCAACACGATTACCAAGTCATCGCAAGTGCCGCACTGAGCCTCGGGCTTCCAAGATTGTGTCAAAGATCTTTTAGTCCTGGGGATACTCGGGATACTCATATACATTTATTTTCCTACAAATGGTACAATAATATCCTAGATTAGGAGGTATATCACATTTTATGCCATTTGTAGGCACAGCAAATGCCAATGAGTAGAGCTGATTACCCGTCTGCGAGCATCCCACCCTAAGGAAGAAGAAGAAGAAGACCTTTTCTTAGTTCGCGCACCCGACGAAATTTGACTCAGCCATAGCCGCACATTTAACTTGTGGCTGATTTCAAAATCACTGATTAACAGTGTAACAACATGTACAATAATAATAACTAACACAAAGCCTCTAACACCTTGCGTACGAAGTCGCGGGCACCAGCTAGTTATTATGTAAAACCACTTTATTTTACGAATTTGACTTACCTTAAGTTAAAATCACAAATTGTTAAAAATCTCTTCGGTAAATTTTTAGGGTTTCGTAGTCTACTAGAAACCCTTATAGTTTCGTCAAGTCTGTCTGTCTGTCTGTCTGTATGCCGCGCCCTCATAACTCCGCCAGTTTTGGAGCTATCGACATGGAATTTGGTGTGAAGATAGATCGTGTTGACCCAAATATAGAAATGTTCAGAAAAAATATTTCGAATGTTTTTTGGACCCATAAAAGTGAAAGGGGGACAAAAAATTTTTTTCTCCTGTTATATTGAATAGGGTATCGTTGAATAGGTCTTTTAAAACTAAGGGGAGGTTTCTTTGGAACAAATTCACTAAAATGTTTCTGTCTCGAGATATTTGCTTCTAAAAGGGGCGTTTTTGAGCTATAATTTGTTCCAGCTGTAACTCCTAAAGTATAAACGCTAAAAATTTGAAAAAAATTGGGAACATACTTCTTAATCTGAAGTTACAATGAAAACTATAACGGATACTGTATCACTAAAGTTTTAAAAGAAATAAAAGTTTTTCAGTTTGCGGTTGGTAACCATACAGCTGCAAACAAACCAGCAACAAAATTAAGTTTGTAACTCTGAAAAAACCTGATATTTAAACATTGACTACGAAACCCTATTTGTGAGCGTGTCTGACACGCTCTTGGCCAGTTTTTTTTTTACGGTTAGCAACCGGAGTTTTAATTTAATGATTGTCCTACCTGCACAAGTTATTGTTCCGGCTTTCTTTTTGGTTACAAAGATGATATACCGGTAGTAACGGAAAGGGTATACATACAGGGAGTAACAGAAAGGGTATAACAAGCCGAAAGGAGGTCAAAGTACTCATGAAACTGAACAACTTTCCCCATGGAACATAGGTCAAAATATGAAAAAAAAAATTGGACCTCCCATACAAAATCGCCGATGACCTAATTGATTTACTATGGGAGGTCAATTTTTTTTTTATATTTCGACCCATGTTCCATGGGGAAAGTTGTTCAGTTTCATGAGTACCTTGACCTCCTTTCGGCTTGTTATACCCTTTCCGTTACTCCCGGTATACCTACAAACCGAAAGGAGGTCAACGTACTCATGAAAACAACTTTCCCTATGGAACATGGGTTGATTTGGGTTGAAATATGAAAAAAATTTGGGCCTCCCATACAATATTGGCGATCAGCTGATCAATATATTATGGGAGGTCAATTGATTTTTCATTTTTCGACCCATGTTCCATAGAGAAAGTTGTTCAGTTTCATGAGTACCTTGACCTCCTATCGGCTTGTTATACCCTTTCCGTTACTCCCGGTATATTAATTGAATGTTATTACTTTATTGTACATTGTAAAAGTTACCTATAAAATGCTTTGTAAGCGATACTAGTGTGGTGTTACCTAAAATACTTATAATAAATGGAATGCAACAAATACGTGACGTTTTATTTACTACAATGTATACGGGGTGTAAGGGACGACTGGGAACGAAAACTTTGCAGACAACTTTCCCCATAGAACACAATATGGTGGTAAAAGAAAAAAGAAATGCCTTCCCATATAAAGTTACTTACGTGGTCACATAGACAATATTAGGGTGAGAATCCACCAGAGCTGTGCGAGGTAGCGAGGCGGTGAGCGAGGAAAAAATCCACCAATAGAATCACTTCATTTTCCTAGCCTCGCTTAGCTCAGCTCTGGTGGAATAGGGTTGAGCGAAGCGAGGCCATTCTACATACAAAACAAGCGAGAAATGTGTGCGAGGAATGTGTTGCGAGGAATGTGTAGCGAGGAATGCGTTGCGAGGAATGCGTTGCGAGAAATGTGTTGCGAGGTTTCCACTACATCGCATTCCCCCCGCTCACACATTTCACAGCTTCGCAACCCTAAACCTACGGGTGAGAATCCACCAGAACTGTGCGAGTAAAATGTGTCGTACGAGGATGCGTAGCTGTGCTGTGGAAATGTGTAGGGGTTTCCACCAAAGCTGTGCGAGTAAAATGTGCCGTACGAGGATGCGTAGCGGAGCTGTGAAAATGCGCATTAATGTGCGGAGCGAGGATGCGTTGCGAAGCTGTGAAATGTGTGAGCGGGGGGAATGCGATGTAGTTGAAACCTCGCAGCACATTTCTCGGAACGCATTCCTCGCAACACATTCCTCGCTACACATTCCTCGCAACACATTCCTCGCACACATTTCTCGCTTGTTTTGTATGTAGAATGGCCTCGCTTCGCTCAACCCTATTCCACCAGAACTGAGCTGAGCGAGGCTAGGAAAATGAAGTGATTCTATTGGTGGATTTTTTCCTCGCTCACCGCCTCGCTACCTCGCACAGCTCTGGTGGATTCTCACCCTTATAGGTAATTTATGACCCGACTGCCTCAGAAGGAGGGTTCTTGTTTTTCAAGAGTATGTATGTTTGTATGCGGGTATTTCTCCGGACCATGCGAATTCACGTGATTTCTCTGGCGAATTTGAATTTTGAGTTAATTGAAATAATACCAATGGATATTGATAATATATATCAAAACATAAAAAATGATACCTTCGGCCCTCGTTTCTCACTTATAGTTCCAGAGAAAAACAAGTTAAAAAAATCTCACCAGAGAAATCAATCAAATAGACAGAGAAATCAAAATCATAACTTAAATTTCGTTTATTGTATCACTTACTAATGTCAGTCATTATTTTATTGTGGCTGTTGTCTGCTCGCAGGCTTGCCACAGACCTAGCCACCGGGCAGGCTAGCGTGGCTGTTGTCTGCTTGCAGCGCTGCAAGCAAAAGCAGCCACAGACCTAGCCACCGGGCAGGCTAGCGTGGCTGTTGTCTGCTCGTAGCGCTGTGAGCAGAAGCGGCCACTGACCTAGCCACCGGGCAGGCTAGCGTGGCTGTTGTCTGCTCGAAGGCTCGACACAGACCTAGCCACCGGACAGGCTAGCGTTGCTGTTGTCTGCTCGCAGGCTCGCCACAAAACTAGCCACAGGGCGGGCTAGCGTGGCTGTTGTCTGCTCACAGCGCTGCGAGCAGAAGCGGCCACAGACCTAGCCACCGGGCAAGCTAGCGTGGCTGTTTTCTGCTCGCAGGCTCGCCACAGACCTAGCCGCCGGGCAGTCTAGCGTGGCTGTTGTCTGCTCGCAGCGCTGTGAGCAGAAGCGGCAACAGACCTAGCCACCGGGCAGGCTAGCGTGGCTGTTGTCTGCTCGCAGCGCTGTGAGCAGAAGCGGCAACAGACCTAGCCACCGGGCAGGCTAGCGTGGCTGTTGTCTGCTCGCAGCGCTGTGAGCAGAAGCGGCAACAGACCTAGCCACCGGGCAGGCTAGCGTGGCTGTTGTCTGCTCGCAGCGCTGTGAGCAGAAGCGGCAACAGACCTAGCCACCGGGCAGGCTAGCGTGGCTGTTGTCTGCTCGCAGCGCTGTGAGCAGAAGCGGCAACAGACCTAGCCGCCGGGCAGTCTAGCGTGGCTGTTGTCTGCTCGCAGCGCTGTGAGCAGAAGCGGCAACAGACCTAGCCACCGGGCAGGCTAGCGTGGCTGTTGTCTGCTCGCAGCGCTGTGAGCAGAAGCGGCAACAGACCTAGCCGCCGGGCAGGCTAGCGTGGCTGTTGTCTGCTCGCAGCGCTCATTTCTTTTTCAAGATTGAGTTCTTTCGCAAGATTGATTTTTCTGGCAACTTTTTTGATTTCTCTGACATTTTCACCAGAGAAATCAATGCCAGAGAAAACGAAAAGTAGTGATTATTTAGAATAACCCTTAAACCATAAAAGCTTTTTTTTTTTTTTATGTAGCCTGTATAGTGTCCCACTGCTGGGCAAAGGCCTCCCCTCTTTTACGCCACTCATCTCGATCTTGGGCTTCCGATTGCCAGTTCTGGAGAAAGGCTTCTATATCATCGTGCCATCTTCTCCGAGGCCGCCCGCGACGACGACGACCATCTTGTGGTATCCATTTAGTGGCTAAAATAGCCCACCTGTCGGGATGCATTCGACAGACGTGTCCTGCCCAGTCCCACTTCAGCCGTGCGGACTTTTTGCCGACGTCTATGATTCCAGTCTTAGAGCGCAGGGTTGTGTTCCTAACACGGTCGATCCTTTTAACACCCAGGATACTGCGCTCCATGGCACGTTGGCAGACCTTGAGTTTGGACTTTTGAGCTTCAGTCAGAGACCACGTTTGTGCGCCGTACGTAAGGACGGGCAGAATACACATGTCGACTAATTTTCGCTTCAGTGTAAGAGGAAGGTCTCCCTTCATCAGCTCTTTCATGGACCAGTAGCTCTTCCAGGCGTTCTGGATTCGTCTTTCGACCTCTTTGTCCTGCCTGTTGTCGAAGGATGCTATCTGGCCCAAGTAAGTGTATTCGTCGACATAATGTATTATCTGCCCGTCTACTTTCACATTTAGTTTGGTACTATTGCACATGAGCTGGGTCTTTGTCATGTTCATTTTGAGTCTAACCTCAAGGCTTGCCACACTTATCTCTTGCAGCATGGTTTCGAGTTCCGCGGCTGAAGTGGAGAACAGAACGATATCGTCTGCGAAGCGGAGGTTAGTTAGTTGTTTATCACCGATTTTGATGCCTTTGGATGACGACGATGGCGAAAGCTTTTTAAATATTTCTTCTAATGCAGACGTGAAAAGTTTTGGTGAGAGGGGGTCGCCCTGCTTGACGCCACGGCGTATTTTAAATGAAGTTCCGGAAGTCTGTAACTGAATATTAGCTGAACTGTTTTTGTATATTATTTTGAGGAGATTAATATAGGTAGGTTTGATGTTTTGTGATTCTAAAGCCGAAAATATAGATGAATGGGTAACGCTGTCAAAAGCCTTGGCGTAATCTATAAAACCTAAATAAAGGGGTTTGTTGAACTCATTAAATTTTTCTATAATCTGGTTTAAGGTATGTAGGTGGTCGGTAGTGGCAAAACAAGGGCGAAAGCCAGCTTGATCGGGTGGTTGGTGGCGGTCTAGTTCGCCAGCGATCCGCCTTTCTATTACTTTAATAAAAGCCTTGTATAAGTGAGAAATTAGACTTATGGGCCGGTAATTTCCTATGTCATTCTTGTCCCCCTTTTTATGAAGCAGAACGATACTGGAGTGACAAAATGATTCTGGCATATTACCGGTTTTCAGTATCTGGTTAAATAATTTTGTTAGTTGAGGCAGTAAAACTGGTTCACCTATTTTGAGAGCTTCAGTGGTGACTCTATCTCCGCCTGGAGATTTTTTGTACTTCATACTTTTGATAGCAATTTGTACTTCACGTTCCGTAATGGGAAAAATGGAGTCATCACATGAATATTCTATGGTATTGTCGTAAATAGTATTAGTTTGGTCGGAATATAGATTTTTATAGAAATTTGTACATATTCTGAGAAATTTGTACATATAAAGCGAATTTAATCGTAATTAATTACACAACCAGCTCACCATCTAAAAAGCTACATTTCTTCAAAAATATCACATCACTATGACTGATCAATTAATTATTTACTTTACCAGAGAACTCAAATGTATAGGCGTACCAAATCCGGAAAACACTTGATTACCACGATGAATCCAAAATGCAACAGCGAGTCACGAGTGCAGTTGAGTGCACACACCTCCGCTGCTGCGGCGTTACTGACTCTTTTGAGCGGCCGGATGCCGACAGCGTACAGTGCAGCAAAAAAGAGTAGACAAAAAATGAGGGCAATTTTGGACCTCACATAGTAACTGAAACCAGCTGATCGGCAAGTTTGTATGGTAGCTCCAAAATTTTTGTTTTGTTTTCGACCTATGTTCCTTGGGGAAAGTTGTTCCTTATCACCAGCCGATTCTGAGTTTTCGCTATCGGTCACTAGTAAAACACCATATATTTTCATCTCCTCTAGTCCAGGAGTTTCAAAAACAATTCAATACTTAGTTTGAAAACGCAGATAGATACTTAGTTTGAAAGTGATTGATAGATAAGATAAGATAAGATAGCGGATCAAATGTCTGACTGCACTGCGCCGCCGCTGTCACTGCTGATGACAGCTGTGGCATATGCAACAAAGCAACAGGCTACAATTCTACAGGCGAAATTCGATGTACATTGCGTAGATGGCTAGCCATTATTATCCCATAATGAAACCGGCTACGCTATGTACATCGAATTTCACCTGTAGAATTGTAGCCTGCAGTTTCATAACATCGGGCACAGGAGGTACGCGCGATCTGCCTCGTCGGCCGGTAGCTGATCAATGCTTGCTGCTCCTCACATTAGTAGAAAAAAAAGGAAAAAAAACCGCTCTTTCCTCCTAGGGGAGATAGGCCAGTAGGGATAGGTGGAACAGGCGGATATAAGCACTAGTGCCTTAACCTGCTCAATCTACTCTTGTATATGTCGCAGTACGATGGCAGAATCAGGTTTAAAAGCCGGCATATGGCAGAATCGTAGACTTCCTTCGGCCATCGTCCTAAGCTGATCCAGATTTTTGGCCAAAAACCTAAGATTTTGGCCAAAAAACTAGGACTTTGGCCGAAATCCTAGATTTGTTTAGTATTATGGCTTCTTCTCTTTCGAGTGGTACACCAAGTCGCCCAACGAGCCGATGGACCCTGGTATCAAAGTTTTCCACCGCCTACTGCAAGTAGCAGGCCTCTAACATGGTTGTGTAACGACCGCCGTCTAAGTGATCATAGAGAGCAATCGGGACCGACGGCTTACCGTGCCCGTGTGGTTCGGGGGAACGAGGAGTGGAGAGGTACTTTATGCACCTCCCTCTGATCTTTTGAGGGTAGACTTGGACACCGTAAATGGACACCCTGAAGGACGGGGGTAACATCAGACAGTCTGAACAGCAGGATTGCCTCGGATTCCCTGAAGGGCAGGGGGAGCATCAAACACCATAAGGACAGGACGTACCACTGAACGCTCTAGAGGATTGGTGGTAGCGTTGGACGCCCTGGAGACCAGTAGGTAGCGTCGGACCCCCATAAAATCCAACGCCCATCATCTTACATCCTACAGAGTGTCCGATGCTATCCACGCCCTCCAGAGCGTCTGACACTACCTCCCACACTCCAGAACGTCCAATGCTACCTCCTGCATTTCGAGGTGTATGCCCGAACTACACGGGCACGTTAAGCCGTCGGTCTCGATTGCACTTTATGATCACTTAGACGGCAGTCGTTACACAACCTTGTCAGAGGCCTGCTCCTTGCAGTAGGCGGTTTAAAAACTCTAACTCCAGGGTTCATCGGGTCGTTGGGCGACTTGGTGTACCACTCGAAGAAGAAGAAGTTCCCCCGAAATGCAAAAAAGCCATAATACTAAACAAATCTAGGATTTTGGCCAACATCCTAGTTATTTGATCAAAATCCTAGGTTTTTGGCCAAAAACCTGGATCAGCTTAGGACGACGGCCGAAAGAAGTCTACGATTTTGCCATATGCCGGCTTTTGGCCAAAAACCTAATTCTGCCATCGTACTGCGACATATACAAAATACTCTATCAGGCAACAAAATAAGTACTATGGGAGGTCCAGTTTTTTCCTCAAATGTTGAACAATTTTTTTGCTATTACGGTAGCTTAGGATATCCAGATTCTAGATTTTTTCTTTGAACCACGATAATGATAACCACCCTGTATAGTTCCTGCTAAACAGATACCGATAGCTACTTGCTTGATGCACATGCGGAGGTCACTTATTTTTCGTATTTAGAAAACTTGCTCCTTTTGATCCACATTTCAGTTCCATCATTTTCCTACAAAAGCATTCCCCTGTTTTCTTTTTCTATAGATTAGCTCTACATGCATTATTCGGGAAGAAAAAAGAAGTTTATTTGAAAACGCTCTTTATAGATATGCTTTCCTCCAATTATACCTTGTATGATGGATACCCGAGAGAGCTCTTAATTTTCGTGGTCCTAAAAACTTGCTACCTGAGACGATAAGCACATTCTGTGATATTTCATTCCTAGAATTATGAAACTTGGTACAGTTGTTCTTTAGGTGTCAGTGAGTGGATTAAGCCCGGTTGACAAAAAGTTCCACGTCTAAGGGGGGAGTAGGAGGGGGGGGAAGTTCGCTTGCCCCGAGTTTTATTATAAGTGATACAGCTCATAAGATAATGCTACAAGGGCAAATGTGGTGTCATTTTCGGATAACTTATAAACTGTGCGTTTAATTATGAAACAAAAAACACATGCCCATACAAAAAATAAAATAAAAAAAGTAACAAAATCCACAAAAAATATATTTTCAAATAAGTTTGAACGTTTATTAAGCTTACATTTTTATAGAATATTGTTATAAAAAAAACTGTCTGCAATGCTACGTTCATGTAGATTAAAAATATATACAACATAATAACACTTTGTTAACAAAGAGTAAGTGAAAAAAAATATTTTCTGTTCACCGGACGGTAGATTTTGCTGTATGTTTCATATGAGAGTTGTTTGACGATGCGATTGGATTGTCGGTTTGGACTTATTATGATCATGGTACTGTTTTCATTACTTAGTAACATGAGTCAGTTTGTCTATACTGTGTTCATTGTAGCTTGGTGATTTGGACAGGTGTCATGAGATTGATGGCGAGCCGTTGGAAGTGACTTTGAAACGGCGCTTGTATAATCGTCGATAAATTCAAATGTTGAAATCACTATTGAATATCACTTGTTTAGGTAGTTTTAAGTTAAATTCAAATACAGGGTGTTAGAAAAAGTAATTCGTTCCTTCAAACCACACGTTCTCCACAAACGCCATTTTTTATTGGCTGTTTTGAAAGTTACTACTTGGCGATTTTAGCCATCAGCGCCTTTTTACATTCTTATTTCTTATAGGTATCTGATTGCCGTGTAAATGAAAATGAGTACCCTCAGCTTTTACTGCATGTTACCATACAACCGCCATCTTGGAATGGTAGTCACCATTTCTTAAAACTACCATTCTGAAATGACCGTCTGACTTTTTTTACCTTTCGTATGCATACGTTCATTCTAGCCCATTGACACGCCGTGAGACGAAAAAATCGCCGAGAAAAAGTAGCATGTGTGAACGGGCACTTAAACATCACTTGTATAGCTGATTTTAAGCTAAATTAAATAATAAATTCTGCCACTTTATTTTTGTGTTCTTATAATCAGTAAACTTATTAAATAAAATGCTCGCTGTGACAAAGTTACGACTCACAGTCATTATTGGTAGGTCTGTGCCCTAAATAATAGGCGTGTTACTGTTATAATAACAGTGACTAGGAAGCAATACCTAATTTTCAGTCTAGTTAGGCTTGATGCATCTTATTATCATTCGAGACTTCTAGAAACTTAATAATTTTCCTATTTTACAATTTGAATTTTCATAACTATATAGGGGAAATTCTTCCATCCCTCCTCATAGATAACATGTTTAAGGCGTTTCCCAATGCTACCAGAATATTATTATACCAACGAAATCCTCTCAATTAAATTCCTATTAATATGGTTACCTAGTTTAATATGGGTTTGTAGTAGACTATGAAGCCCTAAAACCTAGGGCTCTGGGTAACTGCATCACTGGGCTGTGACATGGGCATTCAGGCCGCAGGGCCGAGTCAATGCGGATCATATGTTGATTCGAAGACACACCGAAATATGACAATACAAGCCGTTTATCGTAGTATGGGCATGTTATGAGAAGGGATGAAAATCATGTGACGAAAAAGGTAATGAATATGAATGTATGGACGCAGAAGAAGAGGAAGGCTTAAAAAAGTTTGGATGGATTGTGTTAAAGATGATAATATGAATCAAAAAGGTGTAAACGAAGACCCTTAATAAATTGGAATAATGGCAGGCAGATGATGACGAAGACTCACTGAGTGACACTTTTAGAGCTGTATGATTACTGCCATCTTTTTACACCTGCAGTCTTCTGATCGCTCATATGAGTGCTGAGCGCTCTGCAACTTTTAGGCTATTGTTAGGGCTGCCACGCAACTGCGAATCAAGAATGTGAGAAAAGTGGGGAGTAGATGGATTATTTTGTTATAATGCGTTGATAAGCAAGTATGGATGACTCCAAGTTGACGCGGGAGCGAGACAACGCTAACAGCATTCTACTTGTACTTACCATTGCTGAGCGGACAGATGGCCTTTTTCAAGGCACTGGATTGCATACAGTGCCAAGATCACGTGCCTCAAAGTAGGCTCCTCTAGTTTTGGTGACCTATTTAAATGGATGATAGCTGTTGACATATCAGAGGCAGAGGTGTACAGTCTCTTCCGCTCACTCATGAACGATCCGAAATATAAGGTTAAGATTGTTTTCAGACCGTAACATTTTACAGCAACAATTGTTACTTTCTAGATGCAGTAATATTTATTGAATCGTACTAAACAGTTATTGTCCGGCTTGTCCGTATCAGTCATGAAACAATCAAAACCTTAAAAACAGAATTGTTCATGAGTTAGCGTGAGTGAATGTACATGCTGGCCGTAGAAATCTTTCATTGTCAGCTAAGCGGGTTGACAACAGGAGTCGATGGAGTGGTAGTTGTGTATGAACACTCGAAAATGACACCACACTTGTCACTAATTTAGAATGTAAACGCTCGACTTTAGAGCATGTTATTGGAATCGGATCGTCATACGACTCTCATAATATGAAACATAGAGCAAGATCTACCGTTAAATCTAAAATCTCTTTAGCCCTGATTTTAACGACTGAACTAGAGTTGGAATAGTGATGCAGTGCCGTATCCTCAGACGGCCCCAGAGTAGATTAGTGAACATTTCATCGATTCTATCCGGGTCACTACTGCCTTCAATACTTGAAAAATTGGACCACATTGGCCATAGCATGATTTTGGATCTATACGACTCGTAGATTATATTATTACACCCCTTCCCTCCCATATTTTCTACCTTGACTATCACTGACTCAAGTTACTAAGTAATGAAAACAGTACCATGATCATAATAAGTCCAAACTCCAAACCGACAATCCAATCGCATCGTCAAACAACTCTCATATGAAATATACAGCAAAATCTACCGTCCGGTGAATAGAAAATATTTTTTTTCACTTACTCTTTGTTAACAAAGTGTTATTATGTTGTATATATTTTTAATCTACATGAATGTAGCATTGCAGACAGATTTTTTTATAACAATATTCTATAAAAATGTAAGCTTAATAAACGTTAAAACTTATTTGAAAATTTATTTTTTGTGGATTTTGTTACTTTTTTTATTTTTTTTGTATGGGCATGTGTTTTTTTTGTTTCATAATTAAACGCACAGTTTATAAGTTATCCGAAAATGACATCACATTTGCCCTTGTAGCATTATCTTATGAGCTGTATCACTTAGAATAAAACTCGGGGCAAGCGAACTTCCCCCCCCTCCTACTCCCCCCTTAGACGTGGAACTTTTTGTCAACCGGGCTTAATCCACTCACTGACACCTAAAGAACAACTGTACCAAGTTTCATAATTCTAGGAAAGAAATATCACAGATTGATATTTTATGGGCTTATCGTCCCAGGTATGCAGCTTGTTGGGAGATTGTCTTTATTTATGTATGTTTAAAGTTTTTCTAAATCTACAAGCAATCTAGTACCCAAGTAGGTTGCAAAATGCGAATGATAGAAGTACGAGTAGTTTATCTTTTTACTGAACTTTGCATTGCATATCTAATTGTCTATTTTAAAAGTATTTTTAGGGTTTCGTAGTCTACTAGAAACCCTTATCATTTCGGTAAGTCTGTCTGTCTAGTACCCAAGTAGGTTGCAAAATGCGAATGATAGAAGTACGAGTAGTTTATCTTTTTTCTGAACTTTGCATTGCATATCTAATTGTCTAATTCAAAAGTATTTTTAGGGTTTCGTAGTCTACTAGAAACCCTTATCATTTCGGTAAGTCTGTCTGTCTGTCTGTCTGTCTGTATGCTGCGCCCTTATAACTTCGTCAGTTTTGGAGCTATCAACATCAAAATGAGTATGAAAATAGATCGTGTTGACCCAAACTTAGAAATGTTGGGAAAAAAATATTTTAAACGTTTTTTGGACCCCCTTCCCATACATATGAGGGGGGGGGGGACAAAAAATAAATTTTTCTCCTGTAATATTGAGTAGGGTATCGTTGAATAGGTATTTTAAAACTAAGAGGAGGTTTTTTTGACACAAAGTCTCTGAAATGTTTCTGTCTCGAGATATTTGCTTGTAAAGGGGGCGTTTTTGAGCTATAATTTGTTCCAGCTGTAACTTCTAAAGTATGCATGCTTAAATTTTGAAAAAAAAAATGTAATATAGTTCTTTATATGAAGTTAACATGAAAACTATAACGAATACTGTAACACTCAAGATGAAGGAAAAATCATTTTCAATTTGCGGTTGGTAACCATACAGCTCCAAACAAACCAGCAACAAAATTAACTTTGTAACGCTGATAGACCTAAACGTTGCCTACGAAACCCTATTTGTGAGCGTGTCTGACACGCTCTTGCCCGCTTTTTTTTAAATTTCATTTGAAGTACAGTATGAAGGGTCGTCCTCGTGCTGTCAGCATGCGGAGAGAAGGGACGGGTGGATCCGCGCAGGGGAGGAGGGCAGGGGGAGGGTGATGCCAGACTCCGCGGCACCTGAGGGGACGGCGCACCGAGTTTGTGAGTTCGTAGAACCACACTATTCGTAGAGGTTTTCTCGTAGCAAGGTGGGATTTCACGTAGACGTTAGTACTTTTTCAATGCCGTGTGGTGCCGGCAGAGTAGAATAGCACCACCCCCTCTCTTTCCATGGGGTTCGTAAGAGGCGATCGAAGGATAAACCCTACCCAAACAGCCAGGGCCAACCGTATGGTGGCGGTTAATCCACCACAAAAGCATTCCCAAGGAGAGTTGACGTCTGGTAGGCGGCCGGTCGTAAAATTCAGCCAAATCCTTTTGCAACGTGATTTTGTGTTCAACGAAACGTGTTGCGCCGTGGGATAAGGGCAGGAAGATGATGTTAGTAATTTTTCATAGATGCTGTAGCGTAGATGTGGACTCATGCTTGAGTTTGAAGTTCTCACTAGGAACTGTAAATTCACCTCAACATTTTTTTATCCTTTCGGTATTCTTATGCCTTCGGTTATCCGGTTCGAATATTTGCGTAAATAGCTGGGGAAATTCTTCGTATTTTAGTCAGAGATAAGGCCATGTCCCGCAAGAGGTGTAAATTTTCGCTTTTCTTTTCATTAAAACTCACAAACAGTCAAAAGTTGTTTAGATAGCGTTCCTACAGGTACTTACCTAAAAGGCACGTAAATACTTAGGTACGTCTTGTTGGTATATTGTTTGGTACAATTAACACATAAAAGTTGAAAGGGTAATTAGCTAACCTTGTTAACTTTTATAACTACAAACTAGGAACAACAGGACGGAAAAAGTTTTACAATTTAGTAAAAGCTCTTTTTTTAGCCTTAGGTAATGATGGTTCCGATCTTGACAACTTAATCTGTAGAGCTTACGACTCGCGAATTCGACGAGAGCTTTTGAAAGCCCGCTCCTAGTTGACAAGGTCGTGTCGGCAACATCAGCCGACTGCCGGCGGCGACGGCGACGGCGGCGGCGGCATGCGGCGCGCGGCTGGCGGCAGGCAACGGCAGTCCCCGCGCGGAGAGCGACTCGAGCGGGCGTGCTGTAGCGAGCCGCGATTAAACAACGCGCAACACGTGCACGACGATCCAACAGCCCCTTCGCTTCGAGGCGAGCCGCGAGTGTGCAAGTGCAGTGGTGTGTGTGTGGCTCGGAGTGCAGTGCGTGCGGCGCGATGGCGGCGCCGGCGGGCGCGCGGTGCCGGTGAGCATGGCGCGCGCGGCGGCGCTGGCGCTGCTGCTGTGCGCGGCGGGGCTGGCGGGCGCGGGGGGAGCTGGCGGTGCTGCCGCCGGGTGCGCGGTGGCCGGCTGCGCGTGCTCGGACGGCGGCGCGCGGCTGACGTGCGCCGACGCCGCGCTGCGCCGCTTGCCGCCGCTACACGCCGACCTGCTGGAGCTGTAAGTCTCTCTTTTGACATCTGCTGCGTTTTATAGGGTACTTTGCGGGATCAGATCATAATTCACAAAAAAAACCTTCAATTTTTTTTAGATTTTTTCCCATATAGCCCGGAGCCCGGCCCCGAAGGATATACCCACTCCAACCACATCTTCTTTTCCTTCTTCGAATGGAACACCAAGTCGTCCAACGACCCGATGAAGCTTGGTGTCCAGAGTTCTTCAACCGCCTACTGCAAGTAACAGGCCTCTGGCATGGTTGACATACTGAAAGCAGTGATCAACTAGCTACATAGGTAATATTTGAAGTTGTTAAACTCTCATACACAGGCCACACGCTTCTTTCCAACCGAAGAAAGTGATACTTAGATTACTTAGCTATCGCCACGTCTTACAAACATTTGAGGGCTATTTCAGGAAAACCGGCGATAAACTCTACCTCAAGTATAGTTCCTTGCTCTACCTATTAAAATCAATATTTTTTCCCGTAAAACGCATGTACCTTGTTTGGAATGCTATCAATATAGTAGAATCTTTACAGTCTTTTCAGTCATAAAGCAACTCTTTTTAGTCTTTTGGGAAAATTATTTAACTTAGTTTTTGGAGTCGAGTGTCGAACTTATGTTTTTAGGGCTCCCTACCCAAACTGAGACTTCTCTATCTGTCGTCTGTCCGTCTGTAACCAGACTGTATTTTATAAACCGCCATACCGGCACAAAAAATACTTAGGTACTTTGTGATACCGGTGTCGATGGACTTTACCTAAAATTTAGACTCAAAGTTCGCAAAAATCCTCCATATACTGTAAAAAAAATTGTTAAGTAACTAGTAGGTAGAAAGTTAACTTACTTCATCAGAAACCTAACTATCCAGCTGCTGTGAAACGTTTCTATAAGATCCAAGAGCTGTACTATGTATTATGTATTCTGTGAATTTCTGTGCCAAGAGACAAATTTTGGATACCTAGTTGTCTAAATGAGGACTGTTGCAATTCGAAATTAATTATGAATAAATTTTGCACAGTGCAACTGAGTGCATGTGCATCCCGGAGTGCAGTCAGTGAACGCGGGCGGAAGCATCGCAATGTCCATGCAACAAAATAGAGAATTCACAGAAGGACAGTTTGTCCCTTTTTCCGAACATTTATGCCTACACTCTAGGGTTGATAGTTTTTCTTTCTGAGTTTTTAATATGCGTTACCTGGGTAACTGGGTATGTCTTAACATATTTACGTACATTAGAGTGCGTTTCAACTTATAGTTCTTATGGCGCTATGTTGGTGGTAGCATTGAAAATTGTGTATGTAAATTACCTCTATAAGATGGCAATAATATTACATACACATTTCCAATGCCATCAAAATGACGCCATATATAACATGAAACGCACTCTACTTACATCACACTCTACTAACAAACTAATGCATAATATTTGCACTTGCGAGTTGACATCTTGGCGTCCGCCCGCACCAAACGCTGTTGACGCTCGCTACTAACCGATTCGAAACGGTTCGAAATCGCGCGGAAACGATGTGTGTAGATGAGTGTGTGAGTGTAGCGACGTTTCCTTGTAGCCGTCTCTCTGGGAGCCCGCCAATGCTTTGTGTCCATGCTCATTGACCCGCTCGCCCCCCCTCTCCCACTCTATGCACTCTCCCACCCTCCCCCCCCAAGGACGGACACGACAGGAATAGTGCGTCCTCAGAGCTCCGCCCGCACTTGCGTCCTATTTACTCCATCGATTCCTGGATCTGTCACTGAGAAGTATTCAACCTAATTGGATCTCCTGGATGGAGGGTTGCGTATAGGGTTTCTCAGCGGGAATTCCCGGGACGGGATTTCCCGGGAAATTTGGCCTTATTCGGGACGGGAAAACAAGAATCGAATTCCCGGGAAGTCGGGAAATAAAGTAGAAACTATAAAATTATTATTTTGATGAGAATTTCAGTATCAATTAGTGTTAATCTTTACAAAAAAATAACTTGATTAGACTTCTTTACTTTTACATTCTTTTACTTTCGAAAAAGGACCTTCCTAGTTCCTGTTTTGTTTGTTTAGATCAGTCAATCGCAAAGTTTGACCACGTAGGTTGTGTCAGTGCCCCTATTGCATGAATGTTGTGTAGTGATTGGTATATCAGCCTTATCAACGAATGTAAGTCCCCAATATTATGAAGACCTAATGGTGTACTGGCTGATTACATGACTGATTGATGGAATGAATAGCAAATTAACATGAATAACTGTTTTATTTTACAACTGTTTTATTTTACAACTGTTTAATTCTAGTTTAAAAACTCTGTGATTTATTCCAATTATTGTAGCTTAGAAGGCATATTTTTAGTTAACTTACGAAGAAAGGCTAATCCCACCAAAAACATTCTGGCCTATAAATTTATACGACTGGCCGTTGACTTATATCCACAAACATTTATAAAGAATGTTCAACGGCCAGTGACATAACTTTTAACTATAAAAATAAAGGAATAGCATCAAGGAACCTTAGACTTGGCATAACTTTGTCGAGATTTCATTACTTTTTAGAGATAAACAGGAGAGTCTCCATCGAGACTTAGCTATTTATTTACAGAATGTTTATGGTGGGATTTCACTTATTTTTGTTGAAGCGTCCCATCAAGCTCAAAAACTTTAGTTTTGAAGTCATATCTTTATCTCCTATGATTTAGCCGGGCTCCTAGTGGTGTGCCTGGTGGTCTACATCAGGTACTCCACACCTTCGATTTTCCTAGTTTGTATAGTTTTCCCTTTATAAGACTATTAAACCCTAACCCTGTACCAAATATCAGCGCTCTGAGTTTATGGGAAGTACTAGGCCTTATATTTTTTTTATCATGAGTGAGTGAGTAAATGGTGAGTGTGTCGCTACTGTATCGAAACCTAGATCCTAAGAAAAATAAATTGTATTTTTCTTGCCTTCACAACCTCCGAGCCGATTACACGTCTCCACCTCTGTACCAAAGTCTTCTTATTTCCACCTCTACTAAAGTACTAGATCCTGGGCACTAACACTGTCTTAAACGCGAAACTTTGCCTTCGCTTAACTTCGGAACTAAATGACCTAGAGACTTGAAATTTTGTAATTAGTGAATATAGCTTACTAGATGACGAAAATTTCTGCGTTCTAGTCTTATCTAAATTTTCTTAAATAGGGGCTTGAAAATGCTTCTAAATGGTTCCAATAAAGGTATAAAGGATGGTACGGCAGTGTTTGCTTTGCGCTCGACTTTGGCAACGGCACTGCCGTGCCCCCAGATTATAATTTAACTGTATATTGTGCTGATTTCGATTTTTTGCTTAATTTTAAAATCATTTTCATGCTTTTTAATGAGGAAAATCAAATTCCCGACTTCCCGGGAATTCCCGGGAAATCGAGCTCGGGAGTTTTGGTGTCCGGGAATGAAAAAAGGCCGGGAAATGAGAAACCCTAGTTGCGTAGGATGTACCTATATTTCGTTTAACTAATAGTTCAGGCGTAACTTTGCGGAAGTCCATCTTGATGAAAATGATAGAAAAATATTTAGCTTCTTCCGCACCGACTCAGTTGGTGCTCGGAACTTGACTGTCGAAGATCTCCTGAGGATGCTCCGTGAAGGAGTAAAACACGTGTAGAGTGTAAAACGGTGGTTGCGGTGTTGGTGTGTTGTATCGCTAGTACATTTGCATTAGGTTGCGGTCGTACGTGTGGTTCACTCAGCAGCATAACCTACCGTCATAGGTGCGGAAAAAGCTAAATATTTTTCTATCATTTTCATCATATATTTCCTTTATTTGCAGGTCTCAAACACGTTTTACAGTATAGATGGTACATACAGAGCTTTCAGGCTATGTATGCGTGGTAGAGTTTAAGACGTACCTAGTTAGGTACCTGTATAATTTACATGAGAGAAATTAGATTATAATAAATAAAATCTGGTGCGTGTATTTTTGACCAATTAAAATTATACTCATAGTATCAACTGCACGACTAACTGTACGTACCTAACCTACCTACTTGTAGTACGACGGTAGAGCAAGCTCGCTCACATCGCATCTTGCACTTGTAATTCATCACATCAAGACAAATAACAATAAATATTCAAACAACAGTGAACAGTCCACTAAAATTGTTTTACGATCAATTTGTATCAACTAAGTGCGCTAGATAAAAGTATCGCGTATTGTTTGACCTTCCGCTCGCAAACACTCAGGGCTGCAACGCGCCTGCAAAAGACAGAATTACCTTTCGCAGAATAGTTTTCAGTTGTATCCATAAAAATTTACATCCAATCATTGATCGAATTAATACCTGGGACGATAAGCCCATAAAATATCAATCTGTGATATTTCTTTCCTAGAATTATGAAACTTGGTACAGTTGTTCTTTAGGTGTCAGTGAGTGGATTAAGCCCGGTTGACAAAAAGTTCCACGTCTAAGGGGGGAGTAGGAGGGGGGGGAAGTTCGCTTGCCCCGAGTTTTATTCTAAGTGATACAGCTCATAAGATAATGCTACAAGGGCAAATGTGATGTCATTTTCGGATAACTTATAAACTGTGCGTTTAATTATGAAACAAAAAAAACACATGCCCATACAAAAAAAATAAAAAAAGTAACAAAATCCACAAAAAATAAATTTTCAAATAAGTTTTAACGTTTATTAAGCTTACATTTTTATAGAATATTGTTATAAAAAAATCTGTCTGCAATGCTACATTCATGTAGATTAAAAATATATACAACATAATAACACTTTGTTAACAAAGAGTAAGTGAAAAAAAATATTTTCTATTCACCGGACGGTAGATTTTGCTGTATATTTCATATGAGAGTTGTTTGACGATGCGATTGGATTGTCGGTTTGGAGTTTGGACTTATTATGATCATGGTACTGTTTTCATTACTTAGTAACTTGAGTCAGTGATAGTCAAGGTAGAAAATATGGGAGGGAAGGGGTGTAATAATATAATCTACGAGTCGTATAGATCCAAAATCATGCTATGGCCAATGTGGTCCAATTTTTCAAGTATTGAAGGCAGTAGTGACCCGGATAGAATCGATGAAATGTTCACTAATCTACTCTGGGGCCGTCTGAGGATACGGCACTGCATCACTATTCCAACTCTAGTTCAGTCGTTAAAATCAGGGCTAAAGAGATTTTAGATTTAACGGTAGATCTTGCTCTATGTTTCATATTATGAGAGTCGTATGACGATCCGATTCCAATAACATGCTCTAAAGTCGAGCGTTTACATTCTAAATTAGTGACAAGTGTGGTGTCATTTTCGAGTGTTCATACACAACTACCACTCCATCGACTCCTGTTGTCAACCCGCTTAGCTGACAATGAAAGATTTCTACGGCCAGCATGTACATTCACTCACGCTAACTCATGAACAATTCTGTTTTTAAGGTTTTGATTGTTTCATGACTGATACGGACAAGCCGGACAATAACTGTTTAGTACGATTCAATAAATATTACTGCATCTAGAAAGTAACAATTGTTGCTGTAAAATGTTACGGTCTGAAAACAATCTTAACCTTATATTTCGGATCGTTCATGAGTGAGCGGAAGAGACTGTACACCTCTGCCTCTGATATGTCAACAGCTATCATCCATTTAAATAGGTCACCAAAACTAGAGGAGCCTACTTTGAGGCACGTGATCTTGGCACTGTATGCAATCCAGTGCCTTGAAAAAGGGCCATCTGTCCGCTCAGCAATGGTAAGTACAAGTAGAATGCTGTTAGCGTTGTCTCGCTCCCGCGTCAACTTGGAGTCATCCATACTTGCTTATCAACGCATTATAACAAAATAATCCATCTACTCCCCACTTTTCTCACATTCTTGATTCGCAGTTGCGTGGCAGCCCTAACAATAGCCTAAAAGTTGCAGAGCGCTCAGCACTCATATGAGCGATCAGAAGACTGCAGGTGTAAAAAGATGGCAGTAATCATACAGCTCTAAAAGTGTCACTCAGTGAGTCTTCGTCATCATCTGCCTGCCATTATTCCAATTTATTAAGGGTCTTCGTTTACACCTTTTTGATTCATATTATCATCTTTAACACAATCCATCCAAACTTTTTTAAGCCTTCCTCTTCTTCTGCGTCCATACATTCATATTCATTACCTTTTTCGTCACATGATTTTCATCCCTTCTCATAACATGCCCATACTACGATAAACGGCTTGTATTGTCATATTTCGGTGTGTCTTCGAATCAACATATGATCCGCATTGACTCGGCCCTGCGGCCTGAATGCCCATGTCACAGCCCAGTGATGCGGTTACCCAGAGCCCTAGGTTTTTAGGGCTTCATAGTCTACTACAAACCCATATTAAACTAGGTAACCATATTAATAGGAATTTAATTGAGAGGATTTCGTTGGTATAATAATATTCTGGTAGCATTGGGAAACGCCTTAAACATGTTATCTATGAGGAGGGATGGAAGAATTTCCCCTATATAGTTATGAAAATTCAAATTGTAAAATAGGAAAATTATTAAGTTTCTAGAAGTCTCGAATGATAATAAGATGCATCAAGCCTAACTAGACTGAAAATTAGGTATTGCTTCCTAGTCACTGTTATTATAACAGTAACACGCCTATTATTTAGGGCACAGACCTACCAATAATGACTGTGAGTCGTAACTTTGTCACAGCGAGCATTTTATTTAATAAGTTTACTGATTATAAGAACACAAAAATAAAGTGGCAGAATTTATTATTTAATTTAGCTTAAAATCAGCTATACAAGTGATGTTTAAGTGCCCGTTCACACATGCTACTTTTTCTCGGCGATTTTTTCGTCTCACGGCGTGTCAATGGGCTAGAATGAACGTATGCATACGAAAGGTAAAAAAAGTCAGACGGTCATTTCAGAATGGTAGTTTTAAGAAATGGTGACTACCATTCCAAGATGGCGGTTGTATGGTAACATGCAGTAAAAGCTGAGGGTACTCATTTTCATTTACACGGCAATCAGATACCTATAAGAAATAAGAATGTAAAAAGGCGCTGATGGCTAAAATCGCCAAGTAGTAACTTTCAAAACAGCCAATAAAAAATGGCGTTTGTGGAGAACGTGTGGTTTGAAGGAACGAATTACTTTTTCTAACACCCTGTATTTGAATTTAACTTAAAACTACCTAAACAAGTGATATTCAATAGTGATTTCAACATTTGAATTTATCGACGATTATACAAGCGCCGTTTCAAAGTCACTTCCAACGGCTCGCCATCAATCTCATGACACCTGTCCAAATCACCAAGCTACAATGAACACAGTATAGACAAACTGACTCATGTTACTAAGTAATGAAAACAGTACCATGATCATAATAAGTCCAAACCGACAATCCAATCGCATCGTCAAACAACTCTCATATGAAACATACAGCAAAATCTACCGTCCGGTGAACAGAAAATATTTTTTTTCACTTACTCTTTGTTAACAAAGTGTTATTATGTTGTATATATTTTTAATCTACATGAACGTAGCATTGCAGACAGTTTTTTTTATAACAATATTCTATAAAAATGTAAGCTTAATAAACGTTCAAACTTATTTGAAAATATATTTTTTGTGGATTTTGTTACTTTTTTTATTTTATTTTTTGTATGGGCATGTGTTTTTTGTTTCATAATTAAACGCACAGTTTATAAGTTATCCGAAAATGACACCACATTTGCCCTTGTAGCATTATCTTATGAGCTGTATCACTTATAATAAAACTCGGGGCAAGCGAACTTCCCCCCCCCTCCTACTCCCCCCTTAGACGTGGAACTTTTTGTCAACCGGGCTTAATCCACTCACTGACACCTAAAGAACAACTGTACCAAGTTTCATAATTCTAGGAATGAAATATCACAGAATGTGCTTATCGTCTCAGGTATAAGTAAAATTGATAACTATGAATGAATTTAATATGCATTGATTGATTGATTACAATACCCACAGACAGACACAATTTAATTTGACTTCATATTTTCTTTCATTACATTACGTATTCTGATTTTCGGCCTCTTTTCAATATTTACGTATATATACTTTAAAAAACATTTAAAAGGTAAACCACTCCATAAAACTGAACAACTTTTTTCAAGGAACACAACAGGTCGAAAAACCTATGAAAAAATAATAATTTTACCTCCCATTCAAACTGACTCGCTCGGATGGTGCCATTGATATGGGAGTTCTAACTAGGTAACAAAATTTTCATATTTCGACCTATGTTCCTTAATGAAAGTCATTCAGTTTCATGGACTGGTTCACCCCTTAAAATATCTGCCGATGTTCTTTTTACATCCTGTATTTAGTTCCATTTTGGTTTCCATAATAACAACAGAAAATATCCCGCAAAGCGTGTCGCGCAGCCCTGGTGCGCGCGCATGTATGATTTGTATGCGCGGGCGCAAGTCGCTTACGCGCGGGTCGAGGTCGGCCGGTCGGTCGGCGCGCGGCGGTCCTCAGGCCGGTCGCCCGCCGCACACCGCGTGGCGAATGGCCGCCAGCGGCGAATTGGAGGCTCTGGGACCCAGATGGGCTGCTCTACTACTACTACTCTAATAAAGTCTGCTGCTGAACATGGATCTCCCCCTTAGTAACTTAGTGGGGGGGGGTATTTGCCATACTCACCACGCTTGGCAGGCGGGTTGGTGAGTGCAATGCAATGCGATTGCAAAATTCATCCAGGGATTGAACCCCTGGATGAATTTATCCCTTAGTCGCCTCTTACGACACCCACCACGGGAAAGACATGGGGTGATGACATTTTAAGCCGGCCCGGTATCACACGGCTATAGTGTGAAGTTTTTCGGACCACTGGACACGACAACTAGAGCGACCCCCCAACGCCCCGCGCCTGTCGTCGCAGGCAGAGATTGATGCATCGCCAGAGAGGCTCAGCTCCGTAGGCGACTCCCCGCTGGCTGGAAGCGGATGATCTCCACGATCACACGCCGCACAACGCGACTGTCGAAGCTGTCACGCTAAACAACGAAAAAACCAATATATTCGATCTCTTTTGCACTGTTTTGCATTCATTTAATGTGTGTATCGCCTAAAGACTAAAAACACAAACGCAATCAAAAAGCCGAAGCACAGCAAGCTTTTTAGCGCCGGACTTCGTGAGGGCTTCCGCTCCTTTCACTTCCGAGCACTATTGCCCGCATACCCAGGCGTACGAAGCTTTGTAGTAGCCGCGAGTGCCGCGCGCGACGCGAGCAAGCGGCGCAAGGGACATGGTCACGTGACGTGATGCGAGACGAAGTGCCTCACGTCCGGATCCGTATCGGGTCGGAAGGGACAGCATAAGCCTATATCTTCTACCCCCTGAACGCCGAACGCGGTGCATTTGACCCCTTCACTAAAAATTGGGGAAACGGCGCGCGGAGCGCCTATGCAGATGGCTCACTCAGTACTAGCGACGATTTTGACGGTAACTGGAAATAACCGGAATCTCAGGGGAAGTTAACTTAGAAGTTAGTTGCCACGAACGTCATATTTCTTGGATTAAAATTGGCTCAGAATCATTATGTTGTATCAGAATTTACTGTTTTGATATTCTTGTACTTTGAGATTGTTGACAGTACCAACCCTGGCTATGTAACAAATGACAATCTCAAAAATCCTGAATAGGGGGTCGAGTGAACCTTCGTGCCTTCCTTCTTAGATGACATGACTCAAGATTACTAAGAAGAATACAATTAAAAGAAGGTATATGGATTGAAAACGAAATCATGTCATTCCTCAGCGCCCAGTTGATAGACCCTGAGATTTATTTTTATTAATTTTAGCAGCACAGATTTTGAACTACAGCTTTTGTAATGAAGACCTCACTTTGTAAACGGGAGGTATACGGGACCTTCAAATCTCATCGTCGCGAGGAACGTGAGTGCGCTTCTAAGTAGGAGATTTGCAGCATTGTCTTGCGACCAGAATAATGGGTTTGTAATAGCCAATCAAGGATACTCAGTGGTGCCGAGGACTTAAGTGAGAAATCAGAAAACACAAAAAAATGTAGCAAAAGGATTTGCCAATGTTTTATGACCGGCCGCCTGCCTGACGTCAACCCTCTTTAGGAAGGCTATTGTAGTTGTAGGTGTTGATCATAGTTATGAAACGGAAAAACATATTTCTTTATAAACTTTAGTTTTCAGCCCCAGTTTTAAACATTATCACCAACCACCAGACCTTGTTTGTGCACAAAAACAGCGACAGAAGAAGAGCAGAAACATTCTTTTGGATCTTTGAAGAAGTTTTCAATGAAAACAAGGAAATAAAACAGCGTTAGTCTCGTAAGTTGTCAGTTGGCAGAGACCGGCGAGACCCTCGGCTGGCGACTGGGACTGGCGTCCAGCACAAAGTTGAGAATATACTAAAGGACAGTTTGCCGCTTTTTCCGATCATTTATGCCTACACCCTAGTCTTGCTACTTATTTCTAAATTTTTAACTTGCGTGATCAGGGCTTCACATACTTAATTACATTATATCAAACTTACACTATAACACACTAATACACAATATTTGCACATACGAGTCGACATTTTGCCGTCCAGCGGCACTGAACGCTGCTGACACTCGTTACCAGCCAGTTCGAAACGGTTTGAAATGGCACTTAATCGATGGCGTGTAGATGTGTGTGTCAGTGTTGTGACGTTTCCTTGTAGCCGTATCTCTGTATTGAACGCCCGCCAATACTTACTTTGCGCGTCCAGCAAACTATAACAAAGAAGGTCTGTATCCAACAGTCCGCCGCGTCGGGTCGGGCGCTACAACAAGTTGCAAACTAAATATGAAGGACGAGGTTATTGACGTGATTTTTGGCGAGATTGGATCTGGCTCGTGAATGGGGAGGGCGTGGGAGCGAGGGGGGAGGGGGTGACGTGCCGGGAGGGGGGAGGGGATGTCAGCAGCGGATGATAGATGGCTGCAATAACGAGCCGCGCCGCACTACACACACCAGGTTAAAGAATTTGTACCAAATCTTTACCAATTGAATTTCAACCTGCCCTTTTAAAATTATATACCTAGTTCTCTTTAATATCTCAGAATGGATTATTCTCACTCATTCGTTAACTTTACACATGCAATAGATGATTGTTTGCAAATCTGCCTGTAATCAAAACTATTTTGGGAGCACGTAGTTTATATGAATGAACTTACCACAAGGGACGTGGTGGGCTCATAAAATATTACTTTGGTACCTTCTAACTAAAAGTGGATTTAAATGTAATTTTATTTATTTTAATAAAATGATTATAAATTAAAATTAACTAAAGTAGGTAACTGTTCAAGCTAACGAGATGAATGAAGACCATTTTTGTACTTGAATAACTTTTGGCTATGAAATCTGTCTCTACTTCAGCATCAATCAATACATAGTTTAAAATGAAGTTACTTTTTGCCTCGGTCTGTCGTGGAATTCGCAAACTAAACCACGCAATGGATTTTAGTGTATTTTTTTAAATAGAGCAAGTGATTCAAGAGGAAGGTTTAAAATGTACAACACATGCCGGAAAATACCTTTTTCCATGGCATAATTGAGTTGCAGCGAGTGAAACTGCTAACTCTATTAAAATAAAATTAATCAGTATTTATTATTCCTTTAGGAGGTATACAAGATCATGTGTTTGTGGGCTGCCCTTATCATATCATAACAGAAATTTGAGCTGTATGTGTTTGTGTTGTTGCAGCGACGTGTCCAACAACAACATCAGCACGCTGCCGCGCGACGCGCTGCTGCCCGCCATCGCCCTGAGAGATCTGTAAGTCCATATTCCCCGCCATCGCGCTCAGAGATCTGTAAGTCTATATTCCCCGCCATCGCGCTCAGAGATCTGTAAGTCTATATTCCCCGCCATCGCGCTCAGAGATCTGTAAGTCTATATTCCCCGCCATCGCGCTCAGAGATCTGTAAGTCTATATCCCCCCGCCATCGCGCTCAGAGATCTGTAAGTCCATATTCCCCGCCATCGCGCTCAGAGACCTGTAAGTCTATATTCCCCGCCATCGCCCTCAGAGACCTGTAAGTCAATATCCCCCGCCATCGCCCTCAGAGATCTGTAAGTCCATATTCCCCGCCATCGCGCTCAGAGACCTGTAAGTCCATATTCAGTTCCGATCTTCAAGTGACACATTCTTGAGGGACTGGCACATGGAGGCCCAGGACAGAAGTAGATGGTGAGAGAAGAGGGAGGCCTTTGCCCAGCAGTGGGATGACATAGGCTAGATAAGGTAAGACGATAAGATCTTCAAGCCAACGAACGACGATATGGTGGCGTTTTTCCGCCGATCGCTAATAAACAACTTCCGAATATGTCCGGTTGGACCAGTCGGTCCAACACGCGACCAGGCGGGTAGCTACCCTTTTCGTTTCGCCTTTTTCACTCGGCCAACTGACTTCATCATCCATCTCTCCTTCAAAAACCCGATAAACCCTGATGCCAGAGTTTTTCAATCACCTACTACGAGTAGAGTAGTTCAGTAAATATCTGTCCAGTGATGCCCTCAGTAGTAAGTACCAAATCGTTGACCAAAAGTTGTTCTGGTAAAAAGCTTTCAGTCGACCACACTGAGCCTTCCTATGATTGCCTTTCCCGGACTATCAACACGGCTTGGTCGGCTTTCAATAGCAAATAATGAGTTATTTAACGTCAGAAAACTTTGTAAGGAAACGCTCAAGAATCCTTCAATCGAAGGAAAAGTGTCGCGTATTGTATTGGCACGCCGCGCGCCGCCGCCACGCGGTAGCATGCTAATATTCTCATTGTTATGCTAGCCACGACCGCCCGCCGCCAAAACCTGGCGCCCTGTGTCAGCTGTATTCCACATATCAACTGCCAATATTCTACACTTTACAAGCAAAAATTTTGCATATTTAAAATTGCACATGTTTCTATTTTCAGCAGTCATATCTCTGGCACATGTGCCTATATTATGAAGTAGAGTTTCATGCATATTAATGCGCAGCTGATAAAGTTGCATAAAGTGGTTTGAGGTAACTGCAATCGACTGAAAGCTTTATCTCTAACACACCGTCCACTTTTTACCCTAGTGCCCACAGCAGTTGCATGCACGTATCACAGTAATAAATTAGTGTACAGTTTTGATTTGGTGTGCATCTACCACACTCATTTGAAATTTTTAGTAAGAAGGTTTTGCATTTTACACGTAAAAGAACGAGCAACCTCAACAATACACCCTTGCACGTAAATTAGTACATGTTTATCATTTATGGTTCCAACACGTAAATCTTTTTCTCATGCCAGGGTGAATATCCCAAGCCCAAAAAATGAGTGTCCGGGCTGATAACGAGGGTGTATCGTGTCAATATCTTAGGACGCATTTTTTTTGGGGTAGAAAATGTCGTGAACTAACTGGTACAATAAATATAATTTTATTTGAAAAACTATAAATCACATTTAAAAAATAATAAAGTGCCATTTTCTCATCTCGGTGGGTTGTCCGCTTTACATTTTTGGTCATTAAATACCTTGTTACGCCAAAGTGGTCTCATATTGACATGAAATTACAGCAATTTTTTATAAACAGTGAACCAATGAATTGATATAAGTATCACCTATCTCTTTAGCTATAATGTACTACATTTGAGAGACCTGAATACATGTGTCCGACGAAGCCCTTTCATTCCGGAGGGTAAAAACTTATGGCAGAATAGCTCCTCACTCCCTGCGCTTACTCACTCCGCTTGCCCTTCGACGCCTTTTATTAGTCCTGTTCTACAGCTCGGTGCAGATTCACAGGAGCTATGTTGCTTCGTTTTTCCGCTATTAACGAAAATATTTCATTTCTGTGGAGTGGCGACATTTTTTTCATCATTTCGGTGCCTTTTTTAACTCATGTATTGCTCATTCCTTTTGTCTCAAAATTACTGTGTTTATGTGCTTTAGGAACTGTCTGACTTGAGTGCTGTTGATTTCACTATAATCGTTTTAGTTAAAAAAATATTTGAAATTTACTGTTCTATTTTCATTTCTGCGTTCTCATTTCGGAGGATTCGGTGGACTGAAATGTCTATATTACCCCTCAGAAATGATAACACCCCACGGAAATTTGGAGAGGCTCGATGCCTTAGGGTTCCTTGTTGAATTCGAAGGTAGGGTTTGTTAATTTACGAAACTATTATGAAAACCTCGCTAGACAAATGTAAACTGCCCACACAATAATAGCATACCTATACCTACCCCCTTCGTACTATCTGGTCAGTAGGTGAGTTAGAGACCTACCTACCTACTAATAGGTAGGTGTGTTAGAGAGCGAGCCTACTAGTATGTGAATGTGTTAGGGAGAAAACGCGCATGCCGCGTACCCATCTACCTTTTAGTAGGTAGGTGTATTAGAGAGTGCGCATGCTGCGTACCCATCTACCTACTATTAGGTAGGTGTGTTAGAGAGCGCGCATGCCGCGTTTCTATCTACCTACTAGTAGGTAGGTGTGTTAGAGAGCGCGCATGCCGCGTTAGGTAGGTGGGGTCCATATTCGAATGCATAACATTATCTGTCCTAACGTACTTTTGCATACCTGTTTTAGGCATACTCATCTTTTCGCATAATCTTAATCAAGCATAACTTTTTTGCCATACATTTGTTTGGCATACGATCGATACGCATAAAAGGCAGTAGGAATAAAAGTACAATCGCAATATGACACAATTTTTTATCTGATAAAATCTGTAAAAAATGTTTAAACAACGCTGCAATTGCCGCGCCGTGCCGCGCAACGCGGTTTCACCTTAATTGTAACAAAAATAGCAATCTTCATATGGTAGGTAAGTATTTGATTGTGTATTTGACACGATTGGCAAGAGGATTGACGAGTGCAGTGCAAGATGTTGCATTTACAGGGAATACGGCTGCCCATCCATCTTGAATGTAATCTTTAACTTGCTTTTTGCGACACCCACGGCTAGTATTGGGGTGATGCATTTCTCAAATGGCATGACACGGCAACTAAATACTATAAAAAAAAACTAAAGTTTGGAAAAAGAATGCGTTATTATTTGCATGTTTATTATACCCTAATTTATTTTTTTGTCAATACTCCACTGAGGAATACGGCAAAGTACCTACCTACATTGTGCCATTCGTGCCCGAGCGTATTTTCTGAATACGTTTTTACTAATTATCCATTCCATGATTCTTATGAGGTTTTAAGTTTATGACTATAATCGTTATGGTAAACAAAAGTATGGATATTTATTGTTATGCAAATATATCTATTATGCATTTAAAAAATTATGCCAATTTACAATTATGCGAAATGACAACTATGCCGAAAGTGTTATGCGTAATGCGAATAGGAGTAAAAATGTTATGCGTTCGAAGGGGCACCCAGGTAGGTGTGTTAGATAGCGCGCATCTACCTACTAGTAGGTAGTTGTGTTAGAGAGCGCGCATGCCACGTACCCATCTACCTAATAGTAGGTAGGTGTGTTAGAGAGCGCGCATGCCGCGTACCCATCTACCTACCAGTAGGTAGGTGTGTTAGAGAGCGCGCATGCCACGTACCCATCTACCTACTAGTAGGTAGGTGTGTTAGAGAGCGCGCATGCCGCGTATCCATCTACCTACTAGTAGGTAGGTGTGTTAGAGAGCGCGCATGCCGCGTACCCATCTACCTACCAGTAGGTAGGTGTGTTAGAGAGCGCGCATGCCGGGTACCCACCTACCTACCAATAGGTAGGTGTGTTAGAGAGCGCGCATGCCACGTACCCATCTACCTACTAGTAGTAGGTAGATGTGTTAGAGAGCGCGCATACCACGTACCTATCTACCTACTAGTAGGTAGGTAAGTTAGAGAGCGCGCATGCCACATACCCATCTACCTACCAGTAGGTAGGTGTGTTAGAGAGCGCGCATGCCGCGTACGTACCCATCTACCTACTAGAAAATATGTGTGATAGAGAGCAAACATACCGCTTACCTATCGACCTACTACCTACTTACTATATTATCTACCTACTAACTACCTACTGCCTACCTACTACCTATCTACTACCTCACTCGTCCCACTCTGCTACAACTGCTGTTTCCTCACTCGTCCCACTCTCACTCTGCTACAACTGCTAATTCCTCACTCGTCCTGTTCTGCTGAAACTACTGATTCCTCACTCGTCCCACTCTGCTGTAGTCACCTGTTCCTCACTCGTCCCACTCGGCTGTAGTCACCGGTTTCTCACTCGTCTTACTTTGCTGTAGTCACCAGTTCCTCACTCGTCCCACTCTGCTGAAGACACCGGTTCCTCAGTCATCCTACTCTGCTGTGGTCACCAGTTCCACACTCGTTCTACTTTGCTGCACCCGCTACGTTGGTTCTTCGCTAATCCCTTCCCATACAGGCTTATTTTTGACTATTGGCTAAATCCTATCTCATTGAAAATTACCATACAGAAACAGAGCACTGCTTGCCTAGAGAGACTCGCACTTGACCACTTCATTTCGATGGACATATTTCATTTCGGTGCACACTTATTATTATTTCGGTGGACAATTATCATTTCGGTGCACACTTATTATCATTTCGGAGGACTGTTTTCATTTCGGTGCCTTTTTCAAAATTCAAACTCGAATATCTCAGCTTCTGATTAAGTTATTGCTAGCATTTTTCCACAGTTAAAATAAATCACCATAAAGATTACCATTATGTAAAAAAAGTTCCAGAAAACGGAAAAAATAAAAAATCCTCCGAAATGAGACAAAATACGCAGTTGTCGATATTCACCCGCCAAAGCTTTTTTAAATCATGTGATTCACATACTTACGCACGATAGTATACTGGGTGAAATTTTACTAGTGACTGATATGATAGCGATAGTCTGGATAAACTAATCCCACCCAAAACATAAATGTGAAAGGCTGCCAAGTTCGATAATATTGGAATGCTTCGCCTATAAAAGAAGTGAGATCTAAATAAGTACCAAGTTGCATACACAGACCTCAGTAAAAAATAGTTACAGGAATGTACACTTGATTTTTTGCAGTTTGGAAATAACAACTTTCCAACTTGGTACTTATTTAGATCTCACTTCTTTTATAGGCGAAGCATTCCAATATTATCGAACTTGGCAGCCTTTCACATTTATGTTTTGGGTGGGATTTCATTTATTTTTGTAAGGTTTATTTTCTTTTTTTCTTATGATTAAGTTAGGTAAGGAAATATCTCATTTATACTTTACTTTGACTAAATACAAACCTTCGTAATGAATTTTAGGTCGGTACGACGATTGGAAGATATAGATAAATTTTTTGTTTTAGTTCCTTAGGGGTATGAATTTACACCTTCATTATTTTTAAAACCGACTCACACTTGGCCATTTTCAGATTTTTTCCTTTACCTTGACCTAAAGACCTACCTCCATGCCAAATTTCAAGTCAATACGACCATTGGAAGTGGTCTAGGTTTTTGATGAGTGAGTGAGTGAGTCAGTCAGTGAGTGTATAGTAAAAATAGCGATTTTCTGACGTCAATATCTCAAGACCTACAATAGGTACATTAATGAAATTTTGTATTCTAGATAAGTAAGTAGATCTCGACAGATACTAGAAATTTCATATGCGTAGATAAAATAGATTTTGAGTTATAGGTGGGTCGAACTTGGCCCGAAATGGTTCGTGTAATATAACCCACGGCCGGTGTGTCGCTTTTTTTGCTCGAACTTGGCGGACACACTGCCGTGTGTCTAGATTTAAGTTAGGTACTATGGGAAATCTAAAAATATTGCGATCTATGTTCCTTGGGGAAAGTTGTTCCTTATCTTCTTCGTTATCGGTCACTATTAAAATTTCACCCCGTATATTCCAAATGCTGCTGTCATAGTATTCTGTCATAGTATTGTTTGACACACCAGGAAATGTTTGCACACAGGAACCTGTCAGCGAACCGTCTGGAGTCGGTATCAGGCGGTGCGCTGGGCGGCGCGGCGCTGCTGCGGCTGTGGCTCGACCGCTGCGCGCTGCGGAGACTACCTGCGCATGCATTGAGGGACCTGCACCACCTGCACCTGCTGTAAGCACACACACACACACACACACACACACACACTGCTGCGGAGACTACCTGCACACGCACTGCGCGACCTGCACCACCTGCACCTGCTGTAAGCACACACACACACACACACACACACACACACACACACACACACACACACTGCTGCGGAGACTACCTGCGCACGCACTGCGCGACCTGCACCACCTGCACCTGCTGTAAGCACACACACACACACACACACACACACACACACACACACACACACACGCTGCGGAGACTACCTGCGCACGCACTGCGCGACCTGCACCACCTGCACCTGCTGTAAGCACACACACACACACACACACACACACACACACACGCTGCGGAGACTACCTGCGCACGCACTGCGCGACCTGCACCACCTGCACCTGCTGTAATCACACACACACACACACACACACACACACACACACACACACACATACACACTGCTGCGGCTGTGGCTCGACCGCTGCGCGCTGCGGAGACTACCTGCACATGCATTGAGGGACCTGCACCACCTGCACCTGCTGTAAGCACACACACACACACACACACACACACACACACACACACACACACTGCTGCGGAGACTACCTGCACACGCACTGCGCGACCTGCACCACCTGCACCTGCTGTAAGCACACACACACACACACACACACACACACACACACACACACACTGCGGAGACTACCTGCGCACGCATTGAGGGACCTGCACCACCTGCACCTGCTGTAAGCACACACACACACACACACACACACACACACTGCTGCGGCTGTGGCTCGACCGCTGCGCGCTGCGGAGACTACCTGCGCATGCCCTGCGCGACCTGCACCACCTGCACCTGCTGTAAGCACACACACACACACACACACACACACACACACACACACACACACACACACACACACTGCTGCGGAGACTACCTTCGCACGCACTGCGCGACCTGCACCACCTTCACCTGCTGTAAGCACACACACACACACACACACACACACAAATACACACACTGTAAATAATGCTATTAGACAGTTACCACGAGTTCCTTGCTACGAGAAGAATGTTTCATCTTGTTCGCTGTACCTATTACTGTGCGATGCTCTCTTTCCCACACCCCGCGCCGTAAACACTGTAGGCGACGTCAGCGGCACAAATCAGGGTAACGGCTCGCTCAGTACTAGCGAGACATAGCGACGATGTGCTGCTTACTGACGAAAACTCAAAATAACTGGAATCTCAGGAGAAGTCAAAGTAACTAAAAAGATGGTTAGCACGAACATTATATTTCTCAGAATCATTGTGACGTTTTTGTTTCAGATTTTTCTGTTTTTATATTCTTTGA
This sequence comes from Phthorimaea operculella, assembly GCA_024500475.1. Lineage (NCBI taxonomy): Eukaryota > Metazoa > Arthropoda > Insecta > Lepidoptera > Gelechiidae > Phthorimaea > Phthorimaea operculella. The sequence goes on from JANFCV010000262.1 coordinate 129,129, forward strand.
GGTTTTTGACAGTAGCGACCCTGGCTATGTAACAAAAGACGATCGAGTGAACCTTCTGTAAACTCTCTATTTTCTGGCAGCGGTTTTTATTTACATAATTGTGAGAGTCGTAGACCTCTGGAGTAAATGAACAACTTTACGACTTTTGGATGACGGTATAAACTGTCGGTCCTCGAGAGACCTGCCTTCACGCCGCGTTCTTCAAGAAGAGTAACTACGTTATATTTCTTTAAGTAGGTAGTTCTTTCTTGTTAGTGCTACGTGACGTGATAATATCGTTCACTTAGATATTGTAGAAAAGGAGATAACTAGACAAAGTGAAATAGAAAGAGGACAGGATTTGATAAAGGGACCCCGTGCCGTGCGCCTAAATATATTTTAGTGGGTTTAGGAGAATCAATTTATTTAAGCTAATAAGTAGAGATAGGCCTCCTTTGCATTCTCATAGGATATTAAGGTGGCAGCTCTCTTATACAGGATTTTCCTCAAAGCCTAAGTTTCATTGAAGCTCCCAAGATAAGCCTAAGTTTCATTATATCCTTGGCATGAATAATGTCTGCGTTCACGCGGATAACATCTTGCGGGGACTTGGAGCTGAAGTGATTATTACGCAGCCTACCAACAGGGCCTGATTTTGCTTACATTGCTGACTATTATACCGTGTGGTAGCGGCTTAGAATACTGCCAGTTGCCACGCCTAGTCCACTCAGGGTGTTTCGTAAAAGGCGACATAAAGTTTTTGACCTCTGTTAAATATCTGTCGACTATGGCAGTGATACCACCAACATTAGCATTCCCAAAGAGGGTTGACGTCATGCAGGCGGCCGGTCATTAAACAATGCCAAATCTTTTTGCTACATGATAATTATGTTGCGCCGACCCCAACTGACCATGGCAGTAAGATGATGATGATTCTGGCTATTATATGGGCGTCATTACGATAAACTCAGTATTACCAGCGATGTACGCCGAATCGGGTGCCAGAGCAGGGTAAGTGTACTACCCGTTTAAGTGTAGTGTTGTGTATTACCCGGCTGCCGCTGCCACTGTTGATGTTATCTATGCTAATCCCGCCGGCCACAGTCTGCGGACGGACATGTCTTTCGCACCTCGTTTAGATTTGCGAGGAGATATCAAAGTATAGAGATTCGTAAAAGAATAAAAACTTTTTATAAATTGGTTCAGTCAACAACCGCTACGAAATTAATATTCGCAATACAAGTAAACAGGATGCCAACGCCACAAAATAAAGAGTTTACAGAAGGTTCTTATCTAGGATTTACGCGATTGTCACTTGTTTTCTTACATAGCAAAGATTGCTACTGTCAAAAATCTCAAAGTACCTACCTACTATAAGAATATCAAAACAGCAACAACAAGAACTTCATATAATTCTGAGCTAGATTTAATCCAAGAAATATGACGTTCGTAGCAGTTCTTCTGCGATTCCAGTTAAAGTCAGTAAGCATCGAAATTAACGGTAGCACTGAGTGAGCCATCTGTAAAGGCGGCCCGCGGGCCGTTTGCCGTTTCCCTAATTTGTACCAACGCTTTGCTCTTTGTTATTATTAGTAAAAACTATTGCTGCGCTTTATAAACGACAAACTTTTGTCAGCAATGTAACTCATGCTTGTGTCATTGAGTGAGTTGAGCTGACAAGCCGGTGGTCCTTGTCTAGTGGCATTGGTAGTAGTGTGGTGGCAGTGGTGGTACTTGCGTGCGAACGCTCAGTGAAGAGTTTTCCCACGAGACTCGCCAATATTTCGCGCGTGCGTACACCTAGGGCTGCGACTGCCAATTAATTTAGGAGCCAACCACGTTGGTTTGCCAAATACATTAGAGTTTCAGCTGGCAGAGAGTAAGTAAGTTGGTTAGTAAATCAGAACCAAATGGTTTCTAGTGCTATTAAATCTTCCATTTAGCAAGGATCTTTTAAGCACTTTTATATGACGCGTGTTCAGCGCGGCGATAGGGATTTGGTAGCCCTATTGCAGAGCTGTGAGGTGACGTGGAAGCCATTTATCATTATTACTTTATGCGTGAATATATTAATGACCCGCCGCCGCCTCGCGCCGGACGCATTTCGCGAATTAATATTATTTCAACCGGAGATTACGTACAGCGTATCACTTCAGAGAAATGTTGGTAATAATGAGGTCAACGTCTGGCTGCATTTTTGGTAATCAAAACATCGGCGTGATGCTCCATCGATCACACATTTTATTTTTGAGAGTTACGCGGACAGCCCGATCAATACCAGATGTATTTTCATAAAATAAGCTTCTGGTTGCAACAAAAGCTGTGTCTGACTTAGCTTAGAGTAGTTCTGGTGCATTCCGTGGCCGTATCGGTAGTGAATAGCATCGGTGCGATATCGACACGATGCAGCTGACCCCGATCCAGGAATAGCGCGTGAATGGCGGGATGCAGCCGCCCCCCCCCTCCCCGCTACTCCCCGCCGGCGGACGGTCGATGCACCACACACACAAACACACAGAGATACTTGCAAATATGGACACAGAACTCAACCCGTGAACCGAGAGTCGTCGCGAGTAACATTCCGCAGCGCTCATTCAGATCTGGTGATGCAATGGCAAATGGTAGAGCACTTTAGCAGAGGACGCATTTAAAAAGCTCTCATATAGGTACGGCCAACGCTACAAATTAGGGAAACGGCGGGCGCCTTTACAGATGGCTCACTCAGTACTAGCGAAGATTTTGACTTTGACGTTTACTGATTTTAACTGGAAACAACCGGAATCTCAGAGGAACTAAGGATGGTTGCCACAAATATCATATTTCTAGAATTAAAATAAGCTCATAAATCATATAGGTATTCATACTTTGAGATTTTTGACAGTAGCTACACTGGCTATGTAAGAGACAATTTCAAAATTCCCAAATAGGGTCGAACAGGGTCGAAAGAACCCTCTGTAAACTCTCTATTTTATGCCAACGCTATGTCGGGGCTTCTAGTTAAAATGTCAACAGCAATAGTGGTTTAGGTAGATGTTATCCATGATATAGTCAGAGCATAAACAAACAACCGCAATGAAAATGTCCTTACAGATTTTCTGGAATATGTTGTCATTTCAACAATCATCATCAGGACATCAGACCCAATTAGATAAATTACAAGATACGTGGATGCGGTAGGTAAGGCAAAATCGTATCTAGCTAGCTATATGGATATAGATTCTAGCTAGTTTAAAGCAACTAATCGATTACATGTCCAAAAACGCATCTGCAAAAACATGTTGCGCCGACCCCTAGTAATTGGGATAAGGGCAGGAAGATGTTGATGAAACGCATCTGAAAAATATAGAAAGATTTTACTTTTTTATTTCGGTTGTAATAATTAATGTTACCAACATAATTGACGAGCCATTTGTACAAATGAACTGCCCATCTAGCCATTGTATCCACACAGCCGTACATCACAGGTTTAATAAACATTAAACTTTATACCCCATTAACCACCGTGATTGACGTATGTGGAGCAGGCTGCGAGGTGGCTAATGCTAACAAACGGTTAATTTCCCATTCCCCGGTCGTATAAAATCTGTTTCCTGGTAGTACAGTAGCCCCACAGAATACAGAAGGATCGCTTAACCCTATTTAGGATTTTCGCGATTGTCACTTGTTATGTAGCCAGGGTTGCTACTGTCAAAAATCTCAAATAATAAGAATATCAAAACAGCATTCATAAATCTGAGCCAATTGTAATTCAAGAAATACGACGTTCGTGGAATCCATCTTCTTATTTACCTTGAGTTCCTCTGAGATTCCAGTTATTCACAGTTAAAGTCAGTAAGCGTCAAAACCGTCGCTAGTACTGAGTTAGCCATCTGTAAAGGCGCCCGCGCGCCGTTACCTTGATTTGTGCTAATGCTAACAAACGGTTAATTTCCCATTCCCCGGTCATATATAATCTGTTTCCTGGTAGCAAAGTAGCACCACAAAATACAGAAGGAAACTCGACCCTATTTAGGATATTCGCGATTGTCACTTCTTAGATAGCCAGGGTTGCTACTGTCAAAAATCTCAAAGTATAAGAATATGAAAACAGTAAAGTCTAATATAAGAACGTTATATGCTACTGAGCCAATTTTAGTTCGGGATATATGACGTTCGTTCATGGCATTCATCTTCTTAGACTTAGTTACCATGAGTTCCTCTGAGATTCCAGTTAAAGTCAATAAACGTTAAAATCTTCGGTACCTACTACCTACTAAGTGAGCTATCTGTAAAGGCGCCCCGCGCGCCGTTTCCTTGATTTGTGCTATTGCTAACAAACGGTTAATTTCCCATTCCCCGGTCGTAATATAATCTGTTTCCCGGTAGCACAGTAGCACAGCTTTCAGAGGCAATTAAGTAAGCACACTTCGCGCCGCACGCGATCTAATTCACACACGAACAAAACAAGTATACAACTTCTTTACACGAAGTTCTACGAGTACGGGCTCTGGGGAAATAAAGCCTTCGCTTTGTGCATTTACTTTGTACGTCTTCTTTTTCGAGTAGGACACCGAGTCGGCCAACGTCCTGATGAACTCTGGTGTATGTTTTTTACAACCGCTTTCTACAAGTAGTAGGCCTCTGACATGGTTGGGTAACGACAGATGTGTAATGATCATAGACAGTAACCCGGACCGACGGCTTAACTTGCCCTCCGAAGCACGAGACCATCTTGCTTTTGGGACAAAAGGTGGTTCAGCTGGCAATGTCCTAACCAGACTGGGAGCAAATTCACAAAGTGATAAATAGCTAAGTATCAACTTTGAGAAGTGACCCACCGGGAATCGAACCCAGAACCATCAGCGTCTTACTGTGCCACACACATCGGCTGTTTGTTTGTGCTCTGTACTTGAAAGCTAAAATCCTATTATTATTTGAAAAACCAGCATTAACTTTGCAGAACTAGTGTTTCGCAGCGCGCAATTGCTGGTTTGTTCCCGCGTTGACGATTAAAACTTTCACAGTCTGACGATTGCATTAAAACTTTGCATCGGGAACAAAGCAACATGATTTAGCAATGCACCGCGACCGTACTAACCGATCTTTTGTGTAAATTCTAGTTGCATTTCCATTATTAAAAGCAATAGTTTTCTGTACACTACTTGCTTTCTCTATTATCGCTGGTGTGGGAGACACTATTTCACTCGTTTAGTGATGATTTTCGAAAAGTAAAGAGATAGAGAATTCTGAATTTCAGATCACAAGGAAAAAACATTATCTTCTAATTTAGAGCTTGGCTCTATAAAGATGGCTCACTCATTACTAGCGATGATTTCCACGTTTACTGACTAACTGGAATCTTAGGGTGACTCAAAGTAACTAAGAAGATTGTTGCCATTAACTTAATATTTCTTGGATTAAAATTATACGTTCTTGTATCAGATTTTGCTGTTTTGACATTCTTAGATTTTCGACAGTAGCAACCTTGGCTGTGTAAAAAGTTACATTCTCGCAAATCCTAAATACGCTCGAGTGTGACCCTTCTGTATTTTGTGGCGGAGCAACGGTTTCCATAAAGCATAATGCTAACAGCGTTTATTTTTCTCAGGTCCGCGGAAGATAACCTGCTGTCAGACTTGGAGGAGAGCGCGCTCAGCGGGCTGCGGTCACTGCGCACGCTGCGGCTCGCGCGCAACCAGCTGCGCGCGCTGCCCGCCGGCGCGCTGGCCGGCACGCCGCACCTGCAAGTGCTGTGAGTATACCAGGCTACCAGGAGTAAGCAGGAGTGAGGAGGAGGTGAGTGCTGTAAGTACTGTGAGTGTACCTAAGTATCAGGCAGGCGGCAAATGCTGTCAGTATGAGTACCAGGCTAGCAGGAGGGATGAGAAGACGAGTTGGCCGAGTGACAACGGTTAGGAAAGGATAAGCTACAGTCCGTTGTTCTTACTGGAGGACTGACTGATTCAAACGGACAGATTCGGAGAGTAAAACCATGCTTTAGATTCGCAGAAAAAGAAAAATAGTTTTTCCAAGAAGCGACGTTTTTCCTGCGCTACGCTGTGAGCCGGTGACGCTTTACTGCACCACAAATTAGCATTTCCAATTAAATCCGACGTACCCCGCCCATCAGCCGGCACCGAGCAACTAGCACCCACCCACCAGATAGACAGAATCGGGTCGGGCTGAAAAAAAAGACATTGAATTGCGAAATGCCTGAATATCTAGCAGTTGCAAAGAGTGAGATTTTCACGGACATAGGCTGGAACTTAGCTGGTTTTTATATAAAAGTTTAATGTCGATTGAAGGAAGAGCGTGGATTTGTAAAATTCTGAAAGGAAAGCCGATGGAATTCGGCATGTAATAGTATGGACTCTTCGCCACTGATATCTAGGTTTCAAAAGACTTTCAAAACTAAACTGTAAATGATGAACCTAACTGAGAAAACTATCTTGTTAATCAGATTAGAATTTAAACAGGAAATGGATCATATCAAACCTACAAAATTAGATACAACAGAGACTGAACCGGGTCAGAATATTTATTTTTGCGAGACTTTCAACAAATCAACATTAGCGTCCAAAATAAATCATGGCATGACTGATACGGATCATAAAGACGAGATGTATCATTTCGTAGAGCAGCAAAATGTATTCTTTTTAATTTGTGTTAATCTCAGATTACAGTACATATAGCTTTTTACGTTTCAAAAATAGTAAAGTCGCTGATTTTTGCTAATTGTTTATAAACCAATTTATTATTTTGTATCATATTAGATGTATGCTAACATACCTACATTGGTTTCCAGTTGAAAAAATAACAACTCAAATTGGGTTATTTATTATTGTTACCAATATTACACTATATAAACTGTCACATAGACAATGCTGGTATATTTTCATATATTAATTTAATACACACTTAAAAATTGAATTTAATTAATGCGCTGCCAAACATTGAATCAAAAATTTACGCAAGCGTATAAAATGGCACAAAATGAAATATGTGCTTTTAGACACAAATTACACAATCGTAAAAAAAATAAGCATCTGAATATGCCCACAAATAATTCCAACGGGCCTGGACTATTATTCTGAGTAGATAAGGCACCTTGAAAGGATATAAGGAAACGCAGAATTACAAATGCAGTCAGTTGATAAACTGCATGTGCATTACTCGTTTATTTGTGTAAAGTGTTTACTGTCGTGTCTCGTGTAGTACTCGCAGGATATCTGCATAAAGTAAAGGACGAGCCGTATTGGGAACCAATTACTACCATATTACTTACTCGCTAAATATGGCTTTGCAATTTCCCAGTAAATAGGTATCCTTGTTGTTAATTCAAATTACTATCGATAAGGCGCAAAGATTTCTACGGTACACGCGTTCTATACGCATGATGTGGCGCAGTGGTTAGTATGTCTGCCTGCCACGCAGAAGGTTCCGGGTTCAATTCCCGGTGGGGTCATTCACAAAATTGATATTTTTATCACTTTGTGAATTTGTTCTCAGTCTGGTCAGGACACTGCAGGCTGAACCACCTGATTGTCTGAAAAGTAAGATGGTTCCGTGCTTCGGATGGGCACGTTAAGCCGTCGGTCCCGGTTGCTGTCTATGATGGCGGTCGTTACACAACCATGTCAGAGGCCTGCTACTTGCAGTAGGCGGTTGAAAAACTCTGACACCAGGGTTCATCGGGTCTTTAAACGACTCGGTGTCCCACACGAAGAGAGAGCGAGAGCGATCTATATTAGATCAAATCACAGAGCACCAAAATGTCATTCGCGGCCCGCGAAAAACGTTTCATTTGTCTATGGATCAAATCTAAAAATGCACAGAAATAGACAGACGCCTAGATTATTTTCTTTTTTATTTCTAGGTGTGTTTATTTCAGGCAGAAAATAGACCAAGTCACAGTAACTTCCTGCACCTGATAGTGTGGTCCCATCCCAACAGACCCAAGTCAAGCGGGGTGTCTGTCGTGGTCATCCCCGAAAGCTCCGAAGCACGGAGGACTCCAACCAGAAGGACAGCTCGCTTCTTTTCTCGATCATTTATACCTACACTCTAGGGTTGCTACTTTCTTGTTCTGAAAGTTTCGAACCGGCTAGTAGCGAGTGTCAACAGCGTTCGGTGCGAGTGGACGGTCGAATTTCAATGACGTCTCGCAAGTGTAAATATTTTTGTACAGCGTGTCCTAGTGTAGGTTTGATATAATATACATAATGTACCTAAGTAGGTTTGATCAAGGTACCGCATTTCATAAACGTTGCAACCCTACAGTGTAGGTAGATATAAATATAAATGATCAATAAAAGAAGGGGGCTGTCCTTCTGTAAATTCTATATTTTGTGTTAATTCTGTGAGGGAGAGGTACCTACAGGGGTGCGGGTGAGAGGTGAATGACCGTGTTTGTGCGTTTTTTTTCGTGTAGAGTTATTTTAGCTTCCGGCGCCCACGCTCCGCCGTTTCCGACTCTATGTCGCACTCGTAGTAAACAAGTTCGTTCTATGTACTACTTTCACAAACACCAATACCCAAAGGCAAAGTTTGTGCAGAAAAATCGGGGTCAAATTAGTCTACTTAATAAAATAATTCTAAGATAAGTTACGTAAGTGGAAATGGTATGCCGAAAAATGTTAGTAACTTTATATCCTATAGTATATACACCTCTCTTTACTTTCTCATCATCATAATTGAAGTGCGAATCCCTATTTGGGTCGGTCGATCGCTCACATCAATCACTTAACGTAATGTACCAGAACGGTACTTTCTCAATCGCTAAAAAAGCTCTCATCGTCAGTTTGCGAGCTTTCAACCCACCTGATGTCATTGTATTGTCTTTTTTCGACAAGTTGGGTTTACAATACTACTCTACATCCGGACCCGCTACACATGGGTCTTTCTAAAGCGGCAATGGATTCTTGTGAATTACAAAAGCTCAAGTTGAACTTGAAGGTACAACATTGCTCGCGTAATGAGGTAACGCGCGTGAGGTAACCTGCATGACGCGCGAGGCGACCGGTTTTGCGCGCGATCGCCGCCGGCTTTGCGCGTACGCAACGCGCGCAAACGTGTACTTGCTACACTATTGACCTGATTGACTGACGGATAATAACTAGTAGTGATGGGACGAACATAGGTTTCACCAAATACGAATATTCGGTAAAATGTTTGCCGAACTGAATATTCCGTCGAATAATTCGGCAGGAATCGATGACCATATAAAATAATTAGGAGCATCACTTGTTTACGAATTACGCGCTCATTCGCACCAAACTACTCCGTTCTGTACCCCTCTAACATCTTACATTGGAAACTTTGACAAAAAACATACCAATTTACAATACAATATATAAAAAGGATGCGTTTTTATTCTGCAAAATTCACCGAACATTCGGCCAAAACCGAATATTCGTTAAACGTGCCGAACATGCCAAATACCGAACATAAAGCGAATATTCGACCCTTCTCTAATAACTAGTTACCTGTGCCAAGCACCGTCTGCTCTTTAGAGACAGATATCACGAGCAAACATGGCCACGTTTTAGATCGGAAAGGTCGCACAGAATTGAAATTCACTGTATCTCTGTGGCGTGTTCAAATATTCGTGTTCAGGTGACTTATTTACGTCTCACCTGCGACGTGCACTGAATGGAAAGTAGTTTTGCGCGAACTGGGTTTGTAATGCATAACATAGAGGCACAATTTGCTGCAGTTTGATTGAAAAATAAAACTGGCACTCCAATTTGGCGCCACGATGGTATGAAGCTTTTATGGCCCACTTAAATGGTGATTTAAATAACAAAAGTAGAGGTTACGACGAAGAAAGCCTTTACTTACCCGCCCGCCGGGACTATGATCCCACTCACAAATACGTACTTAATTTAAGGAAGCTTTATCGATGAGAGGAATCACGCTTGATCCCGGGATTACCGCTCCCGGTACCCGGGGACCATAAATCGCGGGTATTTGAGGATATCTTTGACTCCTCGCAAACTCCCGCGGTTTCGTCTGCATTCTTTAAACCACAACAAAACAGGATGAGCTCCGTTTTGTTTTGGTTCAAAGCTTACATATTGGTATTTCCGTTCGTTTTTCGTGGGCGGCGTGAATAACGTTTTCATTTAATCCTGTGTTGCATTTCGACGTAGCTTCAAATAAATATGGCGACCTAATAAAGAGACATTCCATGGTGTTTGATGTCCGGAAATCAAACGGGTGCTTTATTAAGAGGGATATACGATATACTTAGGCCGCAGCAGGTAGACCGTGCAGTCTGCGCTTGCGCAACTCTTCTTGAAATAGATCTGTAAGATTTATACGTCGCGGTGACAGTTCTTTATAACATCGCGAGCGGGGAATGCGATAAATACTGCAGCGGCGTCTTTCAGGCAAGATAGATCGCCCGCGAACAGACACACTGAAATTAAATTAGTTTTATGGTGCAATCATTCAATGGAAACCGTATCCGCCTTTAGAAAACTTATTCGTAAATGTAGCTTTTCAACTCCGCAGTAGATTTTACTGAAAATGAATTTGTAGATTCAATGTTTTGACATTGTGGATTATCTTTACGTTGTACGATTTGGCGGCTAGTTGGAACAAGTAATAACAATAATGTGGAAGGTGAATGGAGGCGCCGGTGGTGGGCGGCCGCGTATATCGTAGTGGCGACGAGCGCTGTCAACACTTCTAGCTAATAAACCGTTTGCAAGAACAAGATGAGTTCATTGCTTGTCCTGCTAGACGCTAGTACACCGGACACGTGTTACAGCAGCAATGTATGTCGTCGGCGTGTCGACACGTGCGCATCTGTCGGCGCGTGATTTGTTCCCACGATCGCAGTGAGCGACAGTTCTAACTGGAGCATGCGAATCATGCGACTCGTCTAGTCTGCACAGCGAAAAAACGGCTTCACTTGCTCTCAGCAGTGTGAAAACTTTATAATATTATGAACGCTCGGAACAGACACGCGACGTCGCTAACAAGGAAACCACAAAATAGAGAACTTAACTGGCGCCAGCCAGTACTTACTTTGTAAGGAAACTGACCCAGTCTCATCCGAGCGAAATGTTCCCCAGAAATTAGGAATAAGGTGTTATTCCATAGTAATAAGTAGCCTTCGTTACTCACCGGGATAATGCAGTTTTAAAATGGTGAAAGATTTTTCAAATTATTTCAATATACTATTATTATAACCGTGGGGGAGATGGGCCTCCTTAGCATTGGTTTGCAACCCGTCTAGGAGAAGGAATACTCCGAAATCAAACCCTCGACGCCCTTTAAGGCTCATGGAAAGGATTCCTTGCGAGGCTTAATGTGGACAGTTGGTATCAGACCAGGATGCCACCTCAGGGCGGCGCGGAACTGTGCTTGGCACACGGAAACGGCGCTCACAAGCCTAGTAAATGAATACAGGGTTACTGGTTCACCTGCCAATCCGCGGACAATTGGACGAGCGTGGTAGGTTAAATGTTCAAACCCCCTCCCTTTAACAAACATGAATAACGACCCAAATACAAGGCCCCTAGTGCCCGGCATTGGCTCCAGTGGCCCTAGCTACGACGGTCTGCGGGGGGAAGCCCTGGAGCCTCTTGGGGTGCGAAGAATCCCCGGGCGGCAGCTCCCCACCGTCAAACAACCAAAGCGTGTAAAACGGACTCCGATCATAAATTGAATATTCTCACATATAATGTAAGGACACTAAGCTCTGAAGAGCGTCTATTAGAATTAGAAACCGCATTAGATAAAATTAATTGGGACATTGTGGGCTTGGCGGAAGTGAGACGAGAGGGCGAGGATACACTGGAACGTGACAATAGCATTTTCTTTTATTCCGGGATAGCTGGAGGCCAATCCGGAGTAGGCTTTTTAGTAGCTAAACGCTGGAGTAATAACATACTAGAGTTTATAGCCTACTCCGACAGAATTGCCGTGCTAAAATTTCAAATTGATAAAAAGAAAACCCTCACGATTGTCCAAGTGTACGCGCCTACGTCATCACACCCTGACGAAGAGGTTGATGAATTTTATTACTTGCTGGATAAAGCTTGCGACGAACACCGTGGATTCTGGACCATAGTAATGGGCGATTTCAATTCCAAAATAGGAGTAAGGCAGAATGCGGACAATGAGCGCGTATTGGGACCACATGGTCTTGGAGACCGGAATGATCGTGGAAAGCGTCTTATTCAATTCGCATTTGGCCAGACCCTCAGCATAACTAACAGCTACTTTTATAAAAAGCCCATCGCCGTTGGACTTGGGTCTCACCCAGCGGAACAATTAAAAATGAAATCGACTTCGTCCTCACTTCCGACAAAACCGTAGTGCAAAATACAAACGTCATTAACAACATCAGATTCCACTCAGATCACAGACCGATTCGAACAACCCTCATTTTTAAAATTAAACTACTCCGACAACAAACTTTTAAACGTAGAATAAAACTTTTGAAGAAGGAAACATTAATAGATAATGAAGATCAATTCAATATCGAACTTAAGAACAGTTTTGAAATTTTGGAAGAGATTGAGATAAATGATGTTCAACAACAATACAACAATTTAGAAAAATGCATCAGGCTAGCTAGTAATAAAATAAAACAAACAAAACCCAAACTAAAAAAGCTCACTAATGATACACTAAAATTAATTGAAAACAGACAGGAACACAAAAACAATATTTATAGTGAACAAAACAGATTATTAGACAGAAAAGTTAAAAGAAATATACGGAAGGATATCAGGCAGCATAATACAAAACTAGTTCAAGTGGCCCTAGATACCAACACGTCACTAAAAATTGCTCGGAAGGGAATTTCTAGAGGTAAAGGCTGGATAACATCTCTTAAGGACAAGGAGGGAGTAAAGCACAGAGATAGAAGAAAGATCGTAGAAATTAGCACGGACTTCTATGAGCAACTATACTCCCATCCTACTACTACACAAACCCCAGAGCCTGATACTTTATATGAATGTCCCGATGATGTTCTCCCAATTACTGAGCATGAAGTTCATTGCGCAATCCGTAAAATGAAATACAACAAGAGCCCTGGTCCAGATAACATCACAACCGAAACTTTAAAAATAGGAGAACCGATCCTTCTTCCTCACATAATCAAACTGTTTAACTCAATCTTACACACCGGACAAATTCCAGAGGGAATGTGTCATTCTGAAATCATACTTCTCCATAAAAAGGGTGATAAGTCAGATATAGGCAATTACAGGCCTATAAGCCTTGTCTCTCACCTTTACAAGGCCTTTATTAAAGTAATTGAACGCCGCATATCTGGCCTACTCGACCTAGCCCAACCACCGGAGCAAGCCGGCTTCCGCCCCGGTCTCTCTACAACAGACCATCTTCACGCCCTCAATCAGATCATAGAAAAACACCATGAATTTCAGCTCCCATTATATCTAGCGTTTGTTGACTATTCAAAAGCGTTCGACAGTCTAACCCACAATTCCATGTTTCAAGCGTTAAACAACCAAAATATCCACCCTACATATATACATCTCATCAAAAATATTTATAACAATAGTACAGCAGCCGTAAAATTACAAAACCCCGGACCATCTTTTGCCATAGAGAGAGGCGTGAAGCAAGGCGATCCGCTGTCTCCTAAGCTGTTCACATCCACTTTGGAGGAAGTGTTTCGGAATCTCAATCCTAAATGGGAAGACAAAGGTATTGCCGTCGGCGAAGCGAAGCTGACAAACCTTCGCTTTGCAGACGACATTGTCTTGTTTTCTTCAACTGCTTCTGACCTACAAGAAATGCTCGAAGACCTGAGCAGCGCAAGCCTTGAGGTTGGACTGAAAATGAATATGTCGAAGACCAAGCTTATGACAAATCGTTTTGAGCATAAGGTAGAAGTGAATGGGGAAATAATCGCATATGTCAATGAGTACATCTACTTGGGCCAAATAGTCTCTTTCCAGGCAAGACAGGACAAAGAGGTCGAAAGACGGATTGAAAATGCCTGGAAGAGCTATTGGTCCATGAAAGAGCTTATGAAGGGTGACCTTCCACTGACACTGAAGCGAAAACTCATGGACATGTGCATTCTCCCCATTCTTACCTACGGAGCTCAAACTTGGTCTTTGACTGACATTCAGAAGTCCAAACTCAAGGTCTGCCAGCGTAATATGGAGCGCAGCATACTCGGTGTCAGACTGATAGACCGAGTCAGAAACACAACGCTGAGGGCTCGAACGCAAATTTTTGACGTGGGTCAGAAGTCAGCATATCTGAAGTGGGATTGGGCTGGACATACCGCTAGAATGCCAAGCACACTGTGGGCAAGCATCACAACTTCTTGGGTCCCTCCTAACGCCAAACGGGCACGTGGTCGACCACGAAAACGGTGGAGAGACGAACTTGATGCCCACGATAAGAATTGGATAGAGGTGGCTCAAGACAGGGAAATGTGGAAGAAGGGGAGGGAGGCCTTTGCCCAGCAGTGGGACACTTCGGGCTCATAATAATAATAATAATAATAATAACCGAAGGTGACAATCTTTGCAAATCAACAGGAACGGGTCGAGATTCCTTACTGTAACATCTATATACTGCGTAGTCTGGCTGGCCTGCACGAATTTAGCGACCTATAAAAGCTGAGAAATCGCGACAATTAGAGCATTTAAAAATGTTCTATTAAATATTAAAAAACGTGTTCTCATTTTGTAAGTTATTTCTCATTTTGATGTCTTATTTCTGTTTGAAAATTGAAAGATTTACAGCTGATAAAGTGGATAATTGATATCATGCTCTAGAAATGTGTTTTGAGAACGGTTATCTCGATTACCTGCGATAAGATTTGATTTTTGACATGTCCATATTGAATTCACATGATAATTACTTAATTATTTTCTTCTCAGAATATAGTTTGATTCTAAACTTACACCAGTCTTCTAACTCTACAAAATTTAAAATACGTTGGTATAATAGGTAAGATGTCTGCGAGGGACCATTAAGTTGTATCTGTTTTAGGAACAAATTCTAAAATTTTGTTGAAAATTTCACCTCACCGTGGGAAAAATTGATTAAAGTTTTGATAGGAAGCACTTTGTCACAAAAATTGTTTTCGTCAAGCGCGTCATAGTCTCTCGAAAGTGGGTCGCGGTCTCAACCGTAACTCCGAAACCTGTTAAGATCAAGGTGGGTATAACCTATTTAGACTCGAGCCACCCCAATAGCCCATATTTGACAGCTGTCAGTTCCATACTAAAGGTGATGTCAGCAATGGAAAACAGATCTTACGTCAAAGCATTACCATTGTTTTTAAATCTGTAAAATATTAGAGTGACCAGAGATTAGTAGGATGTAGGTCTGTGGGTGTGCAGTGTAGCAGTGCAGTGGTCCCACTCAGTCTGCCTGAGCTGAGGAAATGCATGATGGTCACATCACTCTGCGAAGCAGCAACATCAACAGTTACGACAGTTCCCTGCTGGATTTATAATAGGCCTATTGGGATTTTAAAGCACTCACATTCGATGCATGACAATTATTTCCATTTTTAATTTTCATTTGTGAGAATATGCCTTCTCCTGTTGAATGGTATTTTTGCTACATAATGTTGTTTTAACAAAACATGTTGCGCCGACCCCAAATGATTTGAGATGAGGGCAGGAAGATGATGATGATTAAATTACTCAGACAGATGGGCGCGCCTAGTCCTGCATTTATCCCTTAGTAGGTATACTTATTATGGGCGATGAAAATATTCTAAGCGACACAACGCAACGTGGAAAAGCTTTAAGATTTTACATAAAATTTATGCATGTATTTGAAGCTATATATTATAGTGTAGGTACATTACATATTACAATTCTCAATCAAATTAGAAAATCGTCGTCTATCGTCGCGGTGTGAATCGATCCTGAAGGATGTGGTTGCAAGTTTCCCACAATCATCGCAAACTCGCACGAAAGGAACTATCAAAGAGATTTCAACTTGGTTTATTCTTTCCGATAAATCTGATAAGAACATTGAACAGACCTCGAAGGCGATGCAGAAATAACCTGTTCGAGAGCTTTTATTCGTTTCTAAGAACTAGTTATTTTTCTTAGTAAGCAGTAAAATAGAACCACTTTAGATGGTAAAGGCTTTATTACCATAGTAAACTTTAAGTACCTAGTTATTGAAGCGAAGGTGATGGTAAAAGATACCTAGATACCTATACAGGTAGTAACCAAAAAGGGTAGATATAACAAGCCAAACGGAGTTGCTCATGAAACCGAACAACTTTCTCCATGGAACATGGGTTAAAATATGAAAATAAAGGACCTTACATACAAATTCGCCGATGAGCTGATTGATTTACCTACTATGGGAGGCCCAATTTTTTTTTATGTTTCGACCCATACTCCATGGAGAAAGTTGTTCAGTTTCATGAATACATTGACCTCCTTTCGGCTTGTTTTACCCCGTTTGTTACTCCCTGTATTTAATCTAAACAGTGATGATCACTGTAATTCCTTATCTACCTGTGTGTAATGTTATTAATCATCACGTTTTTTATAACAGGGAGCTCGGTGGAAACCTGATATCGGAGCTGGGTGACGGCGCACTGCCACCGCTGCCATCGCTTCACACTCTGTAAGTAACCTGACTACTACTATACTATTCTTATTCACACTTTACCAGGTACTCTACCTAAAAGCCGGACCTGCGAGTTTGGCCTGAAAAGTTCAAAAAGCCGGAAATGTGATATTTTTAACGATTTATAATCTACATTAAAAAATAAAGGTAAAATCTGGCCTAAAAGTTGGGTTCAAAAGCCGGACTCCAGGACAGGCAGGCGGCGGCCTGACTTTATTATGCTTTGTACATTATCTAGACACCTGGCAACCCCATAAAGGTACCAAACAACACACTTTTCCCAAAATGCTAAACAGGATTAACTGAACAACTTTCAACAAGGTCAAAGACATAAAAAATTTGATCATCATCTTCCTGCCCTTATCCCAATTACTTGGGGTCGGCGCAACACGTTTCGTTGAATACAAAATCGTGTTGCAAAAGGATTTGGCTGAATTTTACGACCGGACGCCTACCAGACGTCAACCCTCCTTGGGAATGCTTTTGTGGTGGATTAACCGCCACCATACGGTTGGCACTAGTGATGGGCCGAACATAGGTTTCACCGAAGACGAATATTCGGCCGAATATTCGGTAAAAAGTTTGCCGAACCGAATATTCGGCCGAATAATTCGGCAGAAATCGATGTCCATATAAAATAATTAGAAGCATCACTTGTTTACGAATTACGCGCTGATTCGGACTAAACCACTCCGCCCTTTACTCCTCTAACATTTTACATTGGAAACTTTGACAACAAAATAAAATAAAACTGCATCACTGCTTGTCTTGACATACCAATTTACAATGCAATATATACAAAAAGGATGCGTTTTTTGTTCGGCCAAATTTTCGGCAAAATTCACCGAACATTCGACCGAAACCGGATATTCGGTTAACGTGCCGAACATGCCGAATACCGAACATAAACCGAATATTCGGCCCATCTCTAGTTGGCACTGGCTGTTTGGGTTGGGTTTATCCCTCGGTCGCCTCTTATGACCCCCACGGGAAGAGAGGGGGTGGTGCTATTCTACTCTGCCGGCACCAAACGGCTTACTCTGCCGGCATCACATGGCTTACTCTGCCGGCACCACACGGCTTACTCTGCCGGCACCACACGGCTTACATAAAAAAATTGATATCCCTACTAAAAAATCTGCTGTCAGACCAATTTTCTATGGAAGTTCGAATTTTTAGACTTTGACTTTTGATCCTTCCTAGTTCATCAGTTTGTCCTGTTAAGCTTAGTATTTTCGAGACAGTGGGTTGTTCGATACCAGCCTGTATTCGATGAACTTATGTTCTAATGATCAATTATTTCGCTACTGCACCTGAAGCGCCTTGGTGCAGAATGAAGCTCGTTATCTTTAAATAACTGAATGCTCGACTTCTCTGATAAATGCAAATATCTTTTACTCTAGTTTTATTTATCAATCTGAACAAGTTCAACTAGATTATACTACAACATCACAAAAGTTATCAAACATTTTATTTATTAGATCAGGTCAAAGGTCAGAATCCAGAACACCATAAAAACTTTTCTATACAATTTTCGTAATCCAATAAGAGCCCAACCAACATTCCTGTGTACATGGTCATGTAACTTCTAGTAGTGCCTAACTTTGTGTCGTTCCTGCCAACCGCCAAGTGTCGTAAAATACTTTCATCCTAACTAAGTAATTCGCTTATAGCGCGGTTCAACTAGACCACAGATCATACAGGGTATTAAAAAAAAATTGCTAAAAATACTGGGTGAAATTTTACTAGAGACCGATAGCAAAAACTTAGAACCGGCTGGTGACAAGGAACAACTCTTCCAAAGGAGTTGCCGATCAGCTGATTTGGGTTAGCTACTATGGGAGGTCCAAAGTTTTTTCTCATATTTTGACCTTTGTTCCTTGGGGAAAGTTGTTCCTTATTAAGAGCCGGGTCTGAGTTTACGCTATCGGTCACCAGTAAAATTTCACTAGATATTTTAAGAGGTGAACCAGTTTATCTCTATCTTGTCGTGTGGGACACTCGACGAAAAGTCCGATGGTCCGATAGTCCCTGCCAATCAACTAACCCATAAAAATGCACAAGCTTTTCTAAGGAATCCTAGCCAAATTATGAAAAAACAAGTCTTTCATAAAAAAATGTGTCAGAGCCAGATTTTTTTGATCCAGAGAAAGTTGTTCAGTTTCATAACCTGTGTTGGAGCATGGTTGGAGTTACACCTTAAAAAATTAACACCTTGTATACCTAATACAAGTAAAGTATTAGGTACTAGACGTGGCGTTGGGTCGAGTGTCTTGTGATAAAATACTCTTGTTGTATGTAAGTGATACCGCCTCGTTGCTCGTGGGTTGTAGGGGGATATAAAGAAATAATCGATTACCTATTATATTACTAAAACCGATGTTTCGATTTTTAATGATTGATTATGCCAGTTCAATTAATCGATCAAAGGGAGTCATTTACTTAATAAACCAAAACAATGGTAGAGTAGACTATGTAAGTAAAATAAATAAATTTAAGGGTTTCTTTTGTTAGTTTATTTTCGAACAGAACAAATGAACTTATATGTAGAAAATTTCTTCAAGTGCGCCGCATCGAGGCAACGTCCCCAGGATGCTGGCAGCGTTGCCACGTTGTACTGCCAGGGAAACCCTCTGCGCGAAGTAGCTGCCGGCTCTGGGGTCCCCCGTTGCCTCGATGAGGCGTGAAGAGATTTCTTTGAGGAAATCCTTGGCATCCGGCCCCCACGGACCCATTGTTTCTACCGCGAAAGGCAGAAACAGATAAGATCCCCCCAGATCCAGGTATTTTCTTTTTTTGGAAGCTTCAGCAGCGCGGGCCGCGGCGGCAGCCCTAATTGAGGTTGACGGGATGTGGGAAGGCGCCAAGGTGTCTACGCATGTGGCGTCCCACACGAGGCACCGGCCTGACTTCCAGGGCACTAGTGTCATTCCATCGGGACGCTTACCATCGGCACGTATGATTCCGTTGGGTTCAAGGATCGAAGGTACGCCAGCGGTGGCCAGGGCCCTTTTAAATCGATTTTTCGAATTTCCGTATTTCGTTTATTTCCGGCACATATTTGCACTTACAATATATTTCTGGAATTGCTTAATATCAATTAAAATACACGACATGTATTTGAGGTTTTTACTTATGTCCCTTGAAATAAGTTTGTTTCTACGGCACATTATTTATGACCAAAGTAATTATTGCGTAAAATCAAGCACGATAGATGAAAAAAATTGGTTATTCTAAAAATCAGTGTTGTCTTCGGATATTTGGTTGATCGATTTTTGATTGACTTCAAATAATCGATTACGGAAAAATCGATTTTTTGCTACTAAAGTCGCGTCCCTGGTTGTAGGTTGTAGTTAAACCCGCGCGGCCTCCCGCCTGACCCTCTGCCACACTTTCACAACAAGAGTCTAATTAGACAAGTGACATTGTTTTAAACATTCATTAAGCTTATTAATTAAGACTAGGTTAGTTCGCGAGTGGTATCTTTTAAGTAAGCAGCTAGTTACTATTGCGTCAACAAAGTTGTTACCTATTTATCATCGTCGGTTTGGTAAAAGAGCGATTAGTTTTTTTTTACTTAATGTATTTGGTAAAAGGCCGACAACTACAACTACTACTACAACAGCTGCAACAGTCCACTGCTGGACATAGGCTCCTTTATAGGGAGTATCAAAAAGGGTATAACAAGCCGAAAGTAACTAAACAACTTTCGTCTTTCACCATGGAACATAGCATGGGTAAAAAATTTGGACCTCCCATAGTAAACCAATCAGTTGATCGGCGATTTTGTATGGAAGGTCTAAATTCTTCTTTCATATTTCGTACCATGTTCCTTGACCTCCATTCGGCTTGTCGTACCCTTTTTGTTACTCCCTATTGGGCTTATCTTCTTGTCTTCTCTTCGTTTATCATACCAACTCTACTTGGCAGGTGGATTGGCGAGCGGAAGACCGATAAATCACAGGAAACAAATTAACTATTGCACTAAACGTATCTAGGACGTGTAAACAACACATTTTGATTCGCGTTGTTTGTTTGCACGTAGTTTAGTCGCTCGTATTGTTCGCCATAAATCCCGAATACAACATAAATCCTTCAAAACCTGTGCGTTTGCAAGGTTCCGCACTAACTAAAATATCGGGGTTTACGAGTATTGCTGCCCCTGAACTGGTGTTTTATTGCAAACCTAGTTACAATCAGTTTGTTTGAGCAATTGTTCAGTCTCAATAGTTACTTCCTTCCTTCCGCCTTCCTTTATTTTGTAGTAGGTACATAATAAATACAGGCATAAAAAACCGGCGGCAACAAACATAAAACAAAGATAATAGACAGAACAACTGGTGTCAGTGAATTACAAATAACAAGTTACCGACTGGTCCCCTCGCGACTCAAAAACACTCAAACACCCATCGATACCGCCATTCCCCACTATCTTCACAAGAGGGGAAAGAAAAGGCCTATCTACCAACACCAATAGGCTTTAAATAATTGTTTTCCGTCCAATGCTGTCTTTGTTTGACGCCTGTATTTCAGTTGCACGCGACGCATCAATGTACGAATGCAATTTGCGTAGAGAATGCGTAGATGTAGAGCCGAGCAGCCATCGATGTCGCACTATCTTCTAAAACCTTATTACAGTACGGTCACCAGGGCCCGATTTGGCACACATTGCTGTTCAGTGTTCTTCTTCTTCGAGTGGGACACCAAGTCGTCCAACGACCCGATGAACCCTGGTGTCAGAGTTTTTCAACTGCCTACTACAAGTAGCAGGCCTCTGAGATGGTTGCGTCGGCTGCCGTCTAAGTTATCTTGATCATAGACAGCAACCGGGACCGATTGCTGCCCATCCGAAGCACGGAACCATCTTGTATTTCGGAAAATCAGGTAGTTCAGCCTACAATGTCCTAACCTGACTAGGAACAAATTTACAAAGTCATAAATATCAACTCTGTGAGTGACCCCCACCGGGAATTTAAACGTCGTCGGAGGCAGTCGTACTAACCACTGCGCCAAATCGGCTGTCAACATTACTATTTATGTTATGGCTTTCATCACAATGAACTCATGATAACCAGCAATCTATGCCGTATCAGGCCCGGTTGTAAAGTTAGTGTAATACCCGTGTAAGAGGGGTTGGAGTGTTTTCCTGTGGTGGTGGTTTACGAGGTCGTTCCCGCCGTAACGAGCCATCACAGACCAGGAGTCGCTGACGAAGGAACTCTCTGATAGACTGCCGCGAGTACTAGGGGAGAAACTGCCCAAGGTTTACGATATGGTCTATTTATTATCAGATCACACTAGTCACTAGGATTTTTTCTTGCTTTATTTTTCTGTGCCTGTTTTCCACATTTATTCAGAGTAACGACTCAGTTTAAGTATCATAACATGCATTTTTAATGCAGTAAATATAGACATATGACTTCGCCTTTTGCATGTGAAAATCAAATTCCAGCTTTCTTTAAACTACTTTCTTATAGTCTAGACGGTGTGGAATTCCCATGGGGATTATAAAACACGTTACTAAAATAACAGCAGGTATATATCTTCCTACCGAACACCCGCTAAACATAGGTATTATTTTGTGACAAAGTAGTTATGTTTCTTTGTATCACCCAAGAACGTCGAGTCATCCAACAACCCGATAGACCCCGGTACCTACTTCAAGTAGTAAGCCTCTGACACAGTTGTGCAACGACCGCCGTCTAAGTAATCATAGACAGCAACCGGGACCGACGGCTTAGCTTGCCCTCCGAAGCACCGAAACTTCTTTTTTTCGGACAATCAGGTTCGGCTTGCAATGTCTTTACCAGACTTGAAACAAACAAATTCACAAAGTTAAAGATATTACCTTTGTAAGTTACACACCGACAATCGAACCCGGAACCTTCTACGTAGCAGGCAGTCGCACTACCACTGCGACACCACACAAAGTAGTTGTGTAGATAAACTTATAAACTTAAAATCCAAATCATGTTTTTAAATTGGTCTCACCGAGCCAAAGTTTTCAAATTTACTATCAGCTTGAATCTCCGGACGTGACGAAGAGTCGGCGCCAGAAACCCGGACAACCCCGTAATAGATGAATGCAGAAAAATAGTTTTACTTACCTACTTCAAGGTTGTAGTGAATAGTGCACACTTAGCAATAATTTGTGGTGTTGGCTTAGAATAGCATCAACCCACTTCTATCCCGCGGGTGTCGTAAAAAGTAGCATTCCTAAAGAGGGTTGAAGCATTCCGAAAGAGGGTTGACGTCAGGCAGGCGGCCGGTTGTGAAATGAAGCCAAATCCTTTTGAAACATGATTTTGTGTAAATACAAAACATTTTGCGCCGACCCCAAGTATTTGGGATAAGGGCAGGAAGATAATGATGATGGGTGTCCTAAAAAGTGACTAAGGGATGGATGAATCCAGGTAATGGACAGCAGCGTTACTTGTGAATACCTACAACAACACCTTGCACTGCGCTCGCCAATCCGCCTGCCAAGCTTGATAAGTATGGCAATACCCCCCAACCATGTCCAGCAGTGGACTGTTCTGGTTGAAGTAGAATTTACACTTGAAAAATTGCACTATTACAGCCATCAATTCAAGTGGAAAGAAATTGCTAGGCTAGATCTTGAAAAAAGCTGATAGAGCTTTTTTATTAAGAGCTTTGATTTATTGAATAGATGTCTACACTTTATCATAGAGGTTTTATTAGTATAAGTTTTTCTCTTTATACAGCTAATAAATCTATGGGGTGCAATGAATGCCCTTCAAATCGGATCAGCGATAATGTCGAGCTACAGCAGAGAAAAGCTAGCAAATATCCTAGCAATCACAGCTTGTATAAAACCTGAGTAGTTACATATTTAGTCACTTTATTTCATTTCCGTAAGACCCTAAAATTAGTCCTTATTAAACGACAGCCGGCCTCGACTCGACAAAGGCCCCAGCGTGCCTGATTTCCCGGTCGGATAGTCGAATTGATGACAGTCGCGCGTCAGTTGTTTACTCGTCGCGAATTGAGTGCTGAATTTACCGGTACCGACAGCCGATGTGGCGCAGTGGTTAGTATGCCTGCCTGCCACGCAAAGGATCCGGGTTCAATTCCCGGTGGGGTCACTCAAAGTTGATATTTATCACTTTGTGAATTTGTTCCCAGTCTGGTTAGGACATTGCAGGCTGAACCACCTGATTGTCCGCAAGTAAGATGGTTCCGTGCTTCGGATGGGCACGTTAAGCCGTCGGTCCCGGTTACTGTCTATGATGGTGGTCGTTACACAACCATGTCAGAGGCCTGTTACTTACAGTAGGCGGTTGAAAAACTCTGATACCAGGGTACATCGGGTCGTTGAACGACTCGGTGTCCCACACGAAAAGAAAGACCGGTACCACCAGCACAAATTAGGGAAACGGCGCGCGGGGCAGGAAATGACTCGAAAAATTCAATATATTTCACTGCAAGTCGTGTGAGATTCGATTAATTCCAGAAAAAGGAGTTTGATATTTAGTTTACATCTAATAATTTACATGTTATAATTTCTGAGCATGGGTATCTAATAGATTGGCTACCACTTTGCATAAAAAACGATGTACATCAGTAATTATATTTCAAAAATCAATTCTAAGTAAAGACCGTTTCTTGAGTAAAACAATAGAATTAAAAAGATTACTCTGTGTTTGTCCCTGGATGTGCCACCCTCTCTCCGTCCCTGGTGCTCCCGTGATGCTGGTTCAATAGCATTCCTCCTTGGAACAAAGCCTTGGAGCGATGTCTCAGTCAGCTGCTCTGATAACGAGCCGCGCTCTACACCCCGGTCTATAATACTACCATTACATCCAGAGACACATGTAAGAGATCAGCAAATACTGGTGTTCAATTATGTTGTTAAAAAGATCCAGCTTAGGTAGGCCCCTTCAGAGGGTCGCTCGACATTACGCTCTTTACTACCATCAATACTTCGAGTTACCCATTTAGAGGGTAAATGAAGGGGAGGCCCGTGTCCAGCAGTGGACTGTTCTGGCTATAAAGGTAAGGTAAGGATGCTGGTGTTCCATACAAGCCAGCACAGGTTTATCCCTTGAACTGGTAGCATCTTCTTTAAGTATTAGGTATCAGCCACGACAGTCCATTACTGGATATGAGTGTTTCCCTATTGGAAGGTATTGCCATGCTCACCACGACTGGCAAGCAGGTTGGCGAGCGCAAGTTTTACATTCACATAGAAGGCTGCTGTCGCTTTTTTAAAAACCACGAGTAGAATTGAGGTGAAACTATTCTAAGTAGGTATCACACATCACTGGTATTCCCTACATTTGATAAAAAGAACCAGCGTAGATTGAACCTTTCAGCGGGTATCTCTGCCAGCCTCTCGTACCAGCACCTCCGGTAATTGCCACCATATATCCCCGTCGCGAGCAGTGGGTACTGTCATCAGCACCTCATGTTATCCATTTACAAGATTAACATAAAGTACCTAATATATGACGACAATATTTTCATACACCTTGTGGTTGTGGGCTGATCGTCGCCTCGAAACATAAGTTGAAATATGAAAATAAATTATGGACCTTATAAACAAAATGGTGCTCTATTTTTACCCGACTGCCTCAGAAGGTATGTATGTGAGTATTTATGCATGTATGTATATGGAAAATAAATTCTTTTTCACGAGCTACAGCCCAAACTGCTGGGAGAATCTTGACATATCTATTGATCTAAGGTATCGTCAGATTCCTCTCATCAGCAACGCGATTGACACTGGATATATTAAAATTTGAAATTACCGCAGTCGGGTTTTGTTTTTAATACAATATCTGCTTGTTTTTTATATCTATTTTCCTTGGGGATAGTTTAGCCCCTATTCTACTCAGGGTGTTTTGTAAAAGGCGACGTAAAGTTTATGACCTTGGCTACAATATCTGCCGACTATGGTCAACCGTATGGTGGCGGTAATACAGGTGGTGGTACGTAGCATTCCCAAAGAGGTTTGACGTCAGGCAGGCGGCCGGTCGTTGAATAAATATATCTTTTTATTAATTAATAATCGTTTTGTGTTCATACAAACATGTTGCGCCGACCCCAAGTAATTGGGATAAGAGCGGTAAGATTATGTTCCTTGGGGATAGTATTTGATCGCAGGTAACGCGTGTTGCTGCTGATAGCACCGATAACCTACCTATATTCAGGTTGCATAATCAGGGTGAACCAGAGGACTAACTGATTTGAATATTAATAGGTTGAACGTAGGACGGGGTAGAAGCCATAATTTATATTTCACCGTTGATTGTGCAAAAGATATTATGAATACCACACGCTTCGGAGTATGCTGTTCATGAATGTCACCATATAAATGACATCCGGTAATTTGATGCTGTATCACAAATCAGAATTAGCTAACCAGATGGCTCACTCGCTACTAATAGAGACGATTTTGACGCTGGATTTAACTGGAAATAACCGGAATATCAGGGGAAGTCAAGATAACTAAGATTGGTCGACACGAACGTCATATTTCTTGAATTTCAAGTTGGCTCAGAATCATAATATGACGTTCCGTTTTGTTTTGATATTTTTATACTTTGAGATTTTTGACAGTAGCAATAGCAACCCTGGATATGTAACAATAACAATTGCCAATCGCGAAAATCCGAAATAGGGCCGAGTGAATCTTCTGTAAACTTTCTATTTTGTGCTGGTATCATAATAATACATCCGGTATATGTATGGGTTTATAAAAAATCCTTTCGCCAAAAACCCGGAACAGTCAAAACACCGCCGAAATCACAACTTGCGTGTGAACATACACCTTTACTCTGTTCCATCGTTGATTATGACAAAGGTATTATTTCTCGACCTTGTTTATCAAACGACAGAAATCCCAACTTCCATTTGAAATATACTCGTAAAATCGCCAGTCATTATATTCTGTTTGGATCTTGGCAGCTTCCATTTCCAAAGAAAACTTCCAAGTTTCTTATTTCATCGCTTCTCTATAAAGTGCCGAGCATTGATTTCAGCTCGTTTTCAATGCGACTGAAAAGTTTCATCCTTCGTCGCAAGAAACACAAGAAAAAAAACAAGAAAGTTCTACTTCAAATACATAGATATGCTAAAAGAAAATACGTCCTTGAAGAAGGACGCAAGGCATTAAACATCTTTAGATCTTTTAGCCCCTTCGCAATCAAAGTCTATTAACTCAAAGGCACAAAATAGAAGGTACTTTATTGGACATTTTCGATTCTATTAAACAAATTTGAGTACCTACTCAATTAGGGAACAGAACAAAGGCGAGCCGCCGATCGATGCCTCAATCGCAGGTCTAACCTCTTAGGCGCAAGCTGCACAGAGTAGACGTCAGATGTAAGATGGCATCTGTCAAACAAGTGATCGTGAAGATAGCCCCTTTGCCCAAAGATGAGTGACATTTTGCCTGCTACATACAGCTCGTGCCGTGTGGTAGTTGCTAAGAATACTACCACCTATGGTCTACCCAAGGTGTTTCGTAAAAGGCGACGAAGATTTTTGACTATGACTGAATATCTGTCGACTATAGTCAACCGCATGGTGGCGGTGATACTACCCACACTGGCATTCCCAAAGAGGGTTGACGTCAGGCAGGCGGCCGGTCATAAAACATTGCCTAATCCTTTTGCTACATGATTTTGTGTTCCAACAAACAAAGCAAAGCGGGTCTCACGTGTGTAGCTTTGTCTGTTCTTTTTACATTAACATTTTACACGACTTCAAGCGTCGGATGTCTCACGTCTCAAGTCCGCCTAAACTGTCGCTAATCTGTGGTTACCCGAATGCGGCGCAAATCGTCTGGTGTATTGTCTGTGATTTGTTTCGATGGCCTCATCATTGTCTCAGTAGCGACAATTGTCTCGATGCCGTCTCGTGATTGACTCGTAAAAACAAACGGGCACTCGCCGTCTGCTACCGCCCACTGTACTATCAGCAGCACTAAAACCTACTCCTTTAAGGAATCAATTTATACTTGTTATTTTTGGTAACTGTATGAACAAGCCTTCGAGTATATAAGCAAGCTATAGAGTGCACATATCGCTACGCACCATACTGTCAAAGCGTAAGCAGTTGCTCCCTAGATACATACGTCAAATGGATGAGAAGTAATAGAGATTCAACTGTATTGCCAGTGTTGCCACTGGCGTTTTGCTACTGAGGGATAGATAGGTTGTGTTCTGACTACTGCCAACCGTTCTTACTTTTTAGGTGCACTCTTTAGCTTGCTTATACTCTAAGGTCGCTGATCTTTGGGAGCCCGAATATGCCGCAAATCGTCTGGTGTTTTGCCTCATCATAGTCTCAATAGCGACAATCGTCTCGATGCCGTCTCGCGATTGACTCGTAAAAACAAACGGCCACTCGCCGTCTGCTGCCAACCAGGGTACTATCAGCAACACAACAACCTACTCCTTTATTAGATCAATTTATCCTTGTTATTTTTGGTAACTGTATAAGCAAGCTATAGAGTGCGCAGATCGTCCCGAGCCGTACTGTCGAACTGAAAACGGAAACAGTAATAGAGTTTCAATAGTTTTGTCACTGGCGTTTTGCTACTGATAGACAGAGTGGTAACTAATAGTATCAGGCGTTACATTGCGGAAGTCCATCTTGATGAAAATCATAGAAATATATTTAGCTTCTTCCGCACCTAGGATGGTTATGCTGCTGAGTGAACCACAGTACGACCGCAACCTAATGCTGATGTCGGTGCTCGGAACTTGACTGTCGAAGATCTCCTGAGGATGCTCCGTGGAGGAGTGAAACACGTTTTTTTTTTTTTTTTTTTGTAATGGACTCTATGTTTTCCGGACCCGGGTCCGTTAAAACTACACCTGACTATTTGGTGGGGAGCGAGGGCTCACCCGGATGTGTTTGGGTGGTTGTTCAAACAACCAGCCCAATCACGCCCTTGGGGCGAGACTGGGCTTACGAGTTGTTCTGGGAAGAACGAATCGGACTATGTCTACCGGGTATATGCCGGTAGTTGCCAAAGAAGGGCACAAATGAGGGACCTCCGCGTCCCCGCCGGCGGGGACGGCGGTTGCTTGAAGAGCTTGTGGAGTGTATGAGTCTACTCGCGTTGGCTGCAGCGGCTGCTAGTGTGATGGGATCGTCATCATCAGAAAGGACATGCCTGGGGCGGCGTTTGAATCTCGAAGTTGGATGGGGGAAGTAATTGGATGCTTTAACTATGAGGGGATTCTTATGATGGGCAGCGTTGTCGAAAAATCGACGGGACGCTTCTTTCATAAAGTCTTTTATGGTGGGGAGACCTAAGTCGATATGGAGGTTGGCGTTGCGCATGTACAGGAGCTCCAGTAGCCCTGCGCATGAACCGGTTTTGATGACCTGCAGCATATTCAGATGCGAATGGAAGGTGTGAGCAAATGCTACGCTAGCGTAGGTCATGATTGGCCTGACGCAGGTGGTGTAGATTCTCACCTTATTTCTAAGGAGAGTTTGCTCTTGTGATTCAGCATCGAATGTAATCTGCCCAAAACGAACGCCGCGCGGTTGCGTACTTTCATAATGTGGCTACGGAAACTTAGTCTGGAGTCGAGTGTGACTCCCAGGTATTTGGTCTCATTTACCCACGGGACGGGTTGGCCGAAAAGCTTTACAGCTGGGAGTGACCGGTTTGGTCCCCTATGAAAGTGCACTGCTGCACTTTTTTCGGGGTTGACCTCGATTCTCCATTTGCGGAACCAACTCCCGAGGGAGTCCATTGCGCTTTGGAGAATCTTGACTAGTTTGCCGTCGTTCTTGTGAGAAGCATAGATAGCTGTATCATCGGCGAACATGGCAAGATGACAGAGCGAGGAGGTTGGTTTGGGGATGTCGCTAGTGTATAGCGTGAAAAGTAGCGGGGATAGGACGGAGCCCTGGGGGACTCCTGCCCGTATGGAGTGGGGGGACGACAGAGTGCCTTCTACTCTGTAGCGAAAACTGCGATCCGACAGAAAGTTTCGTACTATAAGCACGAGACGATCTGGCACACCGAGCTGATACAGCTTGTATATCAGTCCGTTGTGCCAGACCTTGTCGAAGGCTTTCGCTACATCGAGGAAGATTGCTCCGGTGGGGGTCGGTTTAGTCGAGTCATTTAGCTTTGAAGATATGTGTTCGACTATGCGGTGCACTTGTTGGACACAAGAGTGCCGGTGCCGAAAGCCAAATTGCTCGTCGGGGATGAGTTGTTGTCTCCGCATGATCTTGCAGTCGGGCGAAGATCATGCGTTCGTAAAGTTGGCAATGGGGTTGAGAAGGCTGATCGGGCGGTAGGAAGTGGGCTCGTTGGCCGGCTTTCCCTGTTTGTGAATGCCGATGACCGTTGCCTCTTTCCAGCTAGCTGGGAAGGTGCAATTTGCCATGGCGGCATTCAGTATCATGGTGATAAGGTTGATCAGGTGGTCGGGGAGAATTTTAAGGACCCGGTTGGTGATGCCATCCGGGCCTGGGGCCTTTCTCGGTTTGAGTGCCTTAAGGGCGTTTCGCACCTCCATATCAGAGATAGCTCTGAGTGGGGGGCTAGTCGGGGGAAGGGAAGTGAGACGCGCGACTTCGGAGTCGACGGTCGAAACAAAAGTCTGGTCGCATGGGAGCGTGCTGGGGGTGCACTGGTTTTCGAGACTGTCAGCCAGACATTCGGACTTTTCGTCGTCGTCAAAGGCTTTAGTCTGGTCGGGGCGGTTAAGTACAGGTAGTACGGTTACGGTCTCTTGTTTTAGAGTGCGTTGAAGCTTCCAAAACGCGTGGTGGGATGGTTTCAGCTCCTCCAGGGTCTGATCCCACCCGTTGTTACGCCATTCGGTTGCGCGACGCTTTACGTCCCTGTCCAAAGCGCGCCAGAACCGTTTGTTCTCAGGCGTTGGGAAGGATTCGTACGCTCGTCTCGCGGCGTTCTTCTCTGTTATCATAGCACGAAGGTCGCTCGGAGGGTTAAACTTACTGTCGTCTGTAATTTTAACCGTCCTGAACAGCTGTCCACGACGCTTTTACGTGATTCGTAACAGAGGAGACGGCTAGTTCTATGTCGGTCTCGGTGGTGAGACTAGTCGGTATTTGGTCGAGGTGAATAGAGCTGGGAACTTTTAAGGCTTCGCCTAGTTTCGCCCAGTCTATTATAGTTTTGGTCGGACCACACAGGCCAGAGGGGCCGGGGAGGTCGTTTCGCGGGTCTAGTTGGAGTAGTACAGGACGGTGGTCAGAGTTCGTCAGTTCTTGAATCACTTCTATAGAAGTCAGGCGTAGCCTTATGTTCTGTAGAAGTGCTATGTCAAGGACGTCGGGACGGTGACCTGCCTTGCGGGGGAAGTGGGTCGGTACGGTCGGGGCGACCAAGTCGAAAGTCATGTCATCCTGCCAGGAGAAGAGGAGGTGTGAAACACGTGTAGAGTGTAAAACGGTGGTTACGGTGTTGGTGTGTTATATCGCTAGTACATTTGCATTTGCGGTCGTACTGTGGTTCACTCAGCAGCATAACCATCCTAGGTGCGGAAGAAGCTAAATATATTTCTATCATTTTCATCAAGACAGAGTGGTTGTATTCTGACTACTGCCAACCGTTCTAACTTTTTAGGCTTACTCTTTAGCTTGCTTATTTATACTCTAAGGTCGCTAATCTGTGTGAGCCCGATTGCGCCGCAAATCGTCTGGTGTATTGCCTCTGATTTGTCGCGATGGCCGCATCATTGTCTCGGTAGCGACAATCGTCTCGATGTCGTCTCGCGATTGACTCGTGAAAACAAACGGGGGCCTAAAGTATCGCTAATCTGTTGTGGGATCCCAAACGCGCCGCAAATCGTCTGGTGTATTGTCTCTGATTTGTCTCTATGGCCTCATCATTGTCTCAATAGCGACAATCGTCTCGATGTCGTCTCGCGATTGACTCGTAAAAACAAATGGCCACTCGCCGTCTGCTGCCGACAACTGTACTATCAGCAACACAACAACCTACTCGTTTATGGGATCAACTTATACTTTTTATTTTTGGTAACTGTATCTCTCTCTCTTTTCGTGTGGAACACCGGGTAACTGTATGAACAAGCCTTAGAGTATAAGTATATAAGCCAGCTATAGAGCGTGCATATCGCTCCGCACTATACTGTCAAAGCGTAAGCAGTTGCTTCATAGATACAGACGTCAAATATATTAGAAGTAATAGAGGTTCAATAGTTTTGTCACTTGCTACTGATGGAGAGAGAGGTTGTAAAACCAACCGTTCTAACTTTTTAGGTGCACTCTTTAGCTTTATATGTACTATGAGAGTGTCGCTAATCTGTGTGAGCCCGAATGCGGCGCAAATCGTCTGGTGTATTGTCTCTGATTTGTCGCGATGGCCTCATCATTGTCTCAGTAGCGACAATCGTCTCGATGCCGTCTCGTGATTGACTCGTGACAACAAACGGCCGCGCAGAGGGCTCACTCAGTACTAGCGACAATTTTGACGCTAACTGTCGAAAACGGGAAGAAAACAGTATCTCAGAGGACGTCAAGGTAAATAAGAAGGTAGTTGACACGAATATCATATATATTAGGTTTAAAATTGGCTCAGAATCATTATGAAGTTCTTTGTCAGATTTTGCAGTTATGATATTTTTAACCGACGAAAAAACAAAAGAGGAGGAGGTTCTCAATTCGTCCCGAACTTTTATTTAACCGACGAAAAAACAAAAGAGGAGGAGGTTCTCAATTCGTCCCGAACTTTTATTTTTATTTTTTATGTATGTTCACCGATCATTTAGAGACGCCTGGACCAATCCGAAAAATTCTTTTTTTGTTTGAAAGCGTGCACTGCCCAGGTGGTCCCATTGTCATCAGGTCAGGATCTGATGGCAGAATCCTTAAAAATTCAGTAAATTCTTATATTTTGCGGCACATTTTGAAGCATAATGTATTTATGTTTACCTACATGCCTACCCGTTGACATCAACTGCATGACAAACATCTGGCAAAGAAGCTTGTCAAAAAGAGTTTCTTTTAAAGGTCGTATATGAATTAGGTATTTTACAGTGATTCTTTATTCTCTTTGAACTCCTATACGACTGGGCAGATTTTGATAAGAGCTATGTCAAAGAAATACTTTCATCACCCTGAGACACCATTGCTAGTTTTGTTGTAAAATAATTACGTATTAACTTGCAAATGATTGAATTTTATCAAAGGAGAGAGAATCGGTCGCGAACGGACCTATTTAACCAAACTTTTTAGGACCATTATTGACGATAGTGTCATTGACGTCTTACATCACAGTTTGACTTAGCTCAAACTTATCACACAAGCGGTTTTCGAACGGGTGCGGAACGGAACGGATGCGCAGCGAATTCGTCACGTACGCGAAGCGATTTGCAACGTTTTGATGGAAGTACCGCCGGTATCCGCCGCACGTCCGAAACGAATTCGCTGCGTGTATCCGCCGCGCATCAGTCGCGCGTTGCGCGTCTGGACGTTCGCCCCGCATCCGCTAGCAAACCCGTTGTGTGATAAGGCTCTTTTTCTCAAATCAAACCAATCATAATCGTGTTGGTTTACATTTAGGTATTTAAAACTTCGACAGCAGAAAACTTTTGCAAATAGCAATGTATATATTTTGATAAATTGAATTTAGCTGTGGGTAGAACAAATCCTACTTAACATTGTTATAACCAACCAATGATTTTATGATTACGCAACAAAATAGATCCCATGCTCTGTGCTATGCAAGCGGACATCTGACTGAGAAGGCTGCCTGGCTTACCCTAAAAAGAACTGCTATGGTGTTGCTACAACTACATGGCCGAGTAATGATATTATATTTGGCCGACTAATACTTTGCTTATATTGTTCGATGTTAATCAGAACTTTAATTTAACATGAACTAAACTGAATGAAGTATTTTATTGCAGCAGCGCAGTTGCATTTAGAAAACCTCATAATAGGTATATCCCAAGTACCTATTCGATAAGGTCTGCGTAATACATTGAATATGAAGAGCAAGCTGATAGTTGTTGTGAAGTACCTATTAAAACTATCTATATTTGTTATCAAGAAATATATGCAAGAAAAACTAAGGTAAAGACTGGGGGTAAATAATTATCATCATGTCATACTTACTTACAAAAGTTAATTATTTTATGCTTTTCAGTTTTCGTTGGTTGATATTTTTTGTTAAAAAGCTTTTATTATACTTTCAGAATTTTGTCAGTAACAACCCTGTTTATGTAACTAGTGCCAATCGCAATAATCTGAAATAGGGCTGAGGGAACCTTCTGTAAAATCTCTATTTTGTGCCTAAAGTATCGCTAATCTGTTGTGGGATCCCAAATGCGCCGCAAATCATCTGGTGTTTTGCCTCATCATTGTCTCAGCAGCGACAATCCTCTCGATGTCCTGGGAACCCAAATGCGCCGCAAATCATCTGGTGTTTTGCCTCATCATTGTCTCAGCAGCGACAATCCTCTCGATGTCCTGGGATCCCAAATGCGCCGCAAATCGTCTGGTGTTTTGCCTCATCATTGTCTCAGCAGCGACAATCGTCTCGATGTCCTGGGATCCCAAATGCGCCGCAAATCATCTGGTGTTTTGCATCATCATTGTCTCAGCAGCGACAATCGTCTCGATGTCCTGGGATCCCAAATGCGCCGGAAAGCGTCTGGTGTTTTGCCTCATCATTGTCTCAGCAGCGACAATCGTCTCGATGTCCTGGGATCCCAAATGCGCCGCAAATCATCTGGTGTTTTGCCTCATCATTGTCTCAGCAGCGACAATCCTCTCGATGTCCTGGGATCCCAAATGCGCCGCAAAGCGTCTGGTGTTTTGCCTCATCATTGTCTCAGCAGCGACAATCGTCTCGATGTCCTGGGATCCCAAATGCGCCGCAAAGCGTCTGGTGTTTTGCCTCATCATTGTCTCAGTAGCGACAATCGTCTCGATGCCGTCTCGCGATTGACTCGTAAAAACAAACGGCCACTCGCCGTCTGCTGCCGACCACTGTACTGTCGGCAACACAACAACCTACTCCTTTAAGGGAGCTACTTATACTGGATATGTTTGGTAACTTTATGAACAAGCATAAGTATTTACGCTACAACACGCCTTTAGAGCACTGCTTGGTCTACCATGCAGGTACAGTGCCTCTGGAATGTTTACGGAGATAGGGTTGATTTGTATGCGGTAATGCGTCAGGCTAGGGCTGGCTTTTTACAAAGACTGCATAACAATACTAAAAAGCGGGACTACCACTATAACATAGGTACCCAATTTTTTCAAAATATACTTCGTAGCCCGTAAAAAGATTATTGTTGATACTTACATGCATATTCTCAAAAACATAACTCTCTTTCTGAGGCAGTCAGGTAAAAGCAGTATATAGTTTTCTAGAAAGTCCTGACATTAAATAAAAATGGAACTAAATATTTTTTCATATAAAACTATTGCCATTTATAGTCAATGTTGCCATTTAATTTTACTATTTCATACAAAGTGGCGCCCTCATTTTTGTCAGGACTTTTTGGACAGACTGTAAGTTGATCCCTTAGGTAGGTTGACATGCTGCTGGTAGCACGACGGCTGGCTGTTAGCTCAACCGACCGATCAGTTCGGGAGTTTTTGACCTGAGATAGCCACCAAAATCGCCGAGCGTACTTCAAAAGACGTAAAATTCATCAAGTTTTTATGTGCAAGAAATAAAAGATAAGTAGGTAAATAATGTTATCGTACTAGCTGAAGTATTTAATTCTTTAATTTTATGAGTAAAAGTTAAATGGTTAGGGAGTAAATCAAACACGATGAAATATCGTCCGCATTATTATGCAATTTGTCTCAGTTAATTCTGCTCGTAGCCCGTAGCGAGTCCGTAGCCTCGTAGCCCGTAGCCCGCAGCGCGCTCCCGTAGCGGCGCCCGGCGGGTTACAAATTATTATAGTTCGGTGTTGCTGTTTCGCTACCAAGTTTTTCCCCGTACAAAGCAAAATAGGAGCACTGGACAATATCGTGAGGTCTGCTCAGTATTCGAAATTGGAAGCCACATAGAACAAGCAGATGTATTATAAAACAAAATCCCGACTGCGCTGCGGTAATTTCAAAATTGTATTTTGCTTTATTCGTTGATTTTGCTATAAAAATCCGCCATCTTGAATTTATGAATTTTCAATATAGGCAGTGTCACTCGCTGCTAAAACGAATGTAATTAACGACACCTCACATGCCAAGTTTGGCCCAGCTGTTTGGGCTGTAGCCAGGTAGCCAGTGAAAACCAATTTCTTGTCTACATACATACATACATACTCTGTGTTGCGCCGACAACCCCAAGTAATTGGGATAAGGGCAGGAAGATGATGATACATACATACTCTCGAAAAACATAACCCTCTTGAGGTAGTCGGGTAAAAGGAGGTCGATGGGTTACGGATACTAAACCCGAACGGTGTTGTATATCAAAGAAACTGCCTTTGAAAGGAGTGATGGTATTCATCGGACGGACATTAATGTGATATGTGGCGGCACAAAGTAAGCATTGGTTGGCGCCAATCCAGAGAGCCGGCTTCAAGGAATTGTTGCTAAGAGTCCCTATAATGTACAACATAGTATTGTACACCATAATACTGGCCGTCAGAGTAATGTACGACGTGATGAAGCACGACATGGTGGATGGAATCAAAACAATGTCGCCATCCATCACCCCGTACCGAAAGTGCACGGGGGTGGATTGCACGACATGATGGTTGGAGACATCACGTGTTGTGGTAGAATAGTGATGTGACTAGATCGATAACATTATATGTGTCGCAGTACGATGGCAGAATCAGGTTTTTGGCCAAAAACCTAGGTTTTTGGCCAAAAGCCGGCATATGGCAAAATCGTAGACTTCTGTCGGTCATCGTCCTAAGCTGATCCAGGTTTTTGGCCAAAAACCTAGGATTTTGGCCAAAAAACTAGGATTTTGGCCGAAATCCTAGATTTGTTTAGTATTATGGCTTTTTTGCATTTCAGGGGAACTTCTTCTTCTTCGAGAGGTACACCAAGTCACCCAACGACCCGATGAACCCTGGTGTTAGAGTTTTTAAACCGCCTACTGCAAGGAGCAGGCCTCTGACATGGTTGTGTAACGACTGCTGAATCGGGACCGACGGCTTAACGTGCCCGTGTAGTTCGGGCATACACCTCGAAAGGCAGGAGGTAGAATTGGACGTTCTGGAGGGTGGGAGGCAGCGTCAGACGCTCTGGAGGGGGTGGGTAGCGTCGGACACTCTGGAGGATGTAAGATAACGGGTGTTGGATTTTCTGGGGGTCCGACGCTACCTCCTGGTCTCCAGGGCGTCCAACGCTACCACCAATCCTCTAGAGCGTTCAGTGGTACGTCCTGCTCTAATGGTGTCTGATGAGGCGCAGTGGTTAGTATGTCTGCCTGCCACGCAAAGGTTTTGGGTTCAATTCCCGGTGGGGTCACTCACAAAGTTGATATTTATCACTTTGTGAATTTGTTCCCAGTCTGGTTAGGACATTGCAGGCTGAACCACCTGATTGTCCGCAAGTAAGATGATTCCGTGTTTCGGATGGGCACGTTAAGCCATCGGTCCCGGTTGCTGTCTATGATGGCGGTCGTTACACAATCATGTCAGAGGCCTGCTACTTGCAGTAGGCGGTTGAAAAACTCTGACACCAGGGTTCATCGGGTCGTTGAACGACTCGGTGTCCCACACGAAAAGAAGAAGGTGTCTGATGCTCCCCCCTGCCCTTCAGGGAATCCGAGGCAATCCTGCTGTTCAGACTGTCTGATGTTACCCCCCGACCTTCAGGGTGTCCATTTACGGTGTCCAAGTCTACCCTCAAAAGATCAGAGGGAGGTGCATAAAATACCTCTCCACTCCTCGTTCCCCCGAACCACATGGGAACGGTAAGCCGTCGGTCCCGATTGCTCTCTATGATCACTTGACGGCGGTCGTTACAAAACCATGTTAGAGGCCTGCTACTTGCAGTAGGCGGTTGAAAACTCGGATACCAGGGTTCATCGGCTCGTTGGGCGACTTGGTGTACCACTCGAAGATGAAGAAGTTCCCCCGAAATGCAAAAAAAGCCATAATACTAAACAAATCTAGGATTTCGGCCAAAATCCTAGTTTTTGGCCAAAACCCTAGGTTTTTGGCTAAAAACCTGGATCAGCTTAGGACGATGGCCGAAGGAAGTCTACGATTCTGCCATATGCCGGCTTTTGGCCAAAAACCTAGGTTTTTGGCCAAAAACCTAATTCTGTCATCGTACTGCGACATATGCATTTCTAACTTAATCGATATTGTTTTTATATAAAATATAATTAAATATATTCTTAAGTAAGCTTGGTCGCTCACTTCGTTCGCTACAGGGGGTCACTGTTCTAACCTAACCTAACCTACTGTGTCGGATTTGCGTTGGATGTGTTTTTTTTACTGCGGGGGGCTGCGCCCCAAACCCCTTTGTGGGGCTTCGCCCCGTCCCCTCCGTGGGTTGCCTTGCATGTCATGTTCGAATAACTAATCGATAAGTCGATCAAAGTCAACACTGTCACATCACTACATCCGCTGTGACGTCATTTGTTTTGATTCCATTTCCACCCCTGTACATTATCGGTCCGGGCCCGTATTTCAAGACAAACCATCCATCATGTCGTAAAATGATCTGCTGTACAATACGCTGCCGTGCTTTAACCTGCTGTGCATTGAGTATGTTGTGCATTGTGGTTCCCCGTTGCTAAACTCACACAGACATCCATCATATCTATGACACTTGTCACAAACTGCCTTTGAAACATAGACTTATATATTATGCTTTGAAAGCAGCGCTCGTATACATCGGACGGACATTAATGTGAGATGTGGCGTCGTCGGGGTTGCCAGCCGCAGTCTGCTCGCGACGTCACGATATCTATAATTTTTGTCACAAAATATTAGTACAGAGTGTACTTAAAAAGTTTCGGATGATCTTTTGAATCATTCGTTGACTTATTGCTCTACAAGTCTACTCGAAATTATTATGCTAATGATTATGATGAGTCCATGACTGTAAAAGTAGCGGACTTACAGCTTAAGCTGATTTTTCTCTTTCTAATGTTTTATGGTTCAATTTATTTAGTTTTATTTTACCATACAGTAAACCCGATGTAATGAGTAATACTTGGTAATACTTGCCAAGACACAGCAACGCAAGGTCGGGTTGGAGACGTGACTCCGATACACCTCTAGTTAGCAGTTGATAGCCAACAATCGACTCTCTATCGATAGAAAATATTGAGTGCAATTTTACTAGTGACCGATAGCGAAAACTCAGAACCAGCTGGTGATAAGATTTTGTATTTCGACCTATGTTCCTTAGGGAAAGTTGTTCCTTATCACCAGCTGGTTCTGAGATTTCGCTATCGGTCACTAGTAAAATTTCACCCCTTATAACTTCAGACCTAGTCTATCGTTGAAGAATAATGAAAGTATAATATAAGAATGAGGGATTTTGTCGGTTTATTGCTAAGTATTTTCTATAAATCATAATCAGAGAGTAAGAATCTGCCAAGTTATTTATATTCTATAGCCATATTTGTAGTCATGAATCATACTCAAGCTCGATCATTGCCAAATATTGGGCAGCTTATCGATATCCTATCTCACATCGAAGGTCAGCGATAGCCGATCTATAGAGATATTTGAGCTGCGTCCTTAGATATAAGTAAGGTATAGAGTGCGCCGAAAATGTTGGAACGATTAGAGCAGTAGTCAGAATACAACCTCTCTGTCTATCAGTAGCAAAACGCCAGTGATAGATAACACAAATTGAACCTCTATTACTAGGGAGCAACTGCTTATGATTTGACAGTACGACCTGGGGCGATATGCGCACTCTATACCATAACAGCCACAACAGTCCACTGCTGGACATGGGCCTTCCCCTATCGGGGGGTATTGCCATACTCACCACGCTTCGCAGGCGGATTGCGACGAACGCATTGCAGTGCAGGCATGGACGTATAAAAGGGCGGACAGAATGCCAGTTATGTCAAAACTGAATAACCGTAATGGCGGCGGATAAACTTGTGTGAGTGAATTAGGGTTGCCATGTTAGGAGTCTTTCTACCAATAAAACACAGTTATTAATACGATTATATTGAATTGTTCTATTTACGACTTACATCCCATATGTTGAGTAAGTTTTTATAATACGTTCTTTTGCTTTGAGAAATTCTTGTCTAGTTTTGTAATTTTAAGATGTGGTGAAACCGAATTTCTTGAACCCACCCACCCAATAATTACCTATACTTTAGGGAAATTTATAACGTGAATAATGGCAACACCAGCCCTCAGTTGGAAGCTAATTTAAATAATTTAAAACATGAAAATGAGTAATCAAATTATTAATTTACCTGTTAAACGTGATTCCCGAACTTTTATTCCTTTGATCTCTGCTGTTTTTTCAAATTTTTACAACGCACGACATGATGTTTTGTTTTTGTTTATTTTGCAAAAATCGGTAGGGTAGGCTGACGTTTGCGTTCGGAATGGCTGGGTTTGGTGTGAATGTGTGCGTGCGTTCTTGTACGTACAGCCAACTGGCTGACTTGGGGCTACACAGACGTTTTATTAGCGCGACTCTGTCCGCCCTTTTATACGTCCATGAGTGCAGGATGTTGCATTGACAGGGACCGCTGCTGCCTATTCCCTGGATGATTATCCCTTAGTCCCTTTTAAGACACTCACGGGTAGAATTGGGGTGATGCTATTCTAAGCCGGCATCGCACGGGCGCACTCTATAGCTTGCTTATACTCTAGGGCTGCGTCCGTGACCCGGCAGCGTAATCCCGCAGCCAGCCGTCCGCCGGCTGCGAAATGCCGCCTCAAATTACAGATATTGGTTGAGTGGTTCCATATTGGTATTCAATCAGGTACGATAGCTATAAATTACCGTTCGATGAAGGTAAAATAATGTAATATTCGTGGACGACTTTTTGAATAACAAAGTAGATTGATTGTCATGCATTAATGAAACCGCAAACATAGAGACTTTGACGCGGTAAGGCCGCAGTTTTAGGTTTCAGTCGCAAAATCAAATCACAGGCTGTGAATCCACCGCAAATAGAGACATGTACAAAACGCAAATTTCACGGTATATTTACCCGACTGCCTTAGTAGGATCATCTTTTTCGAGAGTATGTATGTATGTATCCAGAAATTCGTTTTCACGAGCTACAGCCCAAACGGCTGGGCGAATCTTAACATGTGAGGTGTCGTTAGATTCGTTGCAGCAGCGCAAGTGACACTGGCTATATTAAAAATTCATAAATTCAAGATAGCGGATTTTTATCTCAAAATACAACTTTGAAATTACCGCAGTCAGGTTCTTGTTTTTAATACATCTACTTGTTGCTAATTGGCGAATACCACAGCCTCCACTGACCAACATTGAGGGTCATTACAAGCGGTGCAGTCTGTGTGAAGTGCCCTTTGCTGGACTTTGGTCTCTTCAAACCTATGACAGCCGAGCCACGCAAAAGGTTCCGGATTCAATTCCCGGTGGGGTCACTCACAAAGTTGATATTTATCACTACTCGTATGTGATTTTTTTCCCAGTATTTTTAGGACATTGCAGGCTGAAGCACCTGTTTGTCTTTCGGACAAGCAAGATGGTTCCGTGCTTCGGATGGGCACGTTAAGCCGTCGGCCCCTATTGCTGTCTATGATCATTTAGATGGAACCATGTCAGAGACCTGCTACTTAATAATAAACTCTGACACCAGGGTTCACTGGGTCGTTGGACGACTAGGAGACAAAAGAAATAGAAAAAAAAAACCTACTCATATCTAGCTTTCAATAGTACATTTAAATCTATTACAAAGGCCACGCATTCGTAAGATAGATTCACCCTTGAAGGGCACCATCTTGACCCTAGAAACAATTCTCCGTGTCAGCTTTTTCCCATCCGAATTTATGTTGCGAACATGACTCCATTTCTTATGCCGAGACCTGAGAGTGACGTAGTGCCG
Organism: Phthorimaea operculella; assembly: GCA_024500475.1. Classification (NCBI taxonomy): domain Eukaryota; kingdom Metazoa; phylum Arthropoda; class Insecta; order Lepidoptera; family Gelechiidae; genus Phthorimaea; species Phthorimaea operculella. The sequence continues at coordinate 170,686 of JANFCV010000262.1, forward strand.
CCACAGAATATATAATAGTACTAGGGTGTGCCGCCTCCGCTCTTGTGAGTAGGTACCTACTCGCCGGACATAGAATATACTGGGTGTTACAACGCAACCAATAAAGCTGAAAGGAGGTCAAGGTACTCATAAAATGAAGCTGAAAGGAGGTCAAGGTACTCATAAAACTGAACGACTTTTCCCATGGAACATGGGTCGCCATATAAAAATAAAATTGGGCTTCCCATACAAAATGAATTCAGTTTGTTTGGAAGCTTTATTGGTTGTTTTGTATAGGGTATAATCGTGGTAAAAAATGTTGCGAATATTTTGAGCAAACAAGTGTATTAAACTGAAAAATGTTGTAATAATATCAAAGCAAAAAAAACTTTTTTACTTTAGAAACATAATAGATTTATTTTTCAAAAAAAATGTTTTGTCTTTTTTGTCGTTTCGTCGTCAGTGCCGATACAAGTATATTCGTCTAAAAACTACTATAAACTTTATAAAAAAAATCGCCAACGTTTATCGATAGGTACTCAACCTTCCCTTAAGGTATGGCACGCATTTAAATGATTAACACCCGGTATAGGTACCTATTCGTCGGCCCTAAACCAGACCGGACCGCCTCCAGGGACACTTCATTTTATTTATCTCACCCTCAAAGATAATGTCAATGTCACGCTTACTTGAAAAATTCTTTCTGGATGGTCACTTTTTATTTTATGAACAAGATAATCTGAGACCCCTCTGTAAAGTTAAAACTTTTGTGAGAATAACGGAGACGTTTTTTGATAATGTTAGCGACGGTCGTTTAAAACATCCTTGAATGTAAGAGATTTCAAATCTTTATTGTGTTTTTTCAGCAAAGTTTTTCAGCAAATGTTTGTGTGTTGTTTGTTGTTAGATTTCTTTTTTATACAGAGAATTTGTAGGTTCAGTTTGAAAGGAAGATTGAATTATATTAGTGCGTATTCACGCAGTGGATCGTATATTTGGTTGTAATAAATCCTTGCCCCGCGCCGCATCGCCTGCTCGTATATCGTCAATGCGAGCGGCTGTAGTGTAGACCCATACTGCCGACTCAGCAGTAAACAACCGCTCGGAAAATACGACATCGCTTCTTTCGTATTTTTTATTTTCGTATTCAGTAAACAAATAAGTGGTTAGTTTTATTATAGTGCCTAGTTTAAATTGTAAATAAGCCATGATTGCGAAGATTGCCGCGAAGCCTCGGGGGTCGTTGCACGCTCGGAGGGGACCCGCGGGGGTGAGGCCCCCCTCTACAGGGGAGGGGGAGGGGGCGGTATTGAGAGAGCGTCGAACCAACTATGATACACCTACTTTAATACCCGGGTAAATAAGTACCTCTCGCAATAGAAGTGAATTTCTTTGTTTGTCCTTTTCGGCCATGAACTTTCTGTAGACAAAGCTTTAGTAAACATTTTTTATTTATTCACTCGCCGACCGAAAGCAAAAGTTGTAAATTCTGTATCAACAGCAGAAGCACAGTATAGTCTAGTATAAAAGGTCTCAATTTAGCAAAGTAACTTTGAACGTTTAAGCATTATTTTGAACGGCTGAGAACCCCTTTCCTGCCCTTGAAATGGCGGTGACCTCAAGATAACATTGATTTCTTACAACTTGAAGTAGTTATAAACTACAAAGTTTGAAACATCGTTACCCAGAAGCGGAGAATATCAGTCACTATTAATAACTTGCTTAGTGCTCCAGTAAACTTGATGCATCTTAATGCAATTTGCGCATCAAAGTTGCATCAGAACTGACAACTAGCAACTAACAACTAGCGACAAACAAGCTTCGGTCAATTAAAGTTGCGAAGTGAGCGCTGCGTGCCGAGCAGTCTACTGGGACGCTTATGCCGTGAGAGACACAGTTATAAACGTACAGTAGGTATAAAGACATAAATAGGTATCAGTACTGCCGTGTGGTGTCGGCAGAGTAGAATAGCACCACCCCCTCTCTTCCCGTGGGGGTCGTAAGAGGCGACCGAGGGATAAACCTGACCCAAACAGCCAGGGCCAACCGTATGGTGGCGGTTCATTCACCACAAAAGCATTCCCAAGGAGGGTTGACGTCTGGTAGGCAGCCGGTCGTAAAAATAAGTCAAATCCTTTGCAACACGATTTTGTGTTCAACAAAATGTGTTGCGCCGACCCCAAGTAATTGGGATAAGGGCAGATGATGATGATGAGGATATCAGTACTGCGTAGGTGGTTGCGGAATAACGGTTTATTTGATTGATATGACATCAAAGTTTTCCGCGCGAGAATTATTCGCATATGGAATGAAAGCCACTGTATTTTAGGCGCAAGCTCCACATAGGAGTCGTAAGACAGAGACGTGAGCCGTGCGACGTCGTGACGCTTGAACCGTTTCCGTATAAAATGTATTCATGAAACAGAAAAGAGACAAAGCTACACGTGAGACGCGCATCGCATTGATGACGGCTGACGATCACTTATCTGATCTGATGCGCGTCCTTTCTGTGGACCTTGCGGCTAAAATTCAGTGAATTTCGTTCCGAATAGACCCTACAAATTGTTTTCCTCCTACAACACCAGTGATGACTTGAACAAGAGCCACTACAACAAAATGTTGTTATTACTCGTAGTATTCTTTTGTTCTCTTTTGATACTGCTACTAAAACACGGGAACCTTCACTGCACTTTTCGCCGAAACGATAATTCCAAAACATCTTACTTCGTGTATTGGGATTTTAATGACTCACAGTGCTATATTATTATACTCATAAATAGAAAATAAAAAAAATGAAAAATTCACAAGCGACACTAGCGATTTTACTAAAGTCTTCATGTCTACTGTGGCTCGGTTGAGATACAGCCTGTTATCGGGTGGGGGTGTCCCCCCCCTATCAACTCTGTCGCGACTGATTTATGGCGTTCGACCCTCGATACAGCGACCGGCCGCCGCCCGCAGGCCGCAGCCCATGACCGCCGGCAGGCCGGACAGGCCCGACGGGGTGAGCTGATCGCCGCCCTCAGCCCGGTGACCGCCGGCAGGCCGGACAGGCCCGACGGGATGGGCTGATCGCGACCGCTGACCGCAAACTGCCGGGTCATATAGGGAAACAGCGCGTAAGGCGCCTTTACAGTTGGCTCACTTAGAACTACCGACGATTTTAATGCTTACTGGCTTTAACTGGAATCTCAGGGGAAGTCAAGGTAACTAAGAAGATGGTTGCCACGAACGTCATGTTTCGTGGATTAAAATTGGCTCAAATTCATATGAAGTTCTTGTATCAGATTTTGCTGTTTTGATATTCTTCTACTTTGAGATTTTTGGCAGTATCAACCCTGGCTATGTAACAATAGACATTCGCAAATACCAAAATAGGGTCGAGCCATAGACTTATATATATAAACTAGCGTTTATAGACCAACTGACAGCTCGATCTCGCGTGACCAATTTTGGTTTTGGCGCGCTTACCTCAGCTAGTGATGTACATTATTCAATTTGGAGGGTTATCTCTAATTTGAAATAAAAAATGGTATGAAGATTTCAACTTTATTTATTTGTTCAATTGAAATGTTGAAATAATGCTTTCTTTGCTGCGGCGGGTCATTTCTTTTTTGCAGTCAGCGTATTCAATTTCCTACGTAGGTTTCTTTATAGAATTTGCTCAGAAGGTTGTTCGTAAGAATCCTGGTCAATAGGCGCTATCTTCACAAATAAGACGTGCGAAACGAGAAATAGAATGACATCTGTCAGACAAGTGATCGCCGGTGGTCATCGATGCAATGCACGTCTTACACGTATAGACGGCGTCTCTTCTGTTTCATATATTTTATATGGAAACGGTTTCGAGCGTTGCGGTCTCTCACATCTCACGTCGAATCTCTCATTAATACGACCCTGAAAATAATATATAAGTAAATATTTCGTATGAGTCACCGAGTTAATCTCTAATAACTGGATCTAAAGTGTATCTGTTGGATGTAGTTGAAAATAATGTTATATGTATTTGTAAAAAAATATGTCTGAATTGTTCAAGTAACTATTTAGCGAATCTTTAAAATTTGCATATTTTTTTGTTGTTATATCATTCAAAGTATGTAAGGTACCTCTAGGTAACTATCGATAACTTAGTCGATAAATTGCAGTCAATCCCTGGCCTAAATGCGAAATTAATTTATCCCTAAATATTATGAAAATTACTAACTACTACACTTTTACATATCGAAAATACGAAAGGAAATATAAGGATTTGCGTATTTTATTATTTTACTTACAATAAAAGGCACATTTAAACAAAAAATTCACGTGTAATCCCAGTGACGACTTTCTGAGAATTTACCTGTGAAATGTACAGTTTTCCGGGTAAGTGTAAAGATTCGCACCAAATTCGCATCCTGAATACATAAACCATCGTTGCACACTCAACAAATTATAAAACTTAATCATGATTCCTGAAAATAACACCAAAATAATGTACAGGTAAAAACCAGCGGGTTGAATTGGGACGATCTGTCATACAAAACAGGTTACAGTGACATAAGGTTCGCTATTCTTTTCTATCTTACTGAGTTTCCGTAAATCATTTTCTTCTCTTTTGCACACTATGTTCGTCTATGGGTCGAGCGAACCTTCTGTATACTTTCTGTTTTATGGCCGGGTGATCTCAATCTATGTGAATAGATGGTATATGTTTAATGTCATATTACGTGTTTGCATTTTATCGCGAAATCTATTCATGAGATTCCGCCCTACTAAGGATTAGGAAGTCCATCAATCAATTTTCTATCTGAATATCGAGAAGCGAGTAACGAACAAGGAAAGTCAAGAAAAAGTTGAAAAAGTTAATTGTTATTCAGTTTGCTCAAGTAATTTAATTTCGTTTATCCAATTCGGGCTAAGTCCCAAAGTTGTTTCAATGTCGTAGTTAATTTGAATCAACTTTGAATTTTCAAGGACTTGGGTACATTTTTACTTGAAAAGTTTGGAAGTTTTTGCATGAGTATGGGCGTGATGACGCGAGACGACGCGAGACGACGCGACAGGATGCTGTCAATGAATCCTTTAGGCCCAAGCTCCACAGAATAGACGCGAGACGCGACGCGCAACATGACATCTGTAAAACAGCAATCGTAAGTCGTTATCGATGGGACGACTTGGTGTCCCACTCGAAGAAGAAGAAGACGCGCGTCCCAGCATCTGACGTGTGCAGCTTTGTTTCTTCTGTTTCATACATTTTATATGGTAATGGTTTCAAGCGTCGCGATGTCATACGTCTCACGTGTCTTACGTCTATTCTGTGGAGCTTGCGCCTTACGCGATGCCTTTTTACACGTCACTACCTACATGTTACACGTCTTTATGGCCTATGTGGCGCAGTGGTAGTGCGACTACCTGCGATGCAGAAGGTTCTGGTTTCCATTCTCGGTGGGTTACCCACAAATTGATATTTATCACTTTGTGAATAAGTTCCCAGTCTGGTTAGGACATTGCAGGCCGAACCATCAGATTTTCCGAAAAGAAATAGGGTTCTGTACTTGTTGTAGTATAACTCTGACACCAGGGTTGGTCGACTCGGTGTCCCACACGAAGAGAGAGAGAGACATGTTTTTACACATTGAACGTCGTTACACTTTGCACGTCAGTATCTAGACACACGGCAGTGTGTCCGCCAAGTTCGAGCAAAAAAAGCGACACACCGGCCGTGGGTTATACAGGGTGTTAGGGACGGTGTACCGAAAACTTTGCAGGCATGATCAGACCATCAAACTGAACAACTTTTACTATGGAGCCAATGGTGGGAAACGAAAAAAATTTTCCGCCCTTCCATACAAAATTCACGATCAGCTGACTAACTTTGTATGGGAAGTCGGAAAATTTTTTTCGTTTCCCACCATTGGCTCCATAGTAAAAGTTGTTTAGTTTCATGGTCTGAGCACGCCTGCAAAGTTTTCGTTACACCGTCCCTAACACCCCGTATTACACGAACCATTTCGGGCCAAGTTCGACCCACCTATAACTCAAAATCTATTTTATCTACGCATATGAAATTTCTAGTATCTGTCGAGATCTACTTACTTATCTCAAATACAAAATTTCATTAATGTACCTATTGTAGGTCTTGAGATATTGACGTCAGAAAATCGCTATTTTTACTATACACTCACTGACTGACTGACTGACTGACTGACTGACTGACTGACTGACTGACTCACTCATCAAAAACCTAGACCACTTCCAATGGTCGTATTGACTTGAAATTTGGCATGGAGGTAGGTCTTTAGGTCAAGGTAAAGGACAAAATCTAAAAATGGCCAAGTGTGAGTCGGTTTTAAAAATAATGAAGGTGTAAATTTATACCCCTAAGGAACTAAAACAAAAAATTTATCTATATCTTCCAATCGTCGTACCGACCTAAAATTCGTTACGAAGGTTTGTATTTAGTCAAAGTAAAGTATAAATGAGATATATATTTCCTTACCTAACTTAATCAAAAGAAAAAAAAGAAAATAAACCTTACAAAAATAAATGAAATCCCACCCAAAACATAAATATGTGAAAGGCTGCCAAGTTCGATAATATTGGAATGCTTCGCCTATAAAAGAAGTGAGTTCTAAATAAGTACCAAGTTCCATACACAGACCTCAGTTAAAAATAGTTACAGGAATGCACACTTGATTTTTCGCAGTTTGGAAATAAGAATCTACTTTCCAAACTGCGGAAAATCAAATGTGCATTCCTGTACCTATTTTTAACTGAGGTGTGTGTATGGAACTTGGTACTTATTTAGATCTCACTTCTTTTATAGGCGAAGCATTCCAATATTATCGAACTTGGCAGCCTTTCACATTTATGTTTTGGGTGGGATACGTTACACAAGTGGCTACACGCCTAATGACGGTCGCGCCTTTATTTATATCCCTCACGAGGAAGATACTGATCCTTTTATCACATTACAGCCAGTTTCAAATTGGGCGGCTTACTGGTTAATTCAATTTCTTATGGCGTCGAATTGTGGCTTGTCTTTTGGAGGGAAAAGTTCGTATTCAAATATACCGAGAATGAGGTCTAGATTGGGGAATAATGTGCACAACTTCAGTCGTAAAATACGAAGTATGGACGCCTACATCATGAACCAGACTTCCGAACTTACATCAGCGAACTCTTAGCATTCGTATTCAAACATGAATAAGGGACCAATTCTACATTAGCTTAGCGGAAGTTCAGAGACATCCTTAGAAAGTTTAGGCCTGAGTTTCTGTTGAAGATCGTTAATAGTTTGGCTAAGGTACCCAAGTTTTTCATGGGTATGAAAATAAATATCTGGATCGGCAGGTACTGCAGAAAATGCTCTCTCATATGAATCGCTCCAAATATTTCACCGTTTCAGGAGACATTAAACACACGCCATTTAAAACGAGCGCTTCAACAATAAAATACGGTTAAGGCAAAGTACTCAACGACATTAACCGCACCAGGACTTCATAAACCGCGTGTGGTTGCTGGTTGGTTAAGCGTGTGGTATTAAAAGTACCAAGAGCTCATACATTGTGTGTAGAACTGTAGAGCAATGACCTCACAGCATACGTAAGCTGGTGTAGTGGCCTGAGCATTCGCCTCAGGCTTCGAATGTCCCCGGTTTAGTTCACGGGGAAGAATACCTATAGAAAGTTGTAAAGATTAAGTTTATATTTAGTTGTAATTTGTAAAATTACTTTGTTTGATTAGGCCATTGCAGAATGAACCGCTTAATTGTCCGTACGTAAGTAAGATTGTCCTGTGATGCAGTGCGCATTTTGGGTGGTCGCGGTCTAGGTTTCTGTCTATGTCTACTTTTTCAAAGCAACCACGCGGCGGTCATTATACCAAAGTGTATGTCAGAGGCTACTAGTAACATAGGTAGTTGGCGTTTGAAAAACTCTGACACCAGGGTTCATTGAGTGGTTCTACAAATCCTTGCCCAGATGACAGACAAAGACGACGCGGCGATCTCTTCGCGTTTATGGCATTGACGTCAGACCAGACGCACACCCGCACCACAAAATAATATATGGAATTTACAGAAGGACATCCGCCCTTTCTTCCGATCATTTATGCCTACAGTCTAAGGTTGCTACTTGTTTTTTCAGAATTTTTCATATGCCGTTCTTGGGTTAAACATATTTAGGAACATTACTTGCATTTTATCAAACGTACACTATAACAACTTATTTTTAGTTGAAAAATTAATATGGCTCAAAAAACCTTAAGAACTATCAAATCTGATCTACTTTTGAAACCATTTTTTTTAATATCTGAACAACTTTTAAAATTGAACAGCTTTCAAATCAGAACTACCTACTTTTAAAAGTGAACAATTTTAAATCTGAGTATAAATCAATCAAGCAAAAGCATTTATTTCTCAGTAGGAATTACAAGATTCACTTTTAGAAAGTCACATTCTAATTCAAACTTAAAAAAGGGAAAATTTGTAGTGCAAAATTTTCTCTTTTTTATAACAATTTGTGTTCCTACTCTAAACGCGGCTCGGGCGGGATAAAAAGAATAAAAATAAAGGCACTGCCTCGGGGCTGGGCGTGTTGTTCTCGACCGCTATTCCCCTGCTCCCGATTTCCCGATACACTCGCTGTTGGTGTGTGGCCATCCACAGTAGTATAGTGACGTTTCCTTGAAGCCGGCTCTCTGGATCGGCGCCACCAATACTTACAAAGCCCTCACACCGCGCGGCGCGGTTATTGGCATCGGATTACCATAATGCCGCTCGTTCGCGGTATTGTTCCCGGCCGCTGTTCCCTTGCTCCCGATTTCCCGATTCCCGATCCACTCACTTGTCGCGACAAATTGAAGCGACGAGACACTGAGTCAATCGATTGACAATTTCTTCTTTTTCGCAATTCTTCTTTTTCGAATGAAACACCGAATCGTCCAACGGCCCGATGAACCTTTGTGTCAGAGTTTTTGTAATTAAAAAGTTGGTAATGGACAGACTTTCACAAAAAATAAAAATCGTTATTTCAATCAATGGGGATTTTTTGGACTGACTGCTTCACGATTCCAAACTAGATGGCGCTGTTAAAATTAAAGGGATCAGCTGTCAAATGTCAAATTCAACTACCATGACATCACAGATTATACAAAACATGTGTTGCCGCTTTCTAAACTACAAGTCCTTATAAAGTGTAGATTTGGCGTATTTCCTCGATTTGAGGTATCGTAAATAAGCGGTTTTGCAAAATTATGGTTTCTTTTTCTTAAATTATATAATTTCTACAAAATACCTACTAAAAAAATATACTGTTTGATAAAAAAATATTACCCCTCATTAAGGGAAATCCTTTTTGAGCATTTCCATTATTCTCCATCAGCGCCATCTACTAGAAGCTAGATGAACTAATTAAAAAAGTTTTTAATTCACATCGATTGATACGTAAGCCGATTTATTCGGATCATTTTTTAAGCGTGATTGACTGTCCATCCGTTGGTACATTCCATTCGAATTTGATTTCAGTAATTCAATATGGTACATCTTACTAAACCTACAATTTGAATCAGGTTGTTTTAGCATATCAGCAACCGACAGAGACGTGTGAATATTGCTAAGGCAATACTCAAATGGTCCCATAGAGTAAGAAATTATGTTAGTAATTCTAAAAAGGTATCAAAGAAACGATGAATATATAAAATAAATAAAACCATTTGATAGTGTTTGGGTCCCTCTACCCGCGTATGATTTGTCTCGGCTGTGTACTCGTGTAATGGCGCTGTTGTAACGCAATTACTGTCGTTTCCCGGCGAATTACCGACTTGGCGGCACGCTCTATAAGGTCCTATTAAATATACTGCAAATATTTTAAGGGCATGCGTAAATATGTATAAGAAAAACATCTAGCGTGTAGATTTTTTTTTTCATTTTCAAACAAACTTTTTAATTAATTATGTGAACATCCTTTGACTGACTCGACTGACGTTCCGCCACGTAGATAGGATTCTCTTACACGGCACGCACACTAACAACCAACCAATCACAGCACCATTTTTTTGGCGCGTAATTTAAATTCATCGAAGTGTGTGTTTCTAGGACAAACAGGATGTACTTTTTTCGTTTTGTGTTTTTTAAGTTAAATGCAATTTTCTCTAAAACTAGCGTGTAGATTTCTTTAAAAATTTGCCTAGTACATGCTTATATTTTATTTGATATGCCCCTTAAATATTTGCAGTGAATTTAATAGGACCTTATATAAACAATCGACTGTATAAGTTTATTTGATTATGCTCCATTGACCCTCTTGGCGGTATATTGTGTTGTATTGTTTCCGATTTGTTCCGGGTTTGATTTGTTGCCGAATATTATTCTCGTTACTTACGGTAATGGAGGTTTGTTTTCTTTTCCGATGGTTTCTTTTTTGGATAATAACTTTGCTAACACAGACGATTTTGCACAGAATGAAAACAGACTTATTGTTTTATTCAATATTACACATAGAGGTAGAAGGCATTATAACTGTTTGAACCTTGTTTGAACATAGTTTATGCTTGCAATATTGTCGACGCTTGGTGAAACTCCTTAACTTTTTAAGCTCTCGCGATGTTATTTCCACAAATACAACGTGATACGTTACAGAAGAACAAATAAAGCCGAAAGGAAGTTAAGGTACTCATGAATCTGAACAACTTTCCCCATGTAATATGAAAAAAATATGAAAAATTAATTTGAACCTCCCATACAAAATTGCCGATTGATTTGAGTTCCTATGCTAGGACAAATTTTTTTTTTCATGGTGGTACCCATATTCCATGGGGAAAGTTGTTCAGTTACATGAGTACCTTGACCTCCTGTTGGTTTTATTTGTTGTTTTGTGACACCTAATATTATTTCAGCGAGAATCATGAAAACCCCTACATAACGCGAGGTGGCACAGGCAACTATTATAAAAACGTGTGTGTGTTTGTTGCAGGATCCTGAAGCGCAACCGCATCACGCACATAGAGGAGCGCGCCTTCGTCAACACCCCCGCGCTAAGAATTTTGTGAGTATTTTCTATATTCTTTACCCTTCTTCTTCTTCGAGTGGGACACCAAGTCGTCCAACGACCCGATGAACCTAGCTGTCAGAGTGTCTCAACCGCTTACTACAAGTAGCAGGCCTCTGACTTCTTTACTTACATGCTTCTCACATCAAATTTAAGGTTGTTCTCAAAGGTAAGCAAAATGCATACAGAAGTAGATATAGCGCGTAGCGCTTCGTAGCTTTTGGATACGAACTCCCGGAATGCTACGCTCTGTACTGTATATCAGTTGTCTTTTTATCTTGTTTGAGACATTTCAACCTCCTGTTTTTTGTCTATACAAATTGATTACGTTTAAGTGGATGATTTTATTTATATTTTTACGATATTCCATATCACCACGGAAAATATCCTGAATAAGTGCTTGTTGCTTAACAAGAATCACTGAAATAGCATGACTTTTGTCAAAACCATTATCGTATTACCATTTACATTTTCCGATAAAATGAGAGCTCTACTTGCCACATTCACCGATAGGCAATCTCCAATACTTGACTCGCGATATAATGCTCAGTTTTATATTCAACTCTCGTATCGTAAAATGCCATATTGTGTGTTGGTATCAGATCTGACAAGCTTCAATCCCCATGCAAGTCACGCACCTACTGGATGGTTTCATTCAATGTGTTTCTTATTTCGGACCGACTTAATTTGCCGTGTGATGCCGGTTTAGAGTAGCATCACCCCAATTCTACCTACGGCTGTTCATTCCCTGGATAGTTATCCAGATTTCCTGTAACTTAAACATCTTGCACTGCGCTCGCTATTCCGCCTGCTAAGCGTGCTTCTTATTTCGGACCGACTTAATAACTTGCCGTAATATCAGCAACAGCTATTTGCATTAAATTATTAGTAAAACTTGTTAAAATATGCAAATAAGTAGGTAGTTTGAAAAAATACAGAGTGAGTAAATTAAACGCTGGGAATATTTGTTTTTTAATGAACTGCGTGCGACAGTGAGCGATTGCCGTCACGTCGACAACTCGTCAGCCGGTAGAGAAGATAGGTAGTAGAAACTGGGGATATGAAAAAATAATCGATTATTTAAAAAATCGACGTATTTCCGATACAATTTTAGTTAATCGATTAATTATCGATTTTTTGGATTTCCGAGTGCGATTAAAGTCGTTTAATTTTTGTGACATATATTTACACCTCCGAATTTTTTTATTTGAGGTCCCTTGCTATATTTTGTTTGGACGGGATAAAGTTTATTTTTCTTCTATCGAAAATTATATGCCAAAAATTATAAGTGCGTAAAATCAAGTTAAATATATGGCAAAACGGATTATTTTCAGAATCATTTTTATTCAATAAAATCGGTTTATTTTTAATGGTTTTTTTTGTGACTTTAAGCGATCGATCATCGCATAATCGATTTTTTGACACTAATTTTGCATCCCCAGTAGAAACTGGAGTATTTGAGCATTTGAAACACGCGCCTCCTCCGTCACCGTCACGTCACGTCATGTCATCAAGACGTCACTTTAATGAAGTAGTGTTGCTCATCAAAAGTTTACTATCGGTAGCATTCCGAGAAACTATGATGATAATAGTGATCGATTATCAAGTTAAATTCGCTACAATTAATGACACAAATTAGAGAAGGCGCGCTAATAGTGTTGTTGATCCATTAGTTAGTTTAATCAATGTTGGAACTGAGAAAATTGAAAAATTCACTAGCGATCGTCGGGACTTGAACCCGGGACTGTGGATCACCGTTCCACTGCTCTGCCAACTGAGCTACGGGCACCTAGCGGACTCTGGTGAATTTCTCAACCTATTGATGCTCGTCTCAAAGCGACGATTAAGCGAATCGTTTTACTACTAAATACTTTGGTTAATCCACGTTACAGCTAGTACATTCTTAAATTTTCTCATTTTCAATTTATGACAATAACATAGCTTTGTGAGTGCATTCAAAATCTCAATACTTACATTGCTCAATACATCAAATAATTGTTATCTTTACTATGGACGTGATGATTTCGAGTCTCTGCCTACCCGTCCGGGAAAGAGGCGTGATGTATGTATATATTTAAAAACTCTACCACCAAAGTATGAACTCTACTTATGGAGAGCCGGTCGTCTTATTGAACCTAAGTAACTTCATATTTATTTTCTAGATCACCTCTACAAGTAGACAGGCATCTCGCCACGTTTCGCTCGTTTCTCACGCGCCCGTTTTATCTATTTAATAGTTAAATTATTCAGCCCGTACTTTATTAACTAGCAGATAGATAACGCTAGATTAAATGCATAATTTTTCACACGAATTTGTCTCCAATTTTTATTCAGAAAGAAAAAACGTAATAGATTTTTTTGCCGTGTGGTACCGGCTGAGATGACGTGTGGTGAGAGCTTAGAACAGCATCACCCCATCCCATATCTTTGCCGTGGGTGTCATAAGAAGTGACTAAGAGATTTGAGAGTTGATGTGTATTGCAATTTCAGACGACAGGCTGACAACCTGTCACTATAGTGATACGCAGTCTTCAGAATTACTCTCTAACTTTTGTCGGACATGGTGTAAATGGCCGTTTTTATAACCGCTTATGCCCTGCCTACCCCGCAAAGGATCTAGGCGTGATATATGTATGTATGTTAAAAGTTTTTTGCTAGATGGCAAAAACAGTGGTCGATCCTATGCTAATACAAAGGGCGGAAGGGTAATGCAAAACAGGAAGTCTCTTCTGATGTAACATAAAGTGATTTCGGATATCGTATTACCTACTACAATCTATTGACCTAGCAAAGGGTTCGGAAATGTTTCACTGCTTTTGAGTGCACCTAAAAAGTCAGAACGGTTGGCAGTAGTCAAAACACAACCTCTGTCCATCAGTAGCAAAACGCCAGTGACAACACTTTTGAACCTCTACTACTTCTCATACATTTGACGTATGTATCTAGGGAGCAAATCCTAACGCTTTGACCGTACGCCGCAGGACGATATCAACACTTTAAGGATTTACTGTTACACTTTGCATTAGCCTATAGCAGGCCACTGCTGGACGTAGGCCTCCCTTAGTGTATGCCAAAGGCACCGATCTCCCGTCTTGGCCCTCTAGTCGCTACCAGCCTCCTTTATTGAGTCATCATAAGTCCATACAGGCAGACAACCTGTCACTATGGTAATACACAGTCTTATGAATGACACTCAAATGTTTGTCAGACGAGGTGGCCGTTTTTTTTCGTTTTTACCCAAGGGATAAGTTTATCTGGCCTGATCTGGCTACAGGACGTCTAATGCTACGTTTGCTGTAAAATCGTAAAATTATTAGATACCATACATTTCTGCTCCTTATATTAGCCAATTTATCATCTTTGTTTACAAGTCCGGTTTTCCCAGAGGATTATCCTCCCATAAACTTGATAATAATAGCAAAACAACTTTATCTGGCATCAGTTAATTATGGGCTCTATTATTCACTGGAGAATTTGACCCCGACTCGAGCAATTATCCCGAGCGTTTCTTGCCAGGAATTAACATCCCAATCTCTGTGGGAATCAGTCCCGGATGCGTAAATACAAACACACCAGACTGCTTGAAAGGGGGTCGGTCTGTGCTGTAGTTGTGTTGGTACTATAAAGCATGCCACAAAGGTGAGTACCCCACAGACAACATGTCTGTATTTAAGACAAAAAGTAGATGTCACTCGGCTAACGCAAGTCCCCAGTCGCGAAATCTCCAAAGTCGCAAAATATTCAAAATCACAAAATGTCTGAAGTCGCAAAATGTTTAAAGTCTCAAAATTTCCAAATTTGCAAAATGCTTAAAGTTTTAAATTGACTAGAATCGCAAAGGTCGAAAACTATACAAACCCGACAACAGCACAGAGTATGTGTGTCTATGCCGTAGTCCGGTTTGCATTTACGCGTCCTGGATTCCGTAGCGGCTGCTACGGTGTAGCGGGTCGTAGCGCGGCGCACTCGTAGCGAGGGGAGACCAGGGGAGTCTGTGGCCACAGTAAATCATGGACACGAATAAAGCAGTCGGCAGAGCGTAATCGCCGGACTTTTCAATTTTTTCAATTTATAAAGGTCTTTATTTTCCATATAAATACTTACAAAACATTAAATTCTTGACACAGTCTAAGAACTAATTATCATACTAAACAATAACTCTTCGCCGGCGTCTATGCCTTTTGGAAGGTATACAAAACAATAACTAACAAGGATATCGTGAACTATAACTACTTACTAAACCTAAAGTTTAATGTGCGATTTTTGTTAAATCACACTTAAAGCTAATGTACTACATTATATTCATGCAAAGTAACGTTTGCATAACATAATTTGAATACCGATGGTAGCGGTAACTAACTAAAGATAAATGAGAAGGTAGACATTGTAAAGTTACGGCTGCGCGTAGTACCACAAGTACTCTGACGCGCGCCTAGTCGGCCGCTCCGACGTCATCATCGTCATCGGAGTGGTCAAGCAGGTAGTGATGGGGCAGTTTGTACGTTTTGTACGTATCGATAAATGGTAAGTTTTTGTATCGCGTTTTGCCAATTATGGATATGAGTTTATTCTTATGATTTTTGTTGGAATACAAATAGAATTTTTTTGTAAGTTTGATTATGTATTCTTTAATTGTTGGGAATTTTAATTTGTCGTGAAGCATTTTGAGATTAGTCCGAAAGGGAGTATTAAATGATATTTTAATGGCTTTATTTTGTACTACTTGGAGTTTATTAAAATTAGTTTGACAAGTACTGCTCCAGACCGGTGACGCGTATGTGATACAGGGCCGTACTAAGGTAGTGTAAATTTTTAATTTAGTTTTTGAACTAATCTTACTTTTTCTGTTTAGGATGGGGCAAAGTGCATTAATTGCCTTTACACCTTTCTGTCTAACTTCATCTACGTGCTTAGACCAATTCAGTTTTGTGTCCAAAACAACTCCAAGGTATTTTACGTTATTTTTCCACGGAATGGAGAAATTATCAATTTTGAGCGTTTTGTTGGGTGGTTTTCTTTGGCGAGTAAAGTAAATTGCATCGGTTTTGGATGAGTTAAGTTTGAGTTTCCATTTTAAGAAAAATTCACTTAACAAGTCCAAAGAAAACTGTAAACGTCCAATAATGACGTGTTCCATGTCAGAAGTGGCAAAAGAGACGGTGTCGTCGGCAAAACACGCAAGATGAGTGTGCGGTTGTTTGGGAATGTCGTTTAAGTATGTCAAGAATAATATGGGCCCCAAAACTGATCCCTGAGGGACACCAGCAGGTACAGGAAAAGGGTCGGATACGTCTAGGCCAATGTGGACGCTAAACTGCCGAGAACTTAAATACGATTTAATGATTTTGACGATATCGAGTGGTACACCGCTGACGAAAAGTTTATGCAAAAGTCCTTTGTGCCAGACGGTATCAAACGCTTTCTCGATATCGAGCAAAAACATATCAGTGGATTTCCGCATATTTAGGTTGTATGAAATATGCTCACTTACTCGAGAAAGTTGCTGAACGGTAGAGTGAGATTGGCGGAATCCAAACTGTTCATCCAGAAAGAGAGGCTCAGTGTATTTCAGAAGTCGTTTACTAATGACTCGCTCAAAGAGCTTACCTAGGACGGGCAGTAAACTTATTGGTCGATAGTTCGAGGGTTCTGTATCGATTTTACCAGGTTTCTTTAAAGGTATGACTTTAGCAATTTTCCAGCTAGTCGGGAAGTATGACAGTCGCAAGCAAGCATTAAATATCTTGGTAATCATGACAATACCTTTCTGTGGTAAGTTTTTAAGCATAAGGTTATGGATGGTATCATTACCGGGAGATTTGCGGTTTTTGAGTAGCCTTATATACTTCCAAATTTCCCTGGGGTAAGTAAGGCAAAATCTGCCATTTACGATTTCATTGTCTAGCTTTTCCATCGTAGAATCCACCATGGTATCAACAACAGGATTGCTCCAGTCATGTGTAAGAAGCATTATTATGGAAGGCTGTCGCCAGTACGTTGGCTTGTTCTTGTTTATTGGCTGTGAGTGTGCCGTCTGACTTTTTCAGGGGAGGAATAACGACTGGTTTATGGTTTAGTGATTTAACAGTTTTCCATAAGTCTGTCTTAGCATTTTCAACGTTGGCCATTTTGATGTCTCATTCCTTATCGTTATGTTGAATGATAGCAAGTTTGATTCTAACTTGAAGATGGTTAATTTGGGATCTCAAGTATTTGCGTTGCATGCCAGAAGCACGTCTTTCGTGGCATCGCAAGTAATTTTTGTAATTAATTAATTGTTTAATAAATCTAGGTAGGGACTTTGGTTTGGGAGTTGACGAGACTACTGGTACAGTTTTATCTCGGGCAGCCAACATATTGCAATTAAGGTTGTTTATCGCATTGTCAATGTCCGCAAAAGTGTCATATGTCCTATTGGTTAAAGTAATACTTTCATTTAAATACTTTCGAAAACCTTTCCAATCGGCTTCGTTATATTTAAACAAAGGGTGGTTACTTGGCCGGCTGCGGTCAATCTTGCCCCTAATAGAGAAAAATACAGGAAGATGGTTTGAGGAAAGAGCTGGTAGGGTAATAATATTGTCTATACCATTAACATCTAGAGCTAATACTAGATCAGGGTTTGAACGTTCGTAATCCCCATGATAGTGAACTAACGTCGGTTGACTGGGAGCATGAATAATGTATTCATGTTGGGTCATGTGATCGAAGAGGATACGGCCACGACCATTAATTTTACTTGAACACCAATAAGGGTGTCTGGCATTAAAGTCCCCAACAAGTAAAACATGTTCACCTATCCCAAAAAGCAGGTCTATGTCACTTACCAGGAAAGGGAGATTCGGTGATTGATAGATAGAGAATACTAAGTACTTAGTGCCATGAATGTTCAAGCTTACTCCAATAGCTTCTAGATATTTTGATCCTGGGTTACTGATGCTTGCATGTTTAATATCAGAGTTGATAAAGATAGCCACGCCTTGCCCAAAACTGGCATTGTGTTTGTCTTTTCTGTAACAAGTATATCCCGGAATATCAAGTATTTTATGACTACCTATCCTAGTTTCACATACTGCTATAATATCAACAGACATACCGTGAACGGCTAATTCTACTAATTCATCGATTTTGTTACCTATACCATCTGCATTCCAATACACAATTTTTAACTGATCAAACATAGTTACTTAGGTGTCTCATAACTAGCACAACTTTGTCAATAAGACAATTACATGATGCAAATTCTTTTTTTAAGTTTCTAATGACTGCTAATATAACGAGGATTTCCTCAGTATCACGATCAAGAGAATCATTTTCTTGAGGTTTTGAATTGTCGCGACTCGCTGAACGCGCAGTGTGGTGTTCTGGGGGTATACCTTTCGCAGCATCGGCCCATCGATAAGTGTCACGCGGAGGTAAACCAAATTTCTTCATTTCCTGACCTGATGAACGTGCAGTGTTGTATTCCAAGGGTACGCCAGTTGTATCGTCAACCTTGCGATAATTGTCACGTAAAGGTTGGGAAACATGTTGTTTTGGTTGGGCAAAAGTAGGCGGGAGTTTGCCATTTGCTGCTTTTTTCTTTTCCAGTTGTGCCAGGTATTTAAGACGTTCCTTGCATTGGTGGTAATTTGCTGGATGGTTCTCTTGACAATTACAGCACGTGGCCGGCTGTTCTCGATCTTTTTTAGAACAATCTTTAGTCGCATGCTGATCTAAACATTTAACGCACCTCTCTGGGAAGTTGCAGTTTCTTGAAGCATGTCCAAAGCGTTGGCAGCGATAGCACTGTGTTCCAACTGATGCTTTTGGTTTAAATTTTTGTATCTGAACGACACAACTACACAAGTATTTAATTTGTTTAAACTTGGCGATATCTGCTCCTGCAGGGAGTTGTACTAAGATTGGTGGGTAGGACGACTGATTTTTGGACTTAGAGCTTTTCAGTACGGTGATAGTAACATCAGTGTAGCCCAGATCTGCTAGCTCAGTGCCCAAGCTTTCGGTGACAGTGCTCGGTAGACCTCTGATGACCACTTTGGCTGCTCTCTCCTCTTTACGAGTAAAAGTATGAAAGAAAACATTTTCAGCTCGCAATCCTTCGATGACAGCTTTATGGGCTTCGATCGTATGGCAGTGAACAGTAATCTTTCCTCCGTTTCTATATTGCAGATGGAAAGATTTCGTGAACCGGGATATGCACTCCAAAATCACCTGGTGTGTCCAGCCCTCCTTGACTTCAGCAACTATAGGGGGCACGCGAATTTTCGACTTGACTTGGATGTCAGCTTCCGATGAGCCATCTTCTGGTTCGGTATTAAGTCCAAGACCAGCAAATCGATTTTGAGTGTTAATAAGTGGAGTTTTATTTATCCTTACGTTTGGTGCAGGGCGCTTGGGAGTAATCCAGTCATCGTTCTCGTCTCGAAGTCTCTTACTTGCAAGACTTTCCGAAGATGAAGATTTTATAAGAAACTTATCCATGATGGCGAATTATCGACATTGGAGTTATCGATAATGGTCCCATCACTAGATCTATTCACAAGCGTTATTGTGTTCCGTAAGTAAGTAAGCGTGCGCCTGACTTGACGTTCGGCGTCTAACTGCGGACTAATGGCCTCTACGATGGCAACCGTTTATATTGTTTTTTAATTAACTACCTGACTGCCTCAGAAGGAGGGTTATGTTTTCGAGAGTATGTTTATGTATATGTGTGGACAAGAAATTTGTTTTCACTGGTTACAGCCTAAAATGCAGGGCGGGGATGGATGAGGTGTCGTTAGATTCGTCTCAGCCAGCAGCGCGAGTGACACTGGCTGTATTAAAATTTCATAAATTCAAAATGGCGGATATTCTACGCAAAATATAAATTTTAAATTACCGTTGTCAGAGTTTTGTTTTTATTACAACTGTTTTTTAGATGCCTGTTGGTCTTATGCATTATGCAGGGGCAGTAAAAAAGCTCCTAGAATGCATGCTGGCTGGCGCCAATCAATAGGTTTGACGAAACAAAAATATTGATGAATATTGGCCGGGCCGGAACGGAAGATGAGTTGCTCGAAGAATATTGGCGACAATCGCCGCCTTTTTCCAATACGCAGTCTGGGAGCCACTTACCTAAGATTAACTTAGCACAGGTACTGCGGCATTACGAAAAATCATCTTTTACTAGGTACCGGAAAGATATTTAAAAAAAAGTTCATGCAAAGAATTATAATCAAACACATTATCCCGTCCAATGAACGCCCCCCCGGTCTCAGATAACTACCGGGAAACAGATATAACTCGGTCACACAAAGGAAGGACGCTGCTTTTTGACCGTTTCAGTAAAATATGCGGAGATGTGGCCATTGAGCGGGTGTGGGTCGTTGGGTACAGCCGGCAGCGGGTCGACTCGGCTACCATTACTTGCAGGACCCGGGGTCCCGGGGTACAGTCAACAGCGGGTAGAGCTGACAAGCGGTGGGAGCATCAATTGGGTATGTAAAATGTATAGGTTTAATATTTTTTTCTAAAACTTTATGCAATTTTACGAAACTAATTTGATTTTTTTGATTATTTGACTATCCCTTATTTTTTTATAATTGTTTAAAAGTTTTTCATTGATGACGTCATTACTGGGCAACTAATGAAACAAACAACTTTATTTACATACTCTTTGCGAACAACCACCATGCAAATTTTATTGCAAATTCCTGGATCTGTTCTGTCAATGTAGAATGCGGAAAAATAAAGTTATTTCCTTTTCTCTCAAACGGGTTTCTGTAAGGAGAATGAGATAAAATATTGTCTGTCAAATCCCTTTAATTTTCGAACGCGACTGTTTCGCCATTTTATAGTGTCAACAATTTATGGTACGTCAAGTGTCAAAGTCTTGTAAACAAAGTGCGATTTATCAGTTATTTTCTTGAAATATTATTTTAGCAGTGCATTTTTTGTGATAAAAGACTAAATTAAGGAAATGACATCATGCCTGGCTGCTGTGCTGGCTGTTCCTTAATACAGTGCGGCGTGCGTCTTATTAAAAATCGCCCTGAAATTAGTGTAAGTACACAAATCTGCTATTTTACTTGAACTTTATAAGATTATATGTAATAAAAAGCCACGAGCAGCTATTTTTCGCTATAAAGCAGCAAACTATAAACGTTTTTTTCCCCAATATATCATTAATTTCTTTATTTCTGCCGATTTCATACAAACTGATCGTCGGCTAGGGTTGGGGTAGTACATAGTCACGGTATCGATATATTATGCCAGAATTCGTAATAATGGAAGGAAATAATGAATCTTGAGAGTTCAATTCAGAAAGTTATAGGTAATATGCCAAAGTTACCAAGTTAATTTTGTATATACCTGTTTAATAATTTAAATATTTTTTTTACAGATAACCAAATAATGAAGTTAAAAGAAGGAAATGACTTGATATATTGGCACCGAAAATATAAATCCACGTCATGGACAAATATTGCTCCCTGTATTTTGGTGTCGAGTGTTATAACAGAACTCTGGATAAGTTATGCCAACGTGAAGAAGCCTTGCCTTGCCAACCCCTTTTTGGTAAAACCTAAGGAAAATGATAGATCTGTTTTGACTGAACAGCAACAGGAACAAAGTGGAAGGAAAAGGAAAATTTCTGGAATAGCACAAGAAATTTTGTTATGAATAGTTATGATAAATTATTATTTTTGGCTTTTGTTTGATTATTATTATTATAAATTTTTACCCCTACAACTTGTTTTTCTTTTTAACAATTCATTTACTACACACAAAAAGCAGTTAAGTATTATGAAAATTCACAACAACATAAGCATAATACAGTAGTAAGGTACCTACACAAAAAATATCAACAGCGTAGGCATAATGCCCGTCAAAACCATCATCATCTTCCTACCCTTATCCCAACTAGGCAGTAGACAGTTACCGACTATCGATATCGATTTTTGGGTTCAAAATGATTACAACCCTACAAAAATCCGCCATTTTGTGAGTCCAACATTGTTTAGGTATTCACGCACATTCAGAGGGTACAGCCAGTCCATAGGTTTGTAATGTCTTTGGCAAATTCAGTGTTATCGATAGTAGTAGGTACTATCGATAGTTTTGCAACACTACATCAAACGTCCAACTGACATGACAGAAGCAAGCAAGGGTGAAGCAAAGAGTAGGTAACTTTTATTGGGGAGGAAGTTCGTTATAGGCGTCTCGAAAGAGTTTCATTAAATTTTTTGCACAGTATGCATATCACAAAGGTCAAATTAAGGTTATTTAGATTTTTGCAAAAATAAAAGTGATCTTTAACTTTTTAGAACTAAAAACATGAAAATACTATAAAAGACCAAAATATCTCCAAATGGATTTCTTATTTTACGTCTTCGAGTTAAGCTTTACATGCCCAATTAGGGAAAAGACGCGCGGGGCGCCTGTACAGATGGCTCACTTTTGACGCTTACATCAAATTAAAATTTGCTCAAAATCATATGACGTTCTTGTATCAGATTTTGCTGTTTTGATATTCTTATACTTTGAGATTTTTGACAGTAGCAACCCTGGCTATGTAACAAGTTACAATCGCAAAAATCCTGAAAAGGGGTTCGAGTGAACCTTCTGTAAACTCGGTGGGAGCCACATTATCCACAGAACTCGCTCGGCTGACACAGTGAACCGCACATTTGAATGTGGGACAGATTTTGATGTTGACATGGGTTTGCAACTCAATCATACTTTATGATAGGTGCCGATTATTTTATGTAAGAGTGAACTTTAAGATTATAATTCAATTCAATTCAAAAAGTTTGTATCAGCAAGCTTAGTTCCATAATTACATAATTTGATAAGCCTTAAGTCTTATTTAGCTATATTATATTAAATAATATAAGTAACATAGCTTCAACCATGAAATGTTATTGAATAGTAATCGAAATATAATGTTTTTTCGATTACTGTTTCTAAACATAAGTTGAACGAGCGTTCAAAGCTTATTACAACAAAGTTAAGCAAAGTTTCGCGATTCTGTGCGCTTGTGAACAAATCCCAACCCAACAATAAAAGTATAAAGATATTTCTGTCGCAGAATCTGCCTCGGAAGTGAAAAGAGCTCGCATTTTCAGCCAAAGCCGCGACAATTTATCACAATTCCCGCAAAAGAAATAGAATTTGTATAAAAACCGACGCGCGGCTGATACAATACACCCGCGAGATAAATCTCACAGCGGAAATATGAAACTCGCATGGCGCGCTACACACATAGTTTACGACAAAAAGAATGCTGCTTATTGTGCAATAATTTATAAGTAAGTATTATTAAATAGGGTGCTCAATCGCACAGTGTATTTTCAGAAAATTATTTTGCTGGGTTGTGTTGTGGCAAACAATGAGTAAGCAACAACAACCACAATTTTTTATCAATAGTACCTAAACAAGGTTGACTGAAACGAATTACTAAAGTTGAACAATTTATGTACTTCATTGGACGTCCGACTTAGGACGATTCGGCCTTTCGATCCCGCCTCAGCTCACCTCATAAAAACCTATTAGTTGTTTTGTTTTGCATAAGATTTCGATTTTCTCGAAATCCACTGCCCTATCATTATTTATGATCGGTCGGAAGAGAGGTCGGTGCAACATGTTATGTTAGAACACAGAATCATGCAGCAAAAAGATTTGGTAATGTTTTTTGACCAGCCACTAGCATTCCCTGACGTCAACACTCTTTGGGAATGCTATTGTAGGTGTTTTTGGCCATACCTAGTCGACAGATATTCGGCCAAGGTGAAAAACTCTACGTCGTTAGGGGTGGCAGTATTTTCATTTCATTTATTTCATTTCATTTATTTAAGCCATAAATTGCATGTTAAGTTACAGTTGTCAGCTTAAAATAATTATTAGCATCAATGCAATTTTACCTAGTTAGGTGTAGCTTATGATAAACCTACCTATCCGAGTTTAATTTTTACAATATAAAAGTTTACTACAGTTTAGGCAGAAATATAACGAGAATAAAAATTTATGTCTAATTAAATAAATAGGTACAGTATTAGCAATGTCAAAATTCAAATTGTGTAAATACAGTATAAGCAATGTCAATATTCAGTTAATAAAAATGATGTCAAGGTTGATCAATAATACAATTATACATTATGATTGATTAGGAAAATACAATTATGTCAGAAATTCATCTAAGCTATATGGACAAGTTTTTAGTAGAGATAATTTGAGACTTTTATAAAATTTGTTGTCTGGGAGTGTCTTCACGTCATTCGGAATCTTATTATAGACATTGACCGCATTGTATTTCGCTGTTCGCTGAAAAGCGGTAGTTCTGCATATTGGTTGATTTAACTTTATTTCGGATCCATGGAGCATCCTCAACCTTTGACTTCTAGGTTCAGGCCTATTTGGGAACTTATTCGGATAGCGTCTTATGAGTTTGCATAGTTCCAGAATATAGAGGCCTGTAATCGTGTGTAATTTCAGTTTGGTAAAGGATGCTCTACATGACTCTCGGCTCGATGGTATGCAATCAAGAATACGTATGCAGCGTTTTTGTAGCGTAAGTATCTTATCAATGTCGACAGACCCACCCCAAACAACAAGACCATAAAGAACCCTGGACTGGAAGAATGCATAATAAGCCTGGAGGGCAGCCTTTTTTTGTTGATATCTTCATCAAATTCTTTAATGCGTAACAAAAACTACTCAATTGGCTCTCCAAGCCTTCAATATGCCTCTTCCAGTTCAAGTGCTCATCTGTCCAGATTCCAAGAAACTTTGCCTCCTCTACAAACTCGACAACATCACCATTTACCGTGACCTTTATATCAGCCCTCTTGCTGCCATAGTTCCTAAAGTGCAACATTTGGGTTTTGCTTACGTTTGTTTTGAGGCTTAGCGATTGTAACCAAGTTATTATAGTTGCCAAAGACTCCGTGATGGGTCCCTCGAGATTATTTATATTTTTCCTCGGGTGTTTAAAAAATATTGAGATGTCGTCTGCAAACATGATTACTTTGTCCTTTACAACCGACGGAAGATTATTAACGTAAAGGAGAAAAAGCAAAGGACCAAGAATACTCCCTTGCGGGACGCCACTGGGTACACAAAACGACGCAGATTCAATATCTTCTAGGGTGGAAGTGTCTTCATTTAAAACCGTAATAACAACGCGCTGCTCTCTTTCGTGAAGGTAAGATCGAAACCAGTTTAGAGAAGAGCCGCGCACGCCATAACGCTCCAAGATGTTAAGGAGAGTAGAGTGATTTACGTTATCAAACGCCTTTGATAGATCCAAAAACAAGGCGACCATATTGTCCTCTCCGTCCAAAGCCTCTGACACATACTCGACCATGTTAAAGAGCGCGTCTGATGTAGAGACTCCCTTCTGAAAACCGAATTGCTCAGGCGACAAGATTTTATTTGCTATGAGGAAAGATCGAATACGGTGCTCCATTGCCTTTTCAAATACTTTTGAAATTACAGGCAGCAGGGAGATGGGACGATAGTTGCTTGCCAAGTTTTTCTCACCCTTTTTGAATATTGGCTTGACCCGCGCTACCTTTAATTTATTTGGAAAGACTCCTTTTTCAAGGGAAAGATTAAGAATATGCATCAGCGGTTCCGCGACAACATCAATTACATATTTAAGTGCCACTACAGTAAGTCCATCATAACCTGATGATTTTTTGTTTTTAAGGTTCCTTACTATTTTTAGAATTTCATCTTTAGTGACAGGTCTAACAAACATAGTATTATTCTCATATGCTGGTAATTTAAAGTTTGGATTGGTGCTAGCAGACCGAAAGGCGTCAATATAATATGAGCGAAACATATTTGCTGCCTCCTGATTATCAGTTGCTTTTTGAATGCCGTTGGTGAGACCTACAAAATTATCTATATTATCTGGTGATTCTTTTACATTTTCATTTATAAGGCTCCAAGTAGCTCTCAGTATATTAGAGGAGTTAAGGATTTTTTTCTCAGTATGCTTCTTTTTCGCAATTTTGACTACTGTCTTCAATGTATCGGAATATTTCTTGTACATGTTGTCATCTACTTGTTTGTTGGTTTTTAGAGAATCATGTGAATTTAGTTCTATGAATAAATCGCGTTTGGTTTCACTTGACTTTTTTATGCCCTTGGTGATCCAGCCAGTATTTGAGGGAGCTGAATTGCCCTTGACCTTTATCACAGGTATGGCAGAATCCAACGTTTTTTTGAGTAAGCTGTGAAGTATATCAAAACATACGTTAACATCTTCGGACATAAAAATTTCCTCCCACGAAACATTAGAAAGCTCCTCTCTAAATTTGTTTAGATTACAATTATTAAATTGCCTAACCCATTTGAAAACCTAACCCGTTTTTCAGCCGCTACCATACGGCTATGTGGCCATATCTTGATAAAGAACACAGAATAATTTTTTCCACATGTCGACTACGGAAATATGAATTAGCGTAAGGGACAAAATGCAATTTTTCAGGAGAGCCAAAAAACGATTGCAATTTTTTTAAATTCTTTATATCTTTTTTGTTTCTTGTCCGATCCAAATGACTTCTATGGCAAAATTCCTTAGAATTTTGAGTTCTTTATGCTAAATCTATCATCATCTGGGATATCCCTGTAGTTTAGGAATTGGCATGTCCCTTACATTAATTTTTTCTGCTAAAATCTCCGAAAATTTTGAAAAAATTTAATGTAACGTACATTTTATCATCAAACACGAGTTAAATTTGCAGTGAAGGACACCGCGTCTATAAGTTTTCATGATAAGTTTGCCCCAAAACTTTATTATAACCAATTGTTTTCAAATGAAATACACTTAGAAATGCGTCTCTGACATGATGTAGTATAACAAACAACATAAACATCTTCTAATGTGGTTCAATTTAATTATCTATACTTTATTGTGAGAAATATAAGAATAAAAGGCGTTAGAAAACTTTTTAAACAATAAAAAATAACGTCTTTAGCAAAAAAAAAACAGGAACTTTTTTTTTTTACTCTTTGACAGTAAAATACACCTTCAAAATTTTAACTACGTTGAAATTTTTGTTAATGAAACAAAATTTTTGTAAGTTTTTAATTATTAAAGTATTCTAAAAATTTATAATGTTTTTGTAAAAAAACAAAATTTTAACGAACAAAACGACAAATTCTAAAAAAACTATATCTTTGTGTTTTGCGAAATATTGTATTGTTATTAAAATACTTTTCAATTATAATCCTTACTATTTAAAAATATTAATATCACAATATGAACATGTTTTTAGTCACCCAAACATAGTGACACCGTATTCAACAAGCAATTTTTTAATGGTCATCGAACACTTCTGTTACTACTCTAGATTTTAGCGGTTTGCCTGTAAGCGGCGTGAAGATTAGTGCGTTTTCTTTTGTATTAATTTGTGCTCATAATACATAAACAGATATTTTAAATTTTCATTGATTTTGTATGGAAGATTGAATAAATTAAAGCAATAAAAATGAGATAGCATGGTTTTTATGTTACTAACCATTCATTTTATTGTTTATATTTATTTAATTGACATAACGCGTGTCTTTGTAAATTTTCATTGAAAAAAATAAGTAAAATAAAGTATATTAAGTATATTTTAATAATTAAATAGCCTCAAAACTTTGAAAAAACTATGTCTTTTGATGCAATTTTACCTCATGTTTGGTCAAGAAATGTACGTTACATTAACATTTTTCAAAACATTTGATAATGTCATGTACGTTACTTTAACTTCTTTCCAAAAATTTTGTTGCTTTGTCCCTTACATTAATTTCTATTTTCTTGGTCGATTTAAATATCTTACAAAATAAGTGCTCACACAGATATTCTGAAGTCTCATAAAAAAATTATGAGAGGAATTTGATTTGCAGGCAGTGTAAGATAACAATGTAATGTTATTATGGTTTCCTACCTCATTATTAAAGTTTGTTTGCCTGCGTAAGGGCCAATGTTTATTTTGGAAATTAATGTAAGATGCATTATCGGACATAAAAACTTGTATTTGTCATAGTGTAAGGAACATCAATTGGCCGATATGATGAAAAATTTAACGTATGGGACGTATATCATTTTTTATGTCCTTAACAGTACTTTTTACTCCCGATTTTTAAACTTTTGCTCAGTTTTTTTTTAAGGTAAGCGACATTTTTTTCAAGATATCAAAAAGTTATATATACCATTCGATAGAGCTCAAAATTCTGATTCCAATGATATATATAACTCAAAATCGCCAAAATGTCCCTTACGCTAATTCATATTTCCGTAGTCGATGTGTGTAGCGCCCCTTGGCTTGGCGGTGGTTGTTTGGTTGGCAAAAGGCAGCCTCGTGTAAAAACACAGAATCATTTCCAGAGATATTTATTTTTTCCACATGTGTGTAGCGGCTCTCGGCTGGGCGGGCGGTTGTTTGGTTGGCAGAAGGCAGCCTCGATTCAGTGGTTCGAGTTGTTGTTGTGTACCGAACCGACGACAAACGACACATTCAGATTATTTATCAATGGGGCGGGGGAAGAGTTGTGGTGGCACAATCGCAACTAACTGCCGTTCTAGGATAAATATATACATAGGTATATCGCGCCTGTATCCCTTGCGGGGTAGACCATTTACATCACTCCTGACAGAAGTTTGAGAGTCATTCAGAAGACTGTGTATCACCGTAGAGACAGGTGGTCAGCCACACATCAACTCTCAAATCTCTTCGTTGCTTCTTACGAAACCCACGGGAAAGATATGGGGTGATTCTATTCTAAGCCAGCACCACACGACATTAGGATAGATAACTTAGAATGTTGTATAACCTACGATATTTCGGTATAGAACATGAAATCCAGCTACTAATACTACTTCAGCTGCAAACAGTCCACTGCTGGACTTCGGCCACCCCCAATTGTTGGGTGTTGGCAGGCGAATTGGCAAGTGCAATGCAAGGTGTTGTAGACATTCACAGTGAACGCTACTGCCCGTTCCTTGGATTCTTCCCTTAGTCGCCGTTTACGACACTCACGAATATAAATGGAGTAATTGACTATTCTAATTCTACATTTACATCACACTGTCATCGCATTATTTCAAAAGATATGCCTGAAATCTATTCGCTACATTTTATAAACTAAAAATCCTACCTATACTGAACAATAGATGTGGGCAATATTACCAATAACAA
This sequence comes from Phthorimaea operculella, assembly GCA_024500475.1. Lineage (NCBI taxonomy): Eukaryota > Metazoa > Arthropoda > Insecta > Lepidoptera > Gelechiidae > Phthorimaea > Phthorimaea operculella. The sequence continues at coordinate 199,865 of JANFCV010000262.1, forward strand.
GGCATTATTGTAAATCTCCACTTTATCGAAAAACAAAGCCCCATCTTACTCATCTTTTGTATCCAGAGCCCATTATCCGTGCAAATATTTCTCCTAGTAATGCTTGTCTGCTCCTATATACGCGGGAATCACATAAAACGTACGTTGCTGCGTAACGTGTGCGTTAGGAAAATGTGAATTTCCACTTCATTTTCATACAAATAAGGTTTGTGTCAAGCGGTCTGAAAGACGCAACCGCTATAGAGCTACGTATCGCCCAACGCTCCGTCGACGGATGCGTCTGTCAAACCGTTCGACGTAAACCGTATTTAAATGGGAATAAGGTGGATATTCGTGTTGTTATTATAACTCATGCGTTATATACAGGGCATAGCCATAGCGGCAGAACCTGCACATTTAGGAACCTTGCGGTCGGGGTGATGGGCTCGACCCTAGGGGAGCTAGTCAGACTTCGAGATGCTGGTTGAGTCTGATTTATTTGTTAAATGTATGCAGTTTTATATTAAACTTAGTTTATACACACATAAGAATAAAAATGCATGTATTACATACATGTAAGGTGCAAGCACAGCATATCTTGCAGTTTTGGAAATAATTTAAACATAAACAAAGTCGTTTAACCTAATGTGACCTGCTAAGATAGCTGACTTGCATTGCATGTTCGAGTTAGCTCGAACACGTTACGCAACGTTAAAATGGACGTGACGTGTGATTTCCGTCATAATGTACCGATAACTCTCCCCTTATCCCCCCGCACAGTTACACACGCAACACAAGAACAAAACAAATAGTATTATTTATGTATAAGTTGTGGTAGATCAAGTGGCTGGATTCTTCGCCGAACGACGAACAAACATATGCTTATTTAGGACAGATTCCACTAAAATAAGAGTCTATTGATCACGTCAAAAATATAGTTATAAAATCTGCAGTGTTGGCTTCTAAGCTTCGCGGCTGAGAAACCAATGTTAACGATTTTGGCAGAACGTTAGCGGTTCAATAACAAATTCGATCGATATCATCTTCTTCTTGTCCTTATCCAAAACCAGTTGGGGTCGGCGCAACATGTTTTGTTAGACCACAAAATCATGTAGCAATGCTATCGCCCCGTCTTTTTGAGTGCCGTTACTGTACTGTTAAAATGTTGGGCGAGCAATCAGAGATCAGAGATTACGCTATATTGATGAGATCCAGCCTTACTTTACTTAATAGATGTAGGCAATAGAAGCCAGAAAACAAGGTGCTTAGGTAAAAGTATGAGTGCGTTGACCTACCGGCATTAGGCAACTGTCAGCCGGCTGTAGGCAGTTGTTGAGAAAGTACAAGTTTCAAGGATCAACTAATACTGGTTTTTCTTAGCATTTCTATGAAAAACCATTTGAAGTAGGTCCTGGTGATTCTCCGTAGGAAGTAGGTAGGCATTCGGCGGTGTAATGAGTCGGAAACGACCATCTGGCGGCGGCTAATGTGAACCATCAGTCACAATCAGGCAAGGTCGCGGCCGGCCCTTTCAGGATGTACATTTACGGTGGCAGTGTTATTAAAAATTAAGGATTAATGTTGTGGGACATGGTTCGTGATAATGTGAATTTAACGATATCATCATCATCTGTCTACTCTTATAAAATATCACTTTAGGGAGAAAATTATTTCTTACCTTACGTTTCTACTACAATTATGTTTCTTCGCTTAGTCACCATTTGAGCAGCTAAGCGATGAGTGCTGAAGTACCGATGGCGAAAGGTTCTGGTTGTTTCACCTTCATTTCGGAACATCAGGTTTTGAAGTGTCCATACAACAACCTTTTCCTCGGTAGGTAGGTACTTTGGCACTCATCAAGAAAAGTTACCCTGAATGTACAAATGAACAAGTGGCTTATCATAGAGGACGAAATTTACGAGATTTGTTGCAAGACCAAGACACTCATGAGACTGATTGACTATACCTATCCTATAATGTTTCGTTCATAGTATCTCGGCAAATCTGTTTCTTTCTTCTCAATATTATCGAAGAACCTTGTAGAAATAAATGCGTCTCGAAACTTTTATATTGAACTGAAACAAATATCGAAGTACTAAACGGTTGTGTGTTGTTGCAGACGTCTGGAGGAGAACCTGCTGACGGAACTGCCGACAGCTGTGCGCCTGCTGCCCGTGCTTGAAGACCTGTGAGTTAGAATAGAAATAGAAAACAATTTATTCTCATAAATAGTACGTTACACAAAACGAAACGAGGTACATCAGTCAAACAACAAGTAGGTACATTTTAAGTTAGCTTGTTTGTAGAATAATAGCTACGTGTATACTATGTTGCCGGGAGAGAGCTCTTTTGTTGCTATTGCGCCTGTACAGTAGCTATTTCACTAACCTTGCCCTGACACTCAATTTGAAATACCTACATAATAGCTTAGCATTGCTACTTGGCGGATAACCAGCCACCAAAACTAAAACGCCGACCGCGCGAACTTCCATTCTAGGCCAACCTCTGACTGATGGAAATTATCATACCTATGAAAGACATCAACGCGTTTAATTAAAAGTTTATCTAACAACTGGTCATTTAATTTCTGACTATAAAGTGTGCTTTTCGTTCTCAGATCCCTGGCCTCGAACCGCGTGGAATGGGTGGGCGAGGAAGTCTTGCAATCCTGCCGACGGCTCGCACGGCTAGAGCTGCGCGCCAACCCGCTGGGCCGGCTGGAGCCACGCGCGCTGCAGCGACTGCCTCATATAACAACGCTGTAAGTACACACACTGACACTCGCACGGTTAGAGCTGCGCGCAAACCCGCTCGGCAGACTCGAGCCACGCGCGCTGCAGCGACTGCCTCACATTACCACACTGTGAGTACACACACTGACACACTGAGTACACACACTGACACTCGCACGGCTAGAGCTGCGCGCCAACCCGCTGGGCCGGCTGGAGCCACGCGCGCTGCAGCGACTGCCTCACATTACCACACTGTGAGTACACACACTGACACACTGAGTACACACACTGACACTCGCACAGTTAGAGCTGCGCGCCAACCCGCTGGGCCGGCTGGAGCCACGCGCGCTGCAGAGGCTGCCTCATATTACCACACTGTGAGTACACACACTGACACACTGTGGGTACACACACTGACACTCGCACGGCTAGAGCTGCGCGCCAACCCGCTGGGCCGGCTGGAGCCACGCGCGCTGCAGCGACTGCCTCACATTACCACACTGTGAGTACACACACTGACACACTGAGTACACACACTGACACTCGCACAGTTAGAGCTGCGCGCCAACCCGCTGGGCCGGCTGGAGCCACGCGCGCTGCAGCGACTGCCTCATATTACCACACTGTGGGTACACACACTGACACACTGTGAGTACACACACTGACACTCGCACGGCTAGAGCTGCGCGCAAACCCGCTGGGCCGGCTGGAGCCACGCGCGCTGCAGCGACTGCCTCATATTACCACACTGTGAGTACACACACTGACACACTGTGAGTACACACACTGACACTCGCACGGCTAGAGCTGCGCGCCAACCCGCTCGGCCGGCTGGAGCCACGCGCGCTGCAGCGACTGCCTCACATTACCACACTGTGAGTACACACACTCGCACGGCTAGAGCTGCGCGCCAACCCGCTGGGCCGGCTGGAGCCACGCGCGCTGCAGCGACTGCCTCATATTACCACACTGTGAGTACACACTGACACACTGTGAGTCACACACTGACACACTGTGAGTACACACACTGACACTCGCACGGCTAGAGCTGCGCGCCAACCCGCTCGGCCGGCTGGAGCCACGCGCGCTGCAGCGACTGCCTCACATTACCACACTGTGAGTACACACACTGACACTCGCACGGCTAGAGCTGCGCGCCAACCCGCTGGGCCGGCTGGAGCCACGCGCGCTGCAGCGACTGCCTCACATTACCACACTGTGAGTACACACACTGACACTCGCACAGTTAGAGCTGCGCGCCAACCCGCTGGGCCGGCTGGAGCCACGCGCGCTGCAGAGGCTGCCTCATATTACCACACTGTGAGTACACACACTGACACACTGTGGGTACACACACTGACACTCGCACGGCTAGAGCTGCGCGCCAACCCGCTGGGCCGGCTGGAGCCACGCGCGCTGCAGCGACTGCCTCACATTACCACACTGTGAGTACACACACTGACACACTGTGAGTACACACACTGACACTCGCACGGCTAGAGCTGCGCGCCAACCCGCTGGGCCGGCTGGAGCCACGCGCGCTGCAGCGACTGCCTCATATTACCACACTGTGAGTACACACACTGACACACTGTGGGTATACACACTGACACTCGCACGGCTAGAGCTGCGCGCCAACCCGCTGGGCCGGCTGGAGCCACGCGCGCTGCAGCGACTGCCTCATATAACAACGCTGTGAGTACACACACTGACACTCGCACGGCTAGAGCTGCGCGCCAACCCGCTGGGCCGGCTGGAGCCACGCGCGCTGCAGCGACTGCCTCATATAACAACGCTGTGAGTACACACACTGACACTCGCACGGCTAGAGCTGCGCGCCAACCCGCTGGGCCGGCTGGAGCCACGCGCGCTGCAGCGACTGCCACATATTACTACACTGTGAGTAAACTCCCATACGAGTATGCTAATCAAAAAAAGCTGATACGAACAGCCCAGTACTACACCCATTGACTCTACAAAAGTGTACCTTATAGTTGCTAGCTTGAACAAACTTTATTCGGCTGGGTTTTACTTACGCCTAAAAACCTTTTACTTGTAACTTAAATAAGTAAACGAAAAAAATTATTCTCTCTCACACATATGGAAAAATACCTCTATGTAGGTATGGGGTTCTATTTTACAAGTAATTTCTTTACAAATTATGCGTCGTTACTGCAACCATTATTATTAAATAACTTCATAATAACAAATCAGCAGTAGTTATCATGCGTAACACTATAATAACATACTCTTAAATATGATACAAGTTTACCGTATATGTCCAAGACCGCTTCATAAGGGCTTTTATAACCAATAACCACATACGAGAGATTTCGCTATTAACCTATTAAGAGCGTATCATTTGCAAATTGATTACAGCCCACTATAAGGCTGTGATTATAATAATAGCGAAAGCGGGCGAGCGAGGGGATTTGTTAAACACTTTCTGACCACCTAGGCTGAGAGAGAATATTGTTATTTGCAAGCTTTTTGGCCATCGTCCTTAGCCGCATCGATAACAAATCAAAATGTTTAAAAGCAAAATATCTTTGAATGTTGTCGTGTCGTGTGGTAGCGGCTAAGAATATTGCCAACCCTAGTCCACTCGGGGTGTTTCGTAAAAGGCGACGTAGAGTTTTTGACCTCGGTTGAACTATAGTCAACCGCATGGTGGCGGTGATACCACCTACAATAGCATTCCCAAAGAGGGTTGACGTCAGGCAGGCGGCCGGTCATAAAACATTGCTAAATCCTTTTGCTTTAAGATTTTTGTGCTCTAACAAAACATATTCCGCCGACTCCAAGTAATTTGGGATAAGGGCAGGAAGATGATGACTTTATGTGAAGTCGATCTCGCTAGCAGCGTAGCTAAGCCTTTAAGTACTCTGTACAAACCGCTGCGCTCTCTCGTGGTCGCTGGCTGTAACCTCGAGCACTGCTCTTGACATTACCGGTGCCGGTGCACAGTGCAAGCGACGTGACTCACTCCGCCATTAGGCCATTGCGAGAGTGTCCAATATTCCGGTCGGACCCATTCATCACTTATTAACAGGTGAGATGTGGCGGCATACCTTATTTTAAAAGAAGTCGCTCGCTAGCAGCGTAGCCAAGCCTTTACAAACCGCTGCGCTCTCGTGGTCGCTCGATGTAACCTCGAGCACTGCTCTTGACATTACCGGTGCCGGCGCACAGTGCAAGCGGCGTGACTCACTCCGCCATTAGGCCATTACGAGAGTGTCCAATACTCCGGTCGGACCATTAAATAAACGACCCGCTCAATCAGGGGACTCATGCCAATAATTACAGCTTACCAACTGTAGTTTACTTAATAACTAGAAATTACCTCTTAGTAATTTTAGTATCAAAATCAACAGTGTTATCTGGTTTTAAATACAGTTAATACACACATAACGTCCGTTGGTGCGTTATTTATGCGCAGCGCTGTCCGCTGCGTTTGAAAAATACGATTTTTCACCTTATTTTCATACAAATACGTTTTATGTGAAACGGTTTGACAGACGCATCTGTTAGCTCAAAAATATCGCACAACGTTGCGTTGACGGAATCATTTCTCAAACAATTTGACATAAACCATATTTGTACGAGAAGAAGGTCGAAACTCGGATTGGCGAGCACAGTGCAAGATACTGTAGATATTCACTTTTAGTCGCCTTTAAAACACCCACGAGTAGAAATAGTAGGTTTGTAGATACTATTGGCTTTCGTTTAACTGTATACCAAATTAAATAAAAATCGCAAACCAAAAAATTTATTTTCAACGTAAAAAAGGTCTACAAAAATTTGACACCCTTTTTTATACTTATATTAAACGCATACATTTATTTAATTTTACGTTAGCCAATTAAAGTACATGAGACCAAAAATAATATAAATAGTAAATGTTTACCAAAATTTAAACTCCAATTTATACCGAAATGTTATCTAAATACTACTATTTAATTACTCTAATAAAATAAATGCTCCTTAAAAAAGTTTTGTTTTCCCAAAATAAGCTAAGTTTGCCCACATTTTCATATTTTAAATTTATGACGCAGATAGCGTGTCGTTTCTGGCACATCGCCGGCCGCTGCCGCGGCACGCTCGCTCCGCTCGCTCGGCTCGTGCGTGGTGGTCAAAGTTCTAACCTAACCTAACCGAACCTGGCTATATCTAACAGACCTATAAACTAAGATTTTTTGGGTACACCTATAATGAAGTTCAATGACATGATACCAAATTTATACCTACGTTTTATTGCAGGCGTTGTAATTTAAATTGGTAGCATTGGCGCGTAAATTGGGTGTACTGAATTTGGTAGACATTTACTACTTTTGGCTTTCGATTACATTTTAAAGTATGAGCATAACTTTATCAGATAAACGCACTTTTTAAATTGCGTTGCGGATATACTTTTTTACGCATTTGTTTTTTGGTACACTATTCATTTTTTCGTAGACCTTGTCGTTTTAAGGTAAACGTGTTATATATTTGTACCCGATACTATTCTATCTAAGCAGGCATCACACGTCAAATGCACATAAGCAAAGAGTATCTAAATACTGCTACTCGAACATACATATGTGCACGTTGCAGGGTAGCTCAGCTTTAACTGGTTATTGAGCAAATGTATCAGCAACAAACATAAACATGAGCTTCACTAAAGTTCCAAACATCACATTATCGTACAGAATGCTCAAAAAGATACAAAAACAAATGATGGTCATACAAGGCAAGCGCGGCTGATGTTATCAACATCCATTTACCACTCGCATTGGTACACTACACATGTCGTGCAATTAATTTCGCAACCTGGTGCTGACTGCTGACTGCACATTCATCACTCCTCTCCAATGGCATATAGAGTTGTCACTAGATAGTGGATGGACTATCGAAAAACTATCGATAGTATCGAAATTTTAAAATGCAGCAATTCTATGACTGGCCCGATGAAGTAGTGGATAGTACCTATTGTCCGTGTCGATAACATCATAGTTTTAAGCACTCGCGAATACTTTCACACATAATTAAGTTACTTAACGGGTTTAGTCTTCCCGCGACCATGACTGATGTTACTCAGTCGAAACGTCAGGTTCCCAGGTAAATCGCATATTTACCTAAAAAAACTATCGCGGTATAAGACCCGTTATAGTAACTATTATGTGCGAACATCATATAGTTTATTTTTTATCTTGTTATCGATAGGGCGGGCTATCCGTTGTATAGGATGTTTCGAATGAAACTATCGATCGATAACAGTATTTATCGTTAGTTCGACTACACTGTGTGGCGCCGCGACCTCTAGACCTGCGCAGGCGCACCCGAGAGGTGAATCTCAAGCGGTTTCGACATGATACGGTCATTCTATAAAGCACGGTAAATTCTAAAAAAGGAAAGAAACATTTGCAATCAATATAATGTATAATTATTTTATCTAAAACAAAGCACACAAAACATAAAATGATTTCACATTTCGTGACTTTAGGAGAATTTACCACTTTTATCATACTTTGTAGTCTTTTGAAGTGCCGGTAATTAAAACTACAAAAAATATCAATGAAAATTATGAAAAACTGGCAGATATACTGATAGAAGCTGACTGCAGCGTAAAATAGCAAATATCTATTTGATGTGAAGTGCCATGTAAAATATTGATTTTTAATAAATTTCCTAATAAAAAAAAACAAATCATAATAACATTTTGGAGCGTGGTGGTACTACCCGCAACAGAGGCTGCCGCCAGCCGCCGACGTCTTGCAAGATATCGCCAAATTAAGCATGTTCCTTTTTGATATCACCACCACTTAGTCACGGTAATTTGTGGCAATTACACTAAAGTGCCTCATTTTTATTTAACCTGTTTCGAAATATTTTAATGTGTTTTTATCTGTGGTTTTTATTTCTACATTAAAGCTCAAAGATCTGCATCTACAATATATCATTATTGAATTTCTGATTCAACTTTTACGATTTCTATTTTATTTCCGGTGCTACTGTTGATATTTCAAGATTTTCTAAGAATATATCCTTTGCGTTGTTCATGATATGAAATAACCGGTTTTGTTCGAAATATAAAAACCGGTTATTTAATTAATACGTTTTGTCCTTACCTCAAAATAAAAAATAAAAGTATTTTTTTAAATAAAATCCGCTTTTATTGTTTTGTACAATAAAAATACATATTATTGTTAATACAAACGAAACAAGTGGAAAAAAATCCCCACCGATGGGATTCGAACCCACGTCTTCTGACAAGCCGGGTCAGACGTGCTAAATCTAATAGTTGAAGCATTGATAAAGCAAGTTACAAGTGAGACTAGTTACAAGTTAACTTCTACACACATGTAGATTTAGCACGTCTGACCCGGCTTGTCAGAAGACGTGGGTTCGAATCCCATCGGTGGGGATTTATTTCCACTTGTTTCGTTTGTATTAACAATAATATGTAGATTTTTTCAAATAGCGCATCTGTTTGTATTGCAGTATTATGTCAGAGGCGCGCGGGCTGCGGTCTCTGCCGTCGCTGTCGGGCTGCGTGCGGCTGCGCACGCTGCGCGCGGACCGGGCGCGCCTCTCCAGCCTGCCGACAGACTTCTGCCGCGACGTGCCGCAGCTGAGGACATTGTCAGTATTCAACGTCTGTTTTAAAACTTTTATTTTACCCGTGTAATTTATATAATTTTGTAAGCTTTATAAATAAACACAGGGTGAAGGGACGGTGTAACGAAAACTTTGCAGGTGTGAAACTCGTCAACTTTTCCCATGGAACATATGGTCGTAAACAAAAAAAACCTGGTGTCCCATACAAATTTTCTCGTTTTACCACCATTATGTTCCATGAGAAAAGTTGTTCAGTTTCATGGTCTGAGCAAGCCTACAAAGTTTTCGTTTCACCATCTCTTACATATATATTGATGCAAGCATTCAAACATGTCAATATGTTTGTTCGTGTCTTCATGTTGTGTTTTACGGAAATAACGGAGTTAATATTTACTTGTTTTGTCTTTTTCAGAGATTTAAAATTAAATAAGTTTGACAAGATACCTGATCTCCGGGAATGCTCCGAGCTTCGTAGCCTGTAAGTACACCTACTTATCAGTTATCACTATTTCACACTTATTGCTATTTTACCACCTGAAAATCATATAACACGTATTTTGTGATATCAGAGACCTGTCGACCAACGAGATCACGACGTTGGAGGCTTCGGAAGCGGACCTGGCGGAGGGGGAAGAGGAGGGTGCCAGCGCTCTGCACGGGCTCAGCCGGCTGCAGGACCTGGCCCTCGCGCACAACATGATACGACGCGTGCCAAGACATGCCTTCCGACCTACACCACAGCTGCAGACACTGTTAGTACAACTGTAGATTTTTTATGGCATACAATTTTGTAGCCCACAGTTTCATTTTGTACAAACTTTAACATTGCCTCATAACCTCTTATGTCTTATGCCTTTGCGCGACAGCATCTATAATATAGTAATATATATAGTTGGTTATACCTACTACTACTTATTGTAAAAGACTTACTTTTACTTTGCCTTTTACTCAATTTGTGGCGGCGCCTAGAGCTATACAATCATCCTTTTGTATTTTCTGTTCACGTCTCCAAATTAAAGAGATTGACCACGTTCGCAGAAGACGACTAATTCAATCTAGAAAAACAGATTGTGCTGTATTTAATACACCGTTTTCATCAGTATTAAGTGCTTTTCCTCTGGAGGCTTACTAATGTGAAGATTTATTCGCTATGCATAATTCATCAGTCTCTCTCTGAGCTGCGATTGATTTAAGTCTATATTATGATATTAGTTTTACGACAGTACTTCAGCAAGAGGAAAATGGAGCAGTTCAATCAATTGACACAGTAAAAGTGGTTTATTCGTCTATTATACAACTTCATCGCGTTCACTTTATTAGTAACCATTCATGTTTATTGCACTCGCTGAGCAGTTTGGTCGTTTGCAGTTTATAGGCTGTGAGGAAAAGGGCCGGCGGCCGTGGCAGTTGACTATCGACCGACACACTGCTATAAAATTAGAACTACTTAGTGCTTAAAACTACCTGACTGACTACGTATTCTAAACTAGTCAAGCAACACGATAAAAACATTTAACAATGTTTGTCAGACTTCAGTACACAGTAATTACATTCTTTTTAGTTTCAGTGAGGAAAATTATCCATAATGTTCTTTAGATACATTTTAGATATGAAGGATCCCATGACATGCAAAATGTCAGAACTCAGAACATATTACCTATAACACAAAGAATTCCATTTTCGCCGCGATCGAAAGCTTTCTGATCCTCGTCAAATTCGTCACGCGGAATTATCGGAATAGGGTTTATTTTCTTGGGAATAGGGCGCCGACATTTTCCCACACCCGCTTCGACGCGTCACTTCACACCATCGCACCCCCGAAACTTGGCAGCCCAATGCTCCAGCTAACCAGATATTCATTTTTGAAAGTTATCGGATAACCAGAAAAATATCTATATTTTCGAAAGATTTTCAGATATCAAGTATAGTTGAGAAACAGAGCTACGTAGGCCATGTTTTTTATTTATTTATTATTTTCCACTTATTCCATGTTATTATTTTCCACTTGTTAACTTAGTCAACTCAAACACACAAGTTATTTTTTAAATATAGCTCTAGATTCCAACATTCTCTGAATGAAGTACTTATGCCCCAGAGGTCGGGGCGGGAAAGAGATTCCGTCGAATGGAATAACTTTGAGTTGTTTGACAGTTAATTCACACTGGGAATATCTTTCCAATGGACTAAATTTGAATATTTTGAATTATTCCCACCCGAGATTAGCGTTATAAGATTTAATGTTAGTTGCCGGTTGTTTGAAACACAAACTATTACATCTAACAATGTTTTAACGGAATTCATAATCGTGCATTTGTATTCTCGTTTTAATTACCTCTGAGTGGCTTTGTGGTTTTTAGGGAAAAACAACCTCATTTTACTGTTATAGATTTTGTTTGACCATTTTTAAGCCTTTAGCGTAGTTGCATAGTATGTTGTACTGAACTAATACATGTAATGGCCACTGCATAAACGTAGCCAAGGTGGAGCAGAACAAAACTAGGGCAAAGGGTAAAAATTGATAATCACCATTTTTTATTCTTTATTGTTTAATAATATGGTCTTAAGCCAGCACAGATTTATCTTTTACTTGTCTTTTGCGTTTTTCTTTTTTTTAAATCGAATTCACACTAAATGATCACGCAAACAGTTAGCCAGCTATGTATAATACCCATAATGTTTTCTGCGTCATGTCAGCGCCCATAACCTTATCTTTATTGTTCGCAGCTTAGATATCTTTGACCTTTGTCCTTATCTATACTAAACCCGTTTACTACTCGGTTAGAGCTTTATTTACTGATCAACCTTTTTGTGTCCTCGCTTGTAATCCAGTTGTGTTTATTGCAGGAACCTCGAGGGCAACCTAATCGAGCATATCGACATGGAAGCGTTCGTGCCCGTCTCCAAATTAGAAGACTTGTAAGTGCAAAAAATAAAAATAATACAAAGTTGTCAGTCCTAATTTTTTGTTTATGATATTAGGGCTTCCAAAATCGGTCATTTTACGATACCGGTATGTTTGAGGTGGAACTTGTGTCTAAATTAAATTAACGACATATTATAAAATCCAAATGATGTATCAGTTGGATCTTATTACTGCCTAATAAGTAATAAGTTACTAATTTATTTCAAAACTACACCCGTTTATTAAAAATTTACATAAATCTGCAAACCAACTTACGTCGCTTATATCCTGTGACTTATAGCTGATATGCTATTATGAACAGGAACGTGGGCGAGAACCAGTTCCCGTGGTTGCCATCAGCTGGACTGCAGCGGCTCCGGCACCTCAAGGCGCACAACAACCCCAACCTCAGGCAGTTCCACCCGCCAGAGGCACTGCCCAGTATCGAGGTGAGCTCGTTGTCTGATGATGAACAGGAACCAGTTCCCGTGGCTGCCGTCAGCTGGACTGCAGCGGCTGCGACACCTCAAGGCGCACAACAACCCCAACCTCAGGCAGTTCCACCCGCCAGAGGCACTGCCCAGTATCGAGGTGAGCTCGTTGTCTGATGATGAACAGGAACCAGTTCCCGTGGCTGCCGTCAGCTGGGCTGCAGCAGCTGCGGCACCTCAAGGCGCACAACAACCCCAACCTCAGGCAGTTCCACCCGCCAGAGGCACTGCCCAATATCGAGGTGAGCTCGTTGTCTGATGATGAACAGGAACCAGTTCCCGTGGCTGCCGTCAGCTGGGCTGCAGCGGCTGCGGCACCTCAAGGCGCACAACAACCCCAACTTCAGGCAGTTCCACCCGCCAGAGGCACTGCCCAATATCGAGGTGAGCTCGTTGTCTGATGATGAACAGGAACCAGTTCCCGTGGCTGCCGTCAGCTGGGCTGCAGCGGCTGCGGCACCTCAAGGCGCACAACAACCCCAACCTCAGGCAGTTCCACCCGCCAGAGGCACTGCCCAATATCGAGGTGAGCTCGTTGGGATCATGTCTGATGATGAACAGGAACCAGTTCCCGTGGCTGCCGTCGACGGGGCTGCACCTCAAGGCGCACAACAACCCCAACCTCAGGCAGTTCCACCCGCCAGAGGCACTGCCCAATATCGAGGTGAGCTCGTTGATACCTTTTTTACCCACAACGGACCGGAGACGGTATATGCGTTTAGGGTGAGAAAATGTGTGTTTGTGTGTGCAAACCGATGTTGCCAATTATCTCTAAAACCACTGGTCGGATTTTGATGCGGTTTTCGGTGATGGATTAGGATTTAATTGATGCATGTTCTTAGATAGGTATTATGCGAACAACTCGCGGCGGGCGCTGTAGTAAACATTGTTTGTGCAATTCAATGTTACCAACTATACCCAAAACCGCTGTTTTGATTTCGATGCGGTTTTCAGTGATTGATGAAGATTTCTCACCAAACGGCGCTGCAGTAAGCTGTCGTGGGTTTTGCAAAATTCAAATTTCGTTTTCACTTGTCCAACATATAGCCGTATTTGACAGCCAACTAACAAATGACAGTCTGTGACAGCTTCGCGGTTCCTTACATTCACCAGGCAAAATATTACAAAATTTAGTGGCACGTGTAAGTTAAGCACTACCTAAACATCGGAAATAACAATAAATTTGCTATAAGTAACGATGATTTATTCGCAGCTTAGTAATTTGTTGTAATTAAAGGGCGCGCGGCAACGACAGAAAAAGCCGTAGACCTTAATCGCGTATTTAGATCGCGATAAAATACTTACGAGCGGTTTGCAGGTAGATTTTTAAGCGACTGTGGTTTATAATTTTTAGGGTTTCGTAGTCTACTAGAAACCCTTATAGTTTCGTCATGTCTGTCTGTCTGTCTGTCTGTCTGTCTGTATGCCGCGCCCTCATATCTTCGTCAATTTTAGAGCTATCGACATGAAATTTGGTGAGAAAATAGATCGTGTTGACCCAAATATAGAAATGTTAAGAAAAAAATATTTTTAATGTTTTTTGGACCCCCTCCCATACAAGTGAAAGGGGGGCAAAAATTTTTTTTTCTTCAGTAATATTGAGTGGGGTATCGTTGAATAGGTCTTTTAAAACTAAGGTGAGGTTTCTTTGAAACATAGTCACTAAAATGTTTCTGTCACGAGATATTTGCTTTTAAAAAGGGCGTTTTTGACCCATAATTTGTTCCAGCTGTAACTTCTAAAGTATAAACGCTAAAAATTTGAAATAAATATGGAATATAGCTTACAATCTGAAGTTATAATGAAAACTATAACGGATATAGTACTGTGATTGTACCCTTAAAGGTTTCAGAAAAATTGAGTTTTTCTATTTGCGGTTGGTCATCATGCTGCTGCTAACAAACCAGCAACAAAATTAAGTTTGTAATGCTGAAAAACCTGATATTTAAATGTTTAGTTTTCGTATAAAATGGGCGCGCGGTGCTGGCAACACTGCTCTGTCATTGTCACGTCCTCTGCCGTCGCCCGCATCGTGGATGCGAATTTTAATTATAAATGGTGTAATTTAGTGTGCTTTCGGTTTTCTCGTGTGGTATTCCCTGTTCGGTGGGGAAGTGAACCAAGTGATTTTGGCTCCGGCGCTTTGATTGAGAGTCACGCGACCGCCGGCAAAATATAACCTCACTTTTCGTTGGCTCGCGTCGTGGCTGCCGATAGCTACGTATTTTAATTATAAATGATTGGAGGCCAACGGGGCCGATTTCTCATTCGGAGAGAAATCTTTTAGTTATTTTGTGTTAAAAAACATTATGTGATGTCGAACTGTGAACTATAGTGCAAATTGGAGGAAAGGAGTTCGAGAACGAGCGGATGTTCCGGTGCCGTGAGTTTAGGTTATTCCCTATTCCTGTGCTCCTCAAATATCCTGAATACTTGATTCCTGTCATACTTAAACTCACAAAGAAACGGCGTCATCGTTCGCTCGGTAAGCAATTCGTTGCTGGGCCCTGTTTAAGTAGATTTTGGAAACAAGAATTTCTCGGCCGGAAACTTTCCGGAACAAAATTCTCTCATTAAATTTATTTTATTTAGCTATAGTAAAGAGCACTACGAATCGTAGTCAAATGTTGTTCCGAGGCTGATCGACCATTTAGTTTTAGATTTAAGATAACTTTAATTTGCTTCCACTGCGCTAAGATCAGCTTCGGAATCAAACATTTTTTGGTAGCAGAGCGTGGTTGCTTTATTGCAACATAGTTAGCCGTAATTTAGTATTAAGCGTGTTTTTTATATTACCCACATATTTTATTAATTTTGGAAAATATTGTTTCGGTTTTTTTTTGTGACTGTATTGTTTGCCTAGTGAACGGTACCTTATCGGTAAGGTCTAGGCCAGTCAACTAACATTTATTTTGTGGTATTTGTTTATTGGTTTTCGTTTTTATTAAGTCGAGTGTGTAAAAGTTTGTACCATGGCTCCTCGATCGCCAGGTATAAGGCTGCTATAAAGACAGAATTAAGGTGGTTTACTACCACAGCGGCAATGATCGGCCGCGAGGACCGGGAGGACGCGCTCTTGAAAAGTGCACTACAGGCAGATGAACGGGTTCGGGTTGTGTCGGAACACCTCACAGAGTGCCTCATGCTCCTTGAGGAAGCTCCTAACCCTGAAGATAAGGAGCTGGTTGAGGGCGATGTAAGCCAGTGCTTGGAGCTGGCACAGGACATTGCGCAGGCAGCTGCGGACATATCTAGGCGACGTGACGGAAAGGAAAAGCCATTCCGTGGTAAAGTGGGACAAGGATTACAGGTGCCTCTTCCGCCTGTTACGGTTCCAGTCTTTGCAGGCGATTACGCCGACTGGCCGGCGTTTGAGGACCTGTATAGCAGTGTGGTCCACACACGGACGGACATAACGCCGGCGTACAAGATGGCTCAGCTGATGTCCAGGCTACATGGAGAGCCTCATGAATTGCTGACGCATTTGGCTGTCTCGGATAGCAATTATGAGGTGGCGTGGAAGATCCTTACCGACCGGTATCGAAACAAGCGCCTGATTGTAGACAGGCTGTTAGACCAGTGGCTGTCAATACCAACCATAACGCGAGGTACGGACCTCCGCGAGAAAATCTTCCACCCAGTCAGTGTCGCGGTCAGCGCACTAGAGCGACAGGGTTTGCCAGTGGCGGGCTACGGTTATATCTTGGTCCACAGTGCTTCGCCGCCTGCCGAGCGAAATGGTCGCTCGATTCGAGCAGCTCCATGGGGCAAGTCCTCGGACCACCTCCCGACCTACGAGGATCTGAAGTCGTTCCTCGAGGCCGAAAGCAGGCGAGTGGACGTCCAGGCTGGTGAAGCCCTCGCAAGGAGACCTCTGCCCTCGCCACCCGGAACGGCCGGGTGCACCGGCGCGAGGAGGCAACAGTGGGCAACCCAGGCGGTACAACACCGCATTGGAATCAGGGTGTGCCTACTGCAGGGAGACAGGCCACGGGGTGGCAGCGTGTCAGGAGTTTGCTGCGCAGCGGGTTCAGAGGAGACGGGGTGTGGCACAGCAGAGGCGTTGGTGTTTTCGGTGCCTGGGGCCGCATCAGGTGCGAGTGCCCTTCAAGCACCAACTGTAGGTACTGCCAGGGTGCACACCATCCGCTGCTCTGCATGAATCGCTCCGGAGGCGCCGGGGCAGCGCTGGATCGGATCAGCGAAGGAGCCTGCCCACCAAGGAGGGAGCAACGCTCCCCCCCTCCAAGGAGGAGCCCACCTCCGCATCGGTCACAGGGACAGGCAGGGGACGTCAAAAGAAGGAGCCCACTTACACAATGACCTAGGGACAATCCCCACCACGGCAGCAGGTGCCGGAGTGGGGAAGAGCGGCACAGGAACGTGGCCAAGGACACCCATCCCAGGTACGGGATTCAACGGGCGGGTGTCAGGGGAGCACTAGGCAGCCACCAGGGTACATGCAGTATTCTGCGGGCTTGAGCCACCTGGTTGGGTCTCAAGACCCACGCATGCCCCCGCCTATGCCTGAGTACCCGCGGCTACAGGCGCAACCTCGGTACGGACGTTTGCCGTCGGGGTACTATAGAACTCCAGCCATGGCCTTTATGGGCAGACCTCCTACCAGCAGGAGTGGGACCCATACACAGGTTTGGGTAGTGAGGATACCCCGCGGGACGCGGCCTCACCGCGTTTAGATTCCCGCTAGGTAATCGCCGCCTACTCATCAGCTTCGGCTCCCGTCCAATCACGGTACTTTTGCCAACGGCTAAGATTTGGGTATGGGGATACGGTGGCCGGACCATTCAAGTAAGAGCCCTACTGGATACAGGGGCTCAGGGATGTATTGTATCGAGTAAGCTGGTGAGTAGGCTAGGCCTAAATGTACAGCCAAGTGCGGATGAAGCTGTAGGCATCGGGGGCCTAAATGTGCCTGACATTCGGGGTCAGACGAACTTTGAGTTCGCATTAGGTAGCACATGTACAGGGGTCAGCTATCAAGTCTCAGCCGTGGTGCTGGATGAAGTGGTTGGGAAACTCCTCAGGTTAGGTTACCACCAACGGTAAGAGGGTTAACCACAGGGTTGGAGTTAGCTGATCCTGATTTTGATACTCCTGGTACGGTGGACGTACTTCTCGGGTCAGACGTCCTCGGAGATTATGGTGCGGTAGGAAGAAGGTACTCCAGGAAACTGGTTTGGTGGCCGTAGATACCACAGGGGGGTATGTTGTTTTCGGCCCAGTTTGGAGACCTCAGGACCTACCAGAAGGGGATACGGTCCTCTATGGTAGTGTGCTGTCAGAGGTGCTGCAGAGGTTTTGGGAGTCTGAAGAGCCGCCCACGGCGGACAGACGGAAGCCAGAGGATGACGAGTGCGAGTTGTTCTATCAATACAACACTGCGAGATGCCCGTCAGGCAGATTCGTGACCAGGCTACCTTTTCTCCCAAACCGCCCCGCTTTAGGTAGTTCGCGACAGCTCGCGGAACGGAGACTACTCGGAATGGAGCGGAAGATGAGGCGAGACCCAGCACTTCGGCAGAAGTATATAGAATTCATGCGGGAATATATTCAATTGGGTCACATGTCGGTGTCCAGCCTGAATTGGAGGTGTGTCGAGCATTATTACATTCCACACCTGGCTGTCTTGAAGTCACCTGAGGCGAAAATACGGGTGGTGTTTGACGGTTCTGCTCCTACCTCGAATGGTGTGTCTGTGAACCAATGTTTGCACGCGGGTCCTAAATTGAACCGGGACATTGTGGACATTCTCACAGACTTTCGTTTGCACCAGGTAGCGTTCGTCGCAGACGTCAAAATGATGTTTCGCCAAACCATGATACATCCGGATGACCGTCGGTATCAGCTGATTTTGTGGCGTGAGAGCCCAGATGAGCCGATGGTCACATACGAACTTAACACGGTGACGTATGGACTTAAGCCAAGTCCGTATTTGGCAGTACGTACGCTGCGAGAGTTGGCCGCACAGGAAAGGGTAAGATATCCTCGAGCCGCAGCAGTACTGGATCGCGACGTCTACGTGGACGATATCTGCACGGGTGCTGATAGCGTGGAGCAGGCGCTAATTCTACGAGACGAGCTGATCGCGATCATGGGTTCAGGAGGTTACGAGTTGCGGAAATGGTTGTCCAGTTGCCCAGAGCTCCTGGCTGGTTTGCCAGGCGAGTTCCATCAGGACCCGCACCTCTTTGAGAACCCGGACAATCCAAATACGTTGGGCATCCTCGGGGTGCAATATAGGCCAACGCATGACGTATTCACGTACAAGATCGAGCCCGACCTTTTGGAGAAAACTTGGACTAAGCGGTCGGTACTGTCGACAATCGCTAGAACGTTCGATCCTAACGGATGGATCGCCCCGGTTACGTTCATGGCGAAGTGCTTTTTACAAAGGTTGAAATGAAATGAAATGAAATGAAATGAAATGAAAAATGAAATGAAATATAATGAAATGAAATGAAATGAAAATGAAATGAAATATAATTTATTTGCAGGCAAACATGGTAATAAGTTCTTATAATTATAATACATCCGCATGTTGCGCCAAGCATTGGCATGCAAATTATGTAGCAAGTAGATGAGAATTACCTAAATTAAAATTTTAATTACAAACAAATATGTCAAAAGAAAAATAATAAAAATAAAACTATGTCACGTAAAATAAAAATAAAAATACATTGCATTAATAAAGAGTCGTCATGAAGTTACATATTAATAAATTATTTCAAAAATTTTGTGGTCAAAAAATCATTAATATCATAAAAACATTTGTCAACAAGCATATTATATAACCATCTTTTAAACTGCGTCAGGGGTAATTGTTTTTTGGCATCTGGTAAAATGTTGTATATTTTGACAGACATGTTAAAGCTATTAATAGCAAACTTCTTTGTGCGGTGGGCCTGTCTAGCCAGGCGATTGGGGTATCTAGTAGAAAATGTAAAACTCCTGTGTTCAAACATATACATGTGTTTCCTGACCAACATGCACACCTCAAATATGTAGAGTGAAGGCAACGTTAGAAGTTTTAATGATTTAAAGAGAGGCACGCAACTCTCGCGCGGCCCCACTCCACAAATTGCTCTCACACATTTCTTTTGTATTACAAATACATCTTTCGCGGTTACTGAGTTCCCCCACATAACTAGTCCATACCGTAGAGCCGAACAAACATAACCATGGTATGCCAACAAAGCAGTTTTTCGGTCACAAATAGTTCTGATCCTGTATAGAGCGTAAACAAACCTATTAATTTTATGACATACAGATTCAACATGTTCTTTCCATGATAAGTTTGTATCCAGCATGATACCAAGGAACTTTGTGGTGACCGACTCCGTTATTGGCACACCATTATGTGCTACTGTAAGGTCTTGGCGTTTTCCGTTTTGGTAAAAAAATTGGACAAATGTAGTTTTAGGCAGATTTACGTGTAGATTATTAACTTTTAGCCATTCAATTACTTTAATAATGGTTGTGTTTATTTCCAATTCATAGTCCACATTAGGTTTTTTGTTAACAATTATAGCTAAATCATCGGCAAAAAGAGTACATGCATATTCTGTGATTGCAGGAAGGTCGTTTATGTACAGAATAAACAGTAAAGGTCCCAAAATACTTCCCTGCGGCACACCCATTTTTATTTGTTTTGAGCTTGATTTATAACTAACATACTCCAATGCATCATTCAGGTGACTAATTTCTACACACTGAGTTCTGTCGCGCAAGTAGTCCTTTATTAAATCATTTGCTACGCCTCTGATCCCATAAAAGTCCAATTTGGATAATAGTATTCTATGAGATACGAAGTCAAAGGCTTTGGTCATATCGAAAAAGACCGCTGTAACAGGTACCTTTCCGTCCATGAATGATGATATCATTTTTATGAGTGAAAAACAAGCCAGAGATGTAGACTTCCCTTTTTGAAACCCGTACTGTTCTGCTCTTATAATATTGTACTTCGAGATAAACGAAATCAACCTCGCATGGATAACCCTCTCCCATATCTTAGACAAAACTGGAATCAATGTGATGGGTCTGTAATTACACGGATCGTGGGGTTCACCTTTTTTAAAGAGTGGCTTTACTACGGAGTGTTTGAATGTGCGCGGAAATATGCCATGTTCCAGCGATAAATTAATCAAATGAGAGAGAATAGGAGCAATTTCTTTAGAACAGGATTTCAAAATTTTTGTATTTATATCGTCATAACCGGTTGAATTAGAATTATTTAATGATACTATAATTTTATTTATTTCGACTTCGGTCGTGGGTAAGAAGAAAATACTTGAATCATTCCTTTTTAATAGTTTGTGGCTAGCCAACTTAGGATGGGACGACCAACTCTCCGGAGAGTTGTTGAAGGATTGGCTCAAGTTTGTGATCACCTTACCAGGGATTGTGCACATCGCGATACCCCGCAAGTTAGTCCCATCGGTGGGATGTAAGGCTACCCTACATGGGTTTTGTGACGCCTCGGAGCGAGGGTACGCGGCAGCTGTATACCTTCGGACAGCAAGTTCAACGGGAACTGTGCACGTGCGTCTGGTTATGGCCAAAAGTAAGGTGGCACCAGTCAGAACTAGATGGACCATCCCCAAATTGGAATTGGCAGGGGCAGCTCTTCTAGCGCGCTTGCTAAATCATGTAACCTGCAATCTGCGTGGTACCATCAACTTGGATGAAACGGTGTACGCGTGGACTGACAGTCGGATAGTTCTGTGCTGGTTGCAGACGTCGGTACATACACTTGAGGTTTTCGTGGCAAATCGGGTTTCACAGATTACGGGGTCGGAAACTCCGTTAGTGTGGAGGCACGTACCGGGAGAATGGAACCCAGCGGACTGCGCTTCGCGCGGGTGCAGGGCACCTGATTTGGTGAGTCACCCACTGTGGTGGGGACCTCAATGGCTGACTGAGTCGCCGCAGGAATGGCCATTCAACGAGTGCAGGGCGCCGCTTGGGCCACCTGATCGAGGTTTGCGAGTGAACGTGGGGCAACTCATACCGAAGCCTAACCCAGCTTTCTTGCTGGAACGGTATAGCTCCCTCGACAAACTTCTTGGGGTGACAGGTTGGATCAAGCGGTTCGTGAACAACTGCAGGAAGCCTCAAGCAGAACGGAACTTTACACCTGTCCTCTCGCCTGCGGAGCGGAATGCGGCTCTATGCTCATTGGTTAGAGTCGTCCAGGCGGAACATTTTGAAGAGGAGGTCAGGCTGCTCAGGGATGGACGTGGAAAGCTGAAGGGAGGAATTGTGCGCCTCAACCCATTCCTGGATGAGCAAGGTATGCTCAGGGTTGGAGGCAGACTTCGGAACGCTAGCCTGCCCTTTTCGGCTCGGCATCCACTGTTACTTCCAAAAGGGGACCCTTAGTTGAGCTCTTAGTCAGGGATCGTCATGAGAAAAACTCGCACGCGGGCTGTAATGCGCTATTGGCCATCCTACAGCGCGAGTTCTGGATCTTATCGGGACGACGAACGGTACGTAGCGTTGTGTTTAGGTGCTTGCCTTGTTACCGCTTGAAGGCAGCCACAATGCAGCCACAGATGGGAGATCTCCCACCGGACCGGGTGACGGAGGCCTGGACGTTTGCAGGTGTGGGAACGGATTTTGCAGGCCCTTTCATGGTAAAGGCATCACGCCTACGGAACGCAAAGTCTATCAAGGCGTACTTGTGCGTGTTCGTGTGCCTAGCCACCAAGGCCGTCCACTTGGAGCTCGTGGCCGACCTATCTACGGAGGCCTTTTGGCAGCGCTGGAGAGATTTACGTCACGACGAGGGCGACCAGCGCTGATCAGGTCGGATTGTGGTACCAACTTTAAGGGTGCTGATCGGTGTATGAAGGAAATTGTAACGTTCTTAAGGGAGAACGAAGAAGCCATCAGCACGGGCCTCTCCCGTCAGGGCATTACCTGGGTGTTCGATCCACCAGCGTGCCCTCACTGGGGTGGTATTTTTGAAGCGGTTGTAAAGTCCGCTAAGACGCATTTGTTGCGCGTTGTAGGGTTAACAATTTTGACTTTCGAGGAGCTGGCGACCGTGTTTTGTAAAATTGAGGCTGTACTCAATTCGCGTCCTTTGTGTCCGCTCAGCTCAGACCCAAATGATTTAGAGGCCCTGACGCCAGGGCATTTCTTAATTGGCCGCCCACTTAACGCCTTGCCGGAATATCCCTATACGGAGGTGAATAGCAATCGTTTGTCGCGTTATCAGTTGTTGCAGCAAATGACTCAAAACTTTTGGAAGCGTTGGTCGCTTGAGTACTTGCACATTCTGCAGCAACGCCTTAAGTGGACGGACAGGACTGAACCCCCCTGCATTGGGGATCTCGTTCTGGTTAAGGATGCCAACCTACCGCCACTGCGTTGGCGCCGGGGGCGCATTCTCAACCTGTTTCCGGGTAGTGATGGCACTCCTCGAGTTGCAGAAGTTCAGGTGGGGGATTCAGTCCTTAAGCGAGCAGTAGCTACATTATCACGCCTGCCATGCATAGAGCGGACCGATGGGTCGGTCCGGGGCGGGTGAATGTTTAGTTTTCGTATAAAATGGGCGCGCGGTGCTGGCAACACTGCTCTGTCATTGTCACGTCCTCTGCCGTCGCCCGCATCGTGGATGCGAATTTTAATTATAAATGGTGTAATTTAGTGTGCTTTCGGTTTTCTCGTGTGGTATTCCCTGTTCGGTGGGGAAGTGAACCAAGTGATTTTGGCTCCGGCGCTTTGATTGAGAGTCACGCGACCGCCGGCAAAATATAACCTCACTTTTCGTTGGCTCGCGTCGTGGCTGCCGATAGCTACGTATTTTAATTATGAATGATTGGAGGCCAACGGGGCCGATTTCTCATTCGGAGAGAAATCTTTTAGTTATTTTGTGTTAAAAAACATTATGTGATGTCGAACTGTGAACTATAGTGCAAATTGGAGGAAAGGAGTTCGAGAACGAGCGGATGTTCCGGTGCCGTGAGTTTAGGTTATTCCCTATTCCTGTGCTCCTCAAATATCCTGAATACCTGATTCCTGTCATACTTAAACTCACAAAGAAACGGCGTCATCGTTCGCTCGGTAAGCAATTCGTTGCTGGGCCCTGTTTAAGTAGATTTTGGAAACAAGAATTTCTCGGCCGGAAACTTTCCGGAACAAAATTCTCTCATTAAATTTATTTTATTTAGCTATAGTAAAGAGCACTACGAATCGTAGTCAAATGTTGTTCCGAGGCTGATCGACCATTTAGTTTTAGATTTAAGATAACTTTAATTTGCTTCCACTGCGCTAAGATCAGCTTCGGAATCAAACATTAAACGTTGACTATGAAACCCTATTTGTGGGCGTGTCTGACACGCTCTTGGCCGGTTTTTTTATTACGAAATTGGTGGGTAGTAATCTAAATTAAAACCAGGCCGGTTCAAATCAACTATTCACTGAGTAAAATACCTACTATGTCACGCCTTAAAAAATATAAAGCCAAGATATCCTATAGAAAACGCAATACTAAATATAAAACAGAATATCAATCACACATATTAATTTATTAACGTGTAATGTTAGCTGAAATTTAATATCGGCTCAATGAAGGCATGCAGAGCGCTCGCACTTGACCGATTTTTATATTAAATTTTGATTTAGATCATAAATCACCGTTAGCCCTTCGCCGGTCGTTATTTACTTCATTCCCCGCGCGGGAGGGGGTCGGGGAGGAGGGGTGTTGTCGGGAGATTCATGGCTGAAATTAATTAAACGAGCCGAAAACGAATGCTCCACATTTTTACTATGTACTGGACTGTTCGCGCCCGAACTGCCTGAATCAATCGCCGGCTGCGGGTCGAGCTCTGAAATAAATAGCTATAAAAAGTTTACGTCTTATTTTGTAAAAGACGGTTCTTGTTTATTGTATTCAATTAAACTGATGAACTCATAAAGTATTTCTTATGCCAGATAACAGGTTTACTGTTTAATAAAATTTGTATGATCCATAAAACAAAACTCATTTTATTAAAACCAAAAGAACGATAACCGTAATTTTAAAACCGTTTTTATTACCGTCAGTGCAATGCACAGGTGTTTATTGTGGTGATATTTTATTTTATTTGTTTTATATAGACCAACCACCTAACTTATTCTTCCCCTGTTTGTCAGACGCTGGTGCTGTCCTACGCGTACCACTGCTGCGAGTTCCTGCCGCTGATGGAGGAGTCTGCGGGTGGCGGAGGGGCAGGCGCGGGCGCGGGGGGCAAGGCGGAGCGCGGCGGGTTCACTGACCTCGTGCTCAAGCCGCCGCAGCATGTCGACCCTGCTGCATGGGCCAACGCCACCGACATCTGGACACACTATCGTCAGTACAAGATTTTTCCTTTACAGTCTTTTTTACCCACGACGGAAGGGAGACGGTATATGCGTTTGGTTGGGGTGAGAGAATGTGTGTTTGTTTCTGTGTGTACACCTATGTTACCAGATATATATAGTGTAAACCAAGTAAAACTTGTTTAAAGTATTTGTGACAAAAGTGATATAAGTTGGAGTTCGTCAAATTCATCTAATAATTGGACCCAAAAAAGCATAAAACAAATTTGCCGCCGGCGAAACTGAACTTTGCCTCCTAAAGCCGCATTTCCTGTATTTTCGTCAATTTCCAGTTCATATAAGTGACAAAACAGTGCCATAAATGCCATAAGAAGATAAAACGAGCATATAAAAGTGAAATAGTGAAAAATATTATTTTTATAACCTACAAAATATCCATCTTCAAAATTGTAGAGACACCCGGAACAAAAATCGTAACAGCGCCATCTACCGTTGAATAGTAGAACTAGTACTGAGGCTAGTTAGAACACTATATTGGTTCTCCATCGATTTCACGGTTTCGTTGACACTGATTATGCTAATTAGCAAACACAGAGGGAGCCATCTGTATTGAAAATGAGTGCGACAGCGGATAAAGAAGTGCTAGGAAGTCCGAAAATTTGCACGGCGTGTTTAAAAATAATAGAAACGCGGCAATTTTTGAAATGCAG
The DNA here is from genome assembly GCA_024500475.1 of Phthorimaea operculella. Classification (NCBI taxonomy): domain Eukaryota; kingdom Metazoa; phylum Arthropoda; class Insecta; order Lepidoptera; family Gelechiidae; genus Phthorimaea; species Phthorimaea operculella. The sequence continues at coordinate 225,600 of JANFCV010000262.1, forward strand.
TGCGTGCACAGATGAATATTATGATTTAGATTGCGCTCAAGTCTCACTTAGAAGATACTTATTAATGACACCCGAAAACAAGATACAATGGAAGTGCCCTACTAGCCTACGTAATGCGCACCTGGAACAGCTAAACTACGATGATCAAGAAAAAATAAATATTACTATCCGAAAAAAGAATAGAAATAATTTAAGTGTTTCATCAAGCTTGGGAGATTTAAGCAACCTGGGCAACTCTATCATTGACATTGATTCATCAAGCTTAGGCGATATAAGCGATTTAGGTGACACTATGATAGAAAATTATTGCTCAAATTCATTGGCAAAACCTATAACATTGAGCCATATAGCAAAACTTCTTGACATAAAACTGTTTCTATAAAATTTCCTATAAAATATGATCTATAAAATTCCCTTGATCTCAGTCTTAAGGCGCGGATTCGCCGGAATCTCGCAGGTTTAATTAGCAGCAATGAATGTCGGGGCACGTACCCTGAATGCGGCCCATTACCTGCATAATTCACGGGGCGATAACAGCATGAGGGCGCCACCGTCGCCGAGCAATCAAAACAACAATGATGCTGGCTTTCTGAGGAATTTCTGACGCCTTTGAATATGAATTCGAATAAAAGTGTGTGGGTTTTATAAAATCCTGCCAGTTCTGCGCCGTTATTTTAAAAATATCTGGTTTTTTTAAAGTATGAAATTTATCTAAATCTATCTAAATAATATTATATCTTCAACACGTGCACATTAATTCGCAAAATTCTTAATAAAAACGTACATTCTAGCTTAACCTTCACAAAAAAGTCGCAAGTTCAAAAACGCATACTGAGAAGTGCCAACCATCTAAAATTACGTAGTCCGCGAACAAACTATGGCAAAAAGAGTATAGTATTTGAGGGCGCACAACTTTACAACAAACTACCAACAGTTATCAAAGATTGCAAATCCCTAGCAAGCTTTAAGAAAGCACTTAAATCCCACATTTTAAGAGACCAATCTACTATCTTGTGGTAAAACTATGAATATTGCCACATCTAGTAACCTGATGATCCGTGTAAAGTGCGCGTAAACACACGATGATGCGACGGTAACAAATGTCTCACTACCCGCGGGTTTAATTAGCTTGACTTATTCTTTTTAGTCTAAGTCTAACCACTTGTTTATCTAATATTTAGCTTTGTCGCTACGATATACCTAGATTTAATTCCTATTTTGTTAAGTTTCTCATATAAGTGAATTAGTGTATTCTTTTTTGAGAAATAAATGTCTTTAACCGTGAAAACCCTTTTTAAGGATGATCGCACATATGCTGCACGATGTTGAGGTTTTGGCAGTCAGCTCAGCAAGCAATTAACAGCATGTAACGTAAGTACGGCGATACGACATCGTATCGTAGGTATGTGTGCGATTTCGTAAAATAAGCTTACTTGTCGATCGAATACGAGGACGAGACGAGGACAGATAAAATACCGCATAGCCTAATTTCCCTAATTTGTAGTAAAGCCACACCACGCGTGTGAGAACTACCTTAACTATTTTCCTATTATAAAGGGCAGAACACACCGCCTCCGTATGCAGGACTTATGCGTGCCGTGATCACGGGCGTACCGGCTGTACCTAATAATGTATGTAATTGTATGAGAGTCTGCACAACGCCTGTTCAAAGTCATCACGCACATACACCGGTGTACCGTGTCTCATACGATCCCATGCATTACAACGTCATTGTTACGCGCGTGATGACGTGCACGTCACACGCTTCCAGCACAGAAACAGAGCATAATTCAAGAAATTAAAGAGTCTATACTTACTGATTTAAAAAATTCAGTAACTGAATTAAAAACAGAAATGATCCAAAAAGTAACTATTTTGTCAAACGACCAAGAAATTCTGAAACAATCTATTACTGAAATTGATAAAAATATACAAACATTAAACGCGGAAAATACACAACTGAAACGTGATCTAGAAGAAATTCGCCGAAATCTTTTAGGAGAAAATAAAGATGAGTGCGACCAGGAAGATCCTAAGAGAACAACGAAGAACTGTAACGAAAACTTTAAGAAAATTGTCATACATGGATTAAATGAAAACTACTGGGAAACAGATATTGAACTAGAAGACCGAGTTATTAACATATTTAAAGATATTCTAAACGTCAATGTTGCTGGTTACATAGAAGATTTATATAGGGTGGGCAGAAAAAACAACAAAAGACCCATAGTCATCGAATTTCTCAGCAAAAGATTACCAAAGCATTTGCTTAATAATAAACATTACTTTAAAAATTCTGGTTTGGCAATATCAGAATATCTGGATGAAGAAGAACTAAAACAGCGAAAAGAGTTGAGAGAAGTATTATTTAAAGCAAGAAAAAATGGAAAACATGCAGTTATAAGAAATAATAAATTGATAATAGATGGATTTGAATACAAAAAAAGCGAAAATGAAGGGAAGGAACACACAAAAACTTCTACCACTTTTGTTATACCTTCTAAAGCAAGCAAAAATATTTCTAAACAAGATAGTAACACTGATCAACGAAATGCACAACCACAAACTAAGTCCTTTCGTGGGAGAGTTTAATATCCTTTCCCAAAATATGCAGAGTTTAAATAATATCAAAGTATCACTTTTAGAAAGTTTATTATCTACTGAAAAATTTCAAGCTGTTTGCCTTTCAGAAACATGGATCCCACATTTAAAAGCAGATTTTGTCAAAATACCCGGATATACATTTGCCAGCGCATTTTATAGAAAATCACATATTCATGGTGGAGTGGCAATCCTACTGCGTGACGACATTAAATATGTAGAGCGATCAGATATCACAGATTTAACAGAAGAATTTATTTTTGAATGTTGTTGCGTAGAAATTACCCAATTTGATATAATCTTAATTTCTATCCATAGGCTAGACCGAAATATTGATAAATTCTATGAACAGTTAAAAAAAGTTTTAAAGAAAATAAAATCAAAAGAACCAAAGAAACATATTATTATAGGCGGAGATTTTAATATAGATTTCTTAGAAAAGTCAAAAGATAGAACTGAACTAATTGATTTAATGCTTTCTTATAATTTAAAACAAGTAGTAAAAAAGTATACTAGAATAGATAATGTAAAAATACTGCTAAGTGTATAGACCATCTCTACACAAATAGAACTCCTTTTCGGCGAAAGTTGAAGAGTATGGGTTTTCTGACCATAGAGGTGTTGTATACACATTGAAAGTAAACTCACATTGGCTGCATGTAGATAAACCTTGGATTATTTATAAAAGATTGTTTACTTCAAAAAACGTAGAATCATTTAGAAAAAACTTACAAAATATAGATTGGAATATAATTATAAAACAAGATAGAGACATCGACACAAATTACAATGACTTTTAATTGCTCTAAAAATAACCTTGATCTAACAATACCTGTACAACGATTGAAAACTAAAACTAAAAAGCGGAAAACTTGGCTAACCAAAGGTTTAAAAGATCTTGTAATCATAAAGACTATTACTACAGCTTTTACATGAGTCAAAACAGAACCCTATTATAAAAACCTACTGTAAATCATATACTAAAATTTTAAAGAAGTCAGTTAAGTAATCCAAACGTAAAAATTACATAGCTGAAATGAAAAACTCAAAAAATAAAAATAAAACTATGTGGACAATCATAAATAAAATTTCAGGTAAATTTAAACAAAAAGACGTAAAAAATATACAACTAAAAATAAACGACAGTATTACACTTAACACGCCACAAAATGTAGCAAATGCTTTTAATGACTTTTTTATAAATGTTAACAAAACCACACAAACTAATATCAATAGCAACCAAAGTGTACCATTTGCAGAAAAGAATATAGTTCAACATCTAAACTCAATATTTATTCATCCTACTAATGAAAGAGAAATATATAAAATAATTACAGAACTAAAAAACAAAAATAGCACCGGGAAGGATGAAATACCCCCATCACTATTAAAAGCATGCGCTTCTGAATTGACCCCACCTTTAACTAAACTAATCAATCAATCTTTTGAAACCGGCCGATTCCCTGATGCCCTAAAAATTTCCGTAGTCAGACCAGTTCTTAAAAAAGGCGACGAACAACTATTAGATAACTACCGGCCAATAGCCCTATTACCAGCTGTTTCTAAGATATTTGAAAAAGCCATGTGTTCTCGTCTCTGTAGTTTTTTGGAAAGTATAAACTTTTTTGATGAGGGGCAATATGGTTTTCGAAAAAACCGTAGTACACAATTAGCAGTTTTTACTTACATTCAAAAAGCATTAGACTTTATCAACAAAAAACAGAGTGTAGTTGGTATACTTTTAGATCTAAGTAAAGCTTATGATAAAGTTAATTACTCAATTCTGCTGATGAAACTTTATAACGCAGGTATCCGTGGCAGAGCATATGACTGGTTCAAGTCATACCTTGACAATAGGACGCAGTATGTACAAATTGACTATTATGATGAAGACACCCGAACACTCGAAAAGATCAATTCTAATGTCAGTAAGCTTAAAGGTAGCATTCCGCAAGGTAGTGTGCTCGGATGCATACTATTCTTAATTTATATTAATCAACTTCCCAAACAGTTAGATACTACCTGCATTATGTTTGCGGATGATATTTCTCTTTTATTCAATTTTAATACAAAAGACAACGATTACTTAAATCAAATAAATTCTAGTTTAAAAACCGTTCAAGACTGGCTTCAAAATAATAAACTACAGATAAATACAAATAAAACTAAATTAATACAATTTCACCCCCCACAAAAACAACCCCTATCATCACTAAATATACAAATAAATGGAAACCCGGTAGAAGAAATAAAATCACACAATCTGTTAGGACTAAACATCGATAGTAACATAAATTGGAAAGAACACACATCAAAACTAAAAAGTAAATTATCTAGATTTACATATGCCCTTTATACAATCCGAACAAACACAAATGAGGAAGCGGCCTTATCTGCATACTACGCCTACGCGGAGTCCTGGCTCCGATATGGTGTGGTCCTATGGGGTAACAGCACTAACGTAGACGAGTTGTTTATTATGCAGAAAAAATGTATTAGAATAATATTTCATCTAAATAACCTTCAAAGTTGTCGGCCATATTTCAAAGATAAATGCATATTAACACTTCATTCTCTCTACATTCTAGAATTAGCAACACTAGTACGTAAAAATATGAAATTGTTTACACAAAAAAGTTCTTTCGTTACTCATAATTTAAGAAACAAAAATAATCTTCAGTTGCCTACCACAACTATGACCCTTTACCACAAAAGCCCATACTTCACAGGTATAAAAATCTATAATAAATTACCATTATGTCTAAAATCAGAAACTAAAGATCATCTATTCACACAGAAACTCAAATCGTATTTAATAAGTAAGAGCTACTACAGTGTAAAAGAATTTTTAGATGAAAAGTGAATGATTATTATACTTACCTAAATACCTCATATATTAAGCTCGTTATTGATATAGGTTTTATATACTTATAATAAAAATATATACTTATAATAATAAATAACTACAATATTAAAAGAAAAAAACACCTCATGTTACTTAAATTTCTAAGTCTTGTTATTATTTCATGTTACATTAATTAATGTGAATTATTTTATTAGGTATAAGTTTATTATTAGTAAATTAGGTGTCCTCTCATGTTGCAATACCCTATATAAAGGGTATCATATGTTGTAACTGTTAAAATGTCATACTATTAACATCTGTATGTAATACCATGTGATATTATGCAATAAATAAATATGAATATGAATATGAATATCTACCAAACCACTAGTCTAATTTTGATGCGGTTTTCAGTGATGGATTTGGTTTTTTTTTGGTGCATGTTTTTTGATAGATATTACGCCAACAACTCACTAGGGGCGGTTTAATAAACATTTGTTCGTGCCAATCAATGTTCCCAATTATCTCCAAAACCACTAGTCCGATTATAATGCGGTTTTCGGTAATGGGTATGATTTTGATTGGTGGATGTTCTTAGATAGGTTTTACGCTTCTAACTCACCAGAGGGTGCTGCAGGAAACAGTCGTGGGTATTATCAAAATTTAAATTTTGGTCTTGCCAGCATTAGATTTGAAATAACCGGTTTCTCTAAATTTAACCGGTTTTTGGTTTTTTACAGTGAATGCATCAGCGGAAGGCGCGCGCCTACAAGCAGCTCTGCGCGGTTGGGAGCGCGCGGCTAACGACGCATGGAGCGACGAGTTACCAGCTGACATCGTGCTCAGCACTTCGCCACGACGCGTGCACTGTCTGCCTATGCCTGGTAATCTTAGAGTATATATAAACAAGCTATAGAGTGCGCATTAGGCCCTGCGGCGTACTGTCAAAGCGTAAGCAGTTGCAGACATAAATCATCATCATCTTCTTGGCCTTATCCTAGCTTTTTTTTCTATACCTAATCAAAGGACAGTTATTTTTAATGGACCCATCTTGACGTATCTCCTGTTTGTCCAGGCCCATTCCTGCCATGCGTGGACCTGTTCGACTGGTGGACGCTGCGGTGCGGCGTGTGGGCGGTGTTCCTGCTGGCGCTGCTCGGCAACGGCACGGTGGTGTTCGTGCTGGTGTGGTCGCGCTCGCGGCTCGACGTGCCGCGCTTCCTCGTCACCAACCTCGCCGCCGCCGACTTCTGCATGGGCGTGTACCTCGGCCTGCTGGCGGTGGTGGACGCGGGCACGCTCGGCGAGTTCCGCGCGCACGCCGTCGCCTGGCAGCTGTCGGCCGCGTGCCGCCTCGCCGGCTTCCTCGGCGTGCTGTCCTCCGAGCTGTCCGTGTACACGCTCGCCGTCATCACGCTCGAGCGCAACTACGCGATCACGCACGCGATGCACCTTAACAAGCGGCTGTCGCTGCGGCACGCGGCCGCCGTCATGGGCGTCGGCTGGGCCTTCAGCCTCACCGCCGCCGCGCTGCCGCTGTTCGGCGTGTCGGATTATCGGAAATTCGCCGTGTGTCTCCCGTTCGAGACTAGCACGCCCACAGCGCTCGGGTACGTGGTCGCGCTACTTGTTATAAACGGCGTCGCCTTCCTCACGCTGCTCGGCTGCTACCTCAAGATGTACTGTGCGATCCGCGGCTCGCAGGCTTGGAACTCGAACGACTCCCGCATCGCCAAGCGTATGGCGCTGCTCGTGTTCACCGACTTCATCTGCTGGTCTCCGATCGCGTTCTTCGCGTTGACGGCTGCATTTGGCGTGCAACTCGTCTCACTCGAGGAGGCGAAAGTATTCACAGTATTCGTGCTGCCGCTCAACTCTTGCTGCAACCCGTTTCTTTACGCGATCCTCACGAAGCAGTTCAAGAAGGACTGCGCGCTCGTGTGCAAAGCGATCGAGGAGTCTCGTGTCACGCGCGGCATCGGCCGCTGCCGGCACTCGTCCAACTTCAGCAACCGACAGACGCCCGCAAACACGAACAGCCTCAACGAGCGTTCGTCGCGCGGCCAGCACGGCGCGGCGTGCGCGTGTCGCCGTCTGCTGGCCGCCGAGCTGGAGGCGAGCGAGCGCGGTGCTAGCACGCCTGCTGGCCCGCGCAGCAGCGAGCGGCTCATGCGCTGGCTGCGCTCTTGTGGGCGCCGAGCTGCCCCCGCCGTGCCCCCAGCGCCGCCGAGTCGTGCCGTTGCTCCGAAGCGCGCCGGCTCCGTATCATCTTCGGTGGAGTTCTCTTCATCACGGTCCGACTCATGGCGCACGTACGGCCGCCCGCCGCCGCCACCGCGCCGCGCAGCATCCTGGCTGGTCGCACGAAAGACTTCGCAGGACTCGAATCTGTCATCGTCACGGAACGACTCCTCGGGCTCAAATGCGACGGCATCGACAGGTACGTGGCGCACGTCGCGGTCGGCGGGCAGTGCGGCGGCTGGAGCTGTCGCGGGAGGCGCAGGGACGGGCCCGCGGCCGCGACTTACGCGTCAGCCCGCGATTCAGGCGGAAGAGCCGCCTCTGTCGCCACCGGGCGCTCGGCTGCTGCACACGATCCCGTCGGCCGCCGAGACGGATCTGCAGCCGGAGGAGGACGCGCGTTGAGTGCTACTGGGAGCTCTTGGTGCCTCGCTGGAAGACTGATCCCTCCCCGCATATACCCCATATTTCTCCACTGCCACTTCACACGTCAGTGTCTTTGAGAGCCGTCCATTTACAGCCCCCTCACCACAGCCTACTTTAGGTCGTCTCACGACCTCTCTCCCGAAAACTGCAATATTATAGGACGCGACGTCTATTCCAGTGGCCGGTCTACTCGACATGAAGTATTTTACGTACCTACGCAGACAAATAAGTAATTATATTTTGTACAGTATTAAATACGTGACAAATCTATGAATCTAAAATTATGTATGGATACTTAAATGTAAACAGATTTATTTATTTAGGCAAATTAATGTTTTAAGATTACCTTGTACTGTATTTATTGATCGGTTAAGAACTGGTCGTTGTCGTTGCCATACACCATTAATTAATATTATTAACATTTGAGATGTATACTGACGTACTGTGTACGCTTTAAATGAATATAGTGATATGAATGTAGTGCTATTTTTAGTCTAGTGTTGTTCAGTATTGGGCGTAATTAATTACTTTTGTAATTTAATTAATAATTGAACTACTTTTAATTCAATTACATGTAATTGAAATTACATGTAATTAAAATTAACAGTAATTGCAATTACTTTTCCAATTATGTAATTAAGTAATTATAATTCGTAATTCAATTACTCAATTACATTTTGTAGTATGATACATTGCAGTATTGGCATAATCACAAATTTTGACGATTAAAACTTATAATTTTGTCCCTAAATGAGTGATGATTGAAAATCTAGTTTTTGTGGTGATTATTAAGTATTCAATCGCTAATTTTTGAGTCAAAACTTAAACTAATTTGTAGGTATAAGGTAGGTATAAGTACATAATGACTCGGCCGGCTCGGCCCTTCGAATTGCTTGTCAATGGGTCTTTAGAGGTCAGCCATCGGGTCGTAAGGGTTGTTAGGTTTGTAATGGTTCAACGGGTTCAGCTGGTCGCAAGGATTCTTCGGGTCGTAAGGGTTCATCGGGTCGTAAGGATTCAACGGGTCGTAAGTGTTCAACGGGTCCTAAGAGTTCACGAAGAACCCTTACGACCAGAAGAACACTTACGACACGAAGAACCGTTACGAACCGATGAACTCTTACGACCCGATGAACGCTTACGACCCGACGAACCGTGACGACCCGAAGAACCATTACGACCATAAGAACCCTTTCGACCAGAACAATGAAACCTTACGACCCGATAAACTTTAACAACCCGATGAACTCTTACGATCCGATGAACCCGTACGACCTGATGAACTCTTACAACGCGATGATCCCTTACAACCCGATATACTTACACTAAAAAAACGAGAGGTTCAAGGAGTGCAAAAGGCCAAGCAATTCTAAGTATTGATTCATGTGCTATCAGCAGCACATCAACCTATCCTTGATACATTACTGTTTTTGTTGTTGAATAGAGATGATAAAAACACCTTTTTATTTCATCATATTGTTTTGTATGGGTCATTATTTAGAAATAAACACATAGTTAACAATCCTTATAGCTGTTATTTATATGGCCCTTGTTCATATGTAATTGAGTAATTTAGTAATTCTAATTACAATTACATCAAAGTAATTAATTAATTCGTAATTGGTAATTGCAATTACATACAGTAATTGTAATTTTGTAATTAGTAGTTAATTACAATTTGCCCAACACTGGTGTTGTTACATAGCTTAAGGTCCATTGCCGAATATAGAACACGTTATTCCGAAAAGTGTGACTTCTGGATGGATGAGAGATGAATTAACTTAAATTTTATTATAATTTTACCTTAGTCATGTATTTATGACGGCTTCGAAATACAGAACTCCACTGCCAGAAATCATGTTAGAGGTCCCTGCTTTCTTACTTGTTGATATTTGAATGTGTTTATTTAAATATTAATTGTTATTATATATTTCACTGCCAAATTGTGATACTAGACAGTACTAGACAGATTATAACATGCATCGCCTCTGATTTTCTCTCGCATGAATACTTTTTAAACTTGAAACAGTTTTCATTTGTGTGTTAATTTCAGTTTCAATTAATAAACAATCAAATAAAAATACCCTAGTCCGTTAAAATAACCGTTTTCTGCCAGTTTCAATTCAAATCCCAATCCCATATTAATTTTACCAAATTAAAATTATGATTTTTCTCTAATAATAGGTAAATATTGAATATAAATTCTAATTGCTAATTCTTCCGATTAGATAAAATAATGAAAATTGAGCTGTGTCAATGTTTGTAATGTAGGTACGTTAACAAAACATTAGGCCTAAAGTTTATGAGACCTCCATGATTGGCCTATTTTATTAATTGAATATATTTATATAGAGTAAGTAGGTACAAATAAAATACTTGTAATGTTAATTAAACATATAAAATATATTTTAGTACAAATACTTAATGGCAAGTTATAGCAGTCAATATTAAATTAAAACTATAAATTATATTGAAATTGTTAATAAATGCAAACAGTATTAGGTGCCGCAGACTGGCTAAAATTTTGCTCAATATTTTGTTTGTGAACTTATTTTTATACATAAATATACTCATATGCTGTCACAAATTATTCATTATTGTTACAGATAAATATTTTTTATTCATTTCACATTAATTAATTAAAATATCTATAAGAATGAAATAATTGACAGGATACCCTTAGGATACCTCAACAAAACGTATGCCATCAAAACTACATAATTTTTCGAAACTGAAAGATTTCTATAATAAACTGCACTAATCAATGTAATAATAATTATTATTAGGGTATTCAATCAATGTAATAAATTAATTTTGCGATTTAATGTTTTGACGAAAATGTTGAAGAAAAATTTTCAGTTACAATATTCAAATTTTACATTTGTTAACGATCTATAATTTAAAACTTCATCTCTTCTATACACGTTCTTTGATAAAATGTACTTATATTATAATCTGCTTCTATTTTAAAATGCTATTTATATAAGAACATGCCTACATAAACATTTTTATAAATGAGATTTATCAACCGGCTTTAACATTGTAGAATTTCAGTTTCTATCTTTCTTTGGTACTTTTACACACTTCATCGTTTAAATTAATGAAAATCTATATTAAGTATAATTAAAAATAAGAAAAACAATTTATTTCTTAATATGAAGTATTATTGTGAGTTGTATTGTACTGTACATAGCGTATCTATTGATTGTATGGAGACGAGGCGAGCCTGAGAGTGCTATTTTATTTATTTATTCGATTTTTATTGTACATTACATGACAACATGTCGAATAAATAGCTGTGTTTCATTTATTTTTATTCTTTCATCGTTTCGTATGAACCGGGCGGACTCAAAAATCTGATCTTTTAATATGATATTTATTCTAAAGCACCTTAGCTTACATCTAAAAAAGCTTATGATCAAATTCAATTTCAAATATCTAATTTTAGATTAATATAAATTGAATTTATTATTAACTGTAAACCGGTTAACCGGTTTTTATGACAACGTATTTTTTGTTGTACATGCCAAAACCGGTTATTTTTAGAGACAGGTAGACGGACGTAATTACCCAGTAATAAATACCGGTTTGGCATCCCCAAATTTCCTTAGGCTGTTACTCCATTTCCTGTCCTATGGTACCGTAATTCTTGCGTGTTGCGTCAAACTCCTCATCAGGTAGTGAGGTCAGGTCAGGGCGCGGGGTTGACGCGGGGCTCGCTCGACGAGCGCGGCAAACCAGCGCCCTCTTCCGGAGGCTCACTGAAATGTACAGACACACAGATTAACAGTCTTTTGTAGAAAATTCTTAATATTTAATTAGAATAGCATTATTAAAACCTACTCGTGGATATCTTGAAAGGCTTAGAGAAAAACTTTTAGTGATATTTAGAGGCCTTAGGCCTAGTATTCGAGTTGCTACGATTAGAAAAGTAAAAGTTCCGGGTAAGGTAAGAGCAGCAGTATTCCCTGTGAATGCAGCATTCTGAAATCTCTGCACTCGCTGCGTAGTACTTACTACGCAGCGATTGAACTCCATACCTACTTAGGTATGGAGTTCAATCCACCAGAGGTTGTGATTATGGAGATATATGCACATAGTGGATGTACTCAGGGTGTTACGACGTAGAGTTTTTAACCTCGACTGAATATCTATCGACTATGGTCAACCGCATGGTGGCGGTGAGGTACAATAGCATTCTCAAAGAACGTTGACGTCAGGCAGGCCAGTTATAAAACAATGCCAAATCTTTCTGCTACACGGTGTTGTGTTCTAACTAAGCATGTTGCGCCGACCCCAGCTGATTTGGGATAAGGGCAGGCAGTGGATACTGACGGTATAACATCCCGGCGCGCCCTCCTGCGGCGGCTCTCGAAGAACTGGCGAGCGAGCGGCGCTGGGGCCTCGCGCGCCTCGAGCGGCTCGCCCCACTCGGCCCAGGACGTGTGTAGTACATAGTGGATACTGACGGTATGACATCCCGGCGCGCCCTGCGGCGGCGGCTCTCGAAGAACTGGCGGGCGAGCGGCGCTGGGGCCTCGCGCGCCTCGAGCGGCTCGCCCCACTCGGCCCAGGACGTGTGTAGTACATAGTGGATACTGACGGTATGACATCCCGGCGCGCCCTCCTGCGGCGGCTCTCGAAGAACTGGCGGGCGAGCGGTGCTGGGGCCTCGCGCGCCTCGAGCGGCTCGCCCCACTCGGCCCAGGACGTGTGTAGTACATAGTGGATACTGACGGTATGACATCCCGGCGCGCCCTCCTGCGGCGGCTCTCGAAGAACTGGCGGGCGAGCGGTGCTGCGGCCTCGCGCGCCTCGAGCGGCTCCCCCCACTCGGCCCAGGACGTGAGTACGGAAGAGAGGATACTGACGGTATGACATCCCGGCGCGCCCTCCTGCGGCGGCTCTCGAAGAACTGGCGGGCGAGCGGCGCGGCGTCCTCGCGCGCCTCGAGCGGCTCGCCCCACTCGGCCCAGGACGTGTGTAGTACATAGTGGATACTGACGGTATGACATCCCGGCGCGCCCTCCTGCGGCGGCTCGAAGAACTGGCGGGCGAGCGGCGCTGGGGCCTCGCGCGCCTCGAGCGGCTCGCCCCACTCGGCCCAGGACGTGTGTAGTACATAGTGGATACTGACGGTATGACATCCCGGCGCGCCCTGCGGCGGCGGCTCGAAGAACTGGCGGGCGAGCGGCGCGGGGGCCTCGCGCGCCTTAAGCGGCTCGCCCCACTCGGCCCAGGACGTGTGTAGTACATAGTGGATACTGACGGTATGACATCCCGGCGCGCCCTCCTGCGGCGGCTCTCGAAGAACTGCCGGGCGAGCGGTGCTGGGGCCTCGCGCGCCTCGAGCGGCTCGCCCCACTCGGCCCAGGACGTGTGTAGTACATAGTGGATACTGACGGTATGACATCCCGGCGCGCCCTCCTGCGGCGGCTCTCGAAGAACTGGCGGGCGAGCGGCGCTGCGGCCTCGCGCGCCTCGAGCGGCTCCCCACTCGGCCCAGGACGTGTGTGTACATAGTGGATACTGACGGTATGACATCCCGGCGCGCCCTCCTGCGGCGGCTCGAAGAACTGGCGGGCGAGCGGCGCTGCGGCCTCGCGCGCCTCGAGCGGCTCCCCCCACTCGGCCCAGGACGTGTGTAGTACATAGTGGATACTGACGGTATGACATCCCGGCGCGCCCTCCTGCGGCGGCTCTCGAAGAACTGGCGGGCGAGCGGCGCGGGGGCCTCGCGCGCCTCGAGCGGCTCGCCCCACTCGGCCCAGGACGTGTAGTACATAGTGGATACTGACGGTATGACATCCCGGCGCGCCCTGCGGCGGCGGCTCTCGAAGAACTGGCGGGCGAGCGGCGCTGGGGCCTCGCGCGCCTCGAGCGGCTCGCCCCACTCGGCCCAGGACGTGTGTAGTACATAGTGGATACTGACGGTATGACATCCCGGCGCGCCTCGAGCGGCTCGCCCCACTCGGCCCAGGACGTGTGTAGTACATAGTGGATACTGACGGTATGACATCCCGGCGCGCCCTCCTGCGGCGGCTCTCGAAGAACTGGCGGGCGAGCGGCGCTGGGGCCTCGCGCGCCTCGAGCGGCTCGCCCCACTCGGCCCAGGACGTGTGTAGTACATAGTGGATACTGACGGTATGACATCCCGGCGCGCCTCGAGCGGCTCGCCACACTCGGCCCAGGACGTGTGTAGTACATAGCGGATACTGACGGTATGACATCCCGGCGCGCCCTCCTGCGGCGGCTCTCGAAGAACTGGCGGGCGAGCGGTGCCGGGGCCTCCCGCGCTTCTAGTGGCTCGCCCCACTCGGCCCAGGACGTGCTGGCGACCAGCTCGTCCCGCCTGCGCCGCTCGTCTACCCCCCCGCTACCGCTGGCGCCCGCGCGCGGCTGCGAGCGACCCTCGTCAGCCTCCTCCGCTTCCTCGTCCACTTCCTGAAATTAGAAGGTGCTTTTTGAAATAGTGTACGTCTAAATGGACACCGTATAGAGACACCGTATAGAACTAAATAGTAAATAGTAGTGACAATAAATGGGGGCGCCACTTTGTATGAAGTTGCAAAATTAAATGGCGACATTGACTACAAGAGCCAACTTAAGAAAAAGTTATAAATACCTAGGTAGTTCCATTTTATTTAATGTAAGGACTTTTTAGACATACTGTACGTGTGTGGACACACCGTAAGGCAGTTCGTAACAACCTGTCTACTGTAAATACTCATATCACACCTTTTACCAGTCGAATTACCTACTTTTATGTAGTAGAACGTGTGATACAAACACAATAGTAACTTTTCGCATGCGAAAATTCAAAAGTAAAGTTTGAGATTATATTCTCGTAAAAATAAGGAAAAGTTTGAGATGAAAACAGAAAAAACAAAGTACCTAATTAACGTATCCACTATCTAGTGGAAAAGTTTACGACTCTTTTAAACTGAAGATTTTATGGCGCACTTTACGACTTTACAGTGTTCAATTTTTTACTGAATCTGCGTAAAATCCGACCTTCCAGTGCTGCCAACGTAAGCGGGGTCATGCCACTGATGGTCATACCTTGATCTCTGCGAAGGTGACGGGCTGCGTGCGGGTGCGTGCGCGCTGCGGCCCGCGACGCAGCCGCCGCCCGCGCGCCAGTGCCGACGCGCCCGCCGGGTACACCGTGTCCATTGCGCGGCTGGTTGCAACTACTCGGGTGAACACTAGTGGGACAGCTCAATGGATACACACATGGTTACACTGAAACGGATAATAAAAATCGGATGATAGGATGCCAATTCTATTCATCGATTCTGAAAATGGAACACATTCGCGTCCGTCCACATGACCTAAAGGAAATGTAGAGTCGTAATAGTACCTACGGGGTGTAAGGAACGGTGTAACGAAAACTTTGCAACCGTGCTCTAATTAAGAAACTGAAAATCTTTCCCCATGTAACATAATACCGTAAATGAAAAAGAAAATTTCATTTCCTCAGGTACAAAATCAGATGACCGAGACATTTATGTGAAGTCGGATTTTTTTTCTCGTTTCCCACCAAGGGCTCCAAGGTAAAAGTTGTTCAGGTTCATGGTCTGTTCCTTACACCCAGTATAATACAGGGAAGGAAGATATTTTTATAGTTCGTTACCTCTGGTTTAACATGTTAGCTGTCCGCAATTAGGCCTTTAAAACTACCGGGTTATTACGCGATAAAAATTGTAGAGTCGCAAATAGTAAGGGACGTAAATTAAAATAGTCGATGATTGGCCCGATGCATTCTCTTAAATAGGTTATTTAAAAAATATAATGTTCCTGTAGTTACCATTATAAGAAAATAATGTTGTCTGAAACAAGAAACAACTTCATAATGATTAACGACCTTACAGAGGCAATGGTGATAGTCATAAAATGATGCCAATTGGTAGATTCATGTGCGTACATCACTGATGTACCGTATACCTACCGTGTATATAGAGGTATCTATTATAGGTAGGTATTGCATAGGTATTTACCCGCGGCCGTGGACTGCATTGCGCGCGGTCGACCCACGTACTAATCTACACTTACAATCTAGATTCTAGATCAAGATTATCGACTAGGTAGGAACTAACTACCGGGTGTCGTATGACCTATCATGTAACTCCACGTAGCGGCCTCGTACGTGTCAAGGAAACTGCTACGCGGCGTAGCGGTGAAGGTTTTTTCAGTCTTTAAGTGCTACGAAATATTTATATTTTTCGGATATATTTAGATAGATTGATATTTTGGTACACTTTCGGTAAGTTTCTTTTACTCGTAGAATTTAATTGAAATGAAATTACTAGGTCGGTATCTATTTACCGAAAACCGAAAGGTAGAGTAGGTTTAATGTAGCGTAGGTCTACGCTACGACGTAAGATGTTCCGATAATGTAATCTTTTGCATTTTAATAGGTTACATTACAACTACCTAGTATGTCATTAGAACGTAATCAGTGATTTATGGAGAATACAGTTTCGTTCCGGCACATAACACTAGTTAGGTACTATCTATTGCCAGCACATCTTACTACCCATGTGAGGGATCAAATTATACTGGATTTTCTCAGTATTTGTATAAAACTCCAGTATAAGTTGGTCTCCTAAATGGTCAGATTGAAGTGCACATCACCATTACATGTTACAAAGTAATGGAATTTCTAATCGTTTTCGTAGAATTCAAGAGAGTAAGATAGATCAGCATTCCAAATTCCACACATAAAAGTATTTACTGCTCTGTCATGCTTGCAATGTTTTGGTAATTTCATGGTCTGTCGTGCAGTTTGATGAGTTTGGTCCAATTGTTCCCATTGTGTTGTGTCGACTCACCTAAATTATAGACTGCTCTTTCATGCCTGTAATGTTGTGGTCATGTTCTGTGGTTCACTTGGATAACTTCGGTCCTTGCGTCGGGCGCAGCGGCCACAAGCGAAAGTGCTGCGTCAGTGCGTGCGCGCTGCGTCTTGCGTTGCGTCTCCCGCCGCGACTTTGCAGCGCTGCGACACTATGACGAACGGGCATAAACAACTGGAAAACCGTCTGGTCACGTCCTTTGTCCCAAATAACTGGGTCGTACAGTAGATACACTCGCGCTTCTGTTACACAATAACAAAAGGAGTGCTAGCACTGTTCACTGTTTGCGATATCGAACTGATATTGCAAGCGGCGTGTACAAAAGTGGCGGCGCGCGTGTTGCGCTCGCGAGGCAGCGAGTGCTCGTCGCGCTCTCGATCTCGCTCGACTCGTCATTTTTTCCCGAGAAATCCGTGTGTTTGAAGTGTGACCGCGATTCAGTGGCGCGGTGCCAGACACCCCCCTCCCGCACCAGTCCCCTCACCCCCCTCGCCCGCAGTCGCGCTGCACTGCTGTAAACAAACAATCGAAGTATAAACAATCCTTCCCAATCTGCGGCCGGCGATTGATAGCGAATTAAATCGCAATACGAAAAGCAGGCACTGTCGATTTTCGATTTCGTTTGATTCTAATTTTGTCTGCATCTCTATCTATCTAATCTACGCCTGCGAGATCGATCTGCGCTTTTCTTTTAGATCGCGAGTCTTTGAGCTATTTTAGAATAGAACTGTAGATGTACACATACCAAGTTAACTATTTATTTATTACAGTAAGTAGGTACGAAGTTGCCACCGGCGCTGACTGAATGCTCTTCCTAACAGGCTTTTGCTAGCTGCTAGTAGGCCAAGATGCAAAAGTGTTCTATCTTATTGAAAGAAAATTATACTCGGTAGTAATTAATAAGCTGTTCAGATCTGGGATTTTATTTTGTGGTTATGTTGTTGAGTATAATATCGAGAGACGAATAAACGTGAAATAGGGAGCCGCTATCTTCCAATAGGAAAAGTACATAATAATAAGAAGTTCAAACTTTTTGAATTTTCGCGGGACTATAAAGCCCACCCATTTTGGCAATGCTGCCAACATAAGCAACATTAGGGCTGCGTTCAAAATATTTTTTGTAAAACTACCACATTTCGTTTTTTTATTAAATGGCAACAAAATCTTAAACGTCAGTTTGACATTGGATCGGGGGAACCACAATGCACGACATACTCAATGCACAGCAGGTTAAAGCACGGCAGCGTATTGTACAGCAGATCATTGTACGACATGATGGATGGATGGTCTTGAAATACGGGCCCGGACCAATAATGTACAGGGGTGGAAATGGAATCAAAACAAATGACGTCACAGCGGATGTAGTGATGTGACAGTGTTGACTTTGATCGACTTTTCGATTAATTATTCGAACATGACACGCAAGGCAACCTACGGAGGGGGGGACGGGGGGGGCGAACCCCTCCCACAAGGGGGGGTTTGGGGGGCGCAGCCCCCCGCAATAAAAAAAACACATTTAACGCAAATCCGACACAGTAGGTTAGGTTAGGTTAGAACAGTGACCCCCTGGAGCGAACGAAGTGAGCGACCAAGCTTATTATAGAATTTATTTAATATAAAAACAATTTGGATTAAGTTAGAAATGCATATAATATTATCGATCTAGTCACATCACTATTCTACCACAACACGTGATGTCTCCAACCATCATGTCGTGCAATCCACCCCCGTGCACTTTCGGTACGGGGTGATGGATGGCGACATTGTTTTGATTCCATTCATCATGTCGTGCTTCATCACGTCGTACATTACTCTGACGGCCAGTATTATGGTGTACAATACTATGTTGTACATTGTAGGGACTCTTGGATCGCTTGTTTGTTGATGTGTGTTGTTGCGCGATTTATCAGATTTTCCTATTATTAGCCGAGAGTTATTTGAATTTCCATCATGAGTTACATGCTGGGGCATCTCCACAATGGCTGGCAAGTGGACCAGGCCATATTGTCTGAGGAAGACCGTGTAGTGGTAAGTCACTTTCTAGGTTAGAACTTTCTAGATTCTCTCCCTTCTGGTTGTATTTCTATCACTATAACAAAGAATTTAGCAAACTGATGACAATGTAGACAGGCTTATGTTCGAGACACTACCTAGGGTGAACTGCGGATAGGCAGAATGAAGCTCAAAAGTATGCTATTGCCTTGCAACTTGAATTTCATTGTACAGAGTTCTTTACGATTTCCAGGTAATCCGTTTCGGCCACGACTGGGACCCAACGTGCATGAAGATGGACGAGGTCCTATACAGCATAGCGGAGAAAGTCAAGAACTTTGCAGTTATTTATTTAGTGGACATCACTGAGGTGCCAGACTTCAACAAAATGTAAGTCTATTTTCATTCAGTATTTAAGAAATCAAAGACCGAGATAGGTGGCGCAAAACAGAGGGGCCTTTTCCCAACAGTGAGGCAGAGAAAACAGGCTATGTAAAAAATGACTGTTACTAACTAACTATCAGTCTATCAGCAGACTAATCATTCATATGAGGAAATTACTTTGTAAGATTGTGAAGACTCAAAGGTATGTCATTTACTTACATTGAGTCCTATACAGTTAAATACACTTCCCATCACAAAAATCGAAACATCTCGGTTTTTCTTGTTTTCGACCGAATTAAACACCAAAAAGTATTGTTTGCATTAAAAAAATTATATGACTGTGTAGCTGGCAGTTTTGTCTTTTCAGTGTGTATAAAAAACTCAAAATTCAAAATTGGAACCCCACCTGTTTGTTCTGTAAATGAGATAAATGACTGAGACACGTTTGCAGTTAGCGCCTTTTAACGATTCATAACATTTTCGACATTAAAATTTAGAGCTTGTCTTATCTTATCTTAAAACTTTTGTTTTTTTAATTGTTTACTGTGACTTTGGATCGCCTAAAAAAAGTTAGATTTTATCTGAATCATGGGTATTTTGCCCGTAGAAGCCGCCCAAGTGGTGATATTGCCAAATTTTGGACTTGGTCATCGTTTTGTGACTTAATGTTTGCATTTAAGCCTCACCTTTGTTCATAAAGCTTACAAACGCTATCAGAAGACTGGTCTGTTTACGCGACGTTCAGAATCTGTCGGAAATCGGGTTAGTTCTGACCGACATGATCGAATTAATGTTATGAGTTCTTTGCAAAATCGACGCCTTAGCGCTTTTCAACTGCGGCAAAAACTATCAAATGTACAAAAGGTGGCTGAAAGTGGCTCTACAATCAGAAGAAGATTAAAGGAACGTAGACTGGTACCGCAATAGCCAGGAAACGGGCCCAAATCAACTGCAGACACGAAGACAAAATCTGTCATGCCGTCGGCGCTGATTCCTTCCGAAACCGTTCACGAACTGTCACCATAACTGACCTTTTTATCAATGCAGCATTGTGTAAAGCATTTTTAATCCCTTCTGTAAACCATAGTGCTTCCGTGGTTACCATTCAGTGTAATTCTACACTCAGCAGAAAAGAGGAATTTGATCCACTGGGTATACGACCAGTTTAGATGCTCACTTGCAAAGTTAAGGCGCGCTATTTCATTGTCTTCTGTTGATTGTAGAACCGCTTTCAGCCACCTTTTGTACATTTAATAGCTTTTGCCGCAGTTGAAAAGCGCTAAGGCGTCGATTTTGCAAAGAACTCATAACATTAATTCGATCATGTCGGTCAGAACTGACCCGATTTCCGACAGATTCTGAACGTCGCGTAAACAGACCAGTCTTCTGATAGCGTTTGTAAGCTTTATGAACAAAGGTGAGGCTTAAATGCAAACATTTAGCCACAAAACGATGACCAAGTCCAAAATTTGGCAATGTCACCACTTGGGCGGCTTCTACGGGCAAAATACCCATGATTCAGATAAAATCTAACTTTTTTTAGGCGATCCAAAGTCACAGTAAACAATTAAAAAAACAAAAGTTTTAAGATAAGATAAGACAAGCTCTAAATTTTAATGTCGAAAATGTTATGAATCGTTAAAAGGCGCTAACTGCAAACGTGTCTCAGTCACTCATCTCATTTACAGAACAAACAGGTGGGGTTCCAATTTTGAATTTTGATTTTTTTTATACTCACTGAAAAGACAAAACTGCCAGCTACACAGTCATATAATTTTTTTAATGCAAACAATACTTTTTGGTGTTTAATTCGGCCGAAAACAAGAAAAACCGAGGTGTTTCGATTTTTATGATGGGAAGTGTATTTATGTTTTATATTAAGATTATTGGAGTGTGCAGCACTTGGACAAACCAGTTCTGGTTTATGAGTGCCAAGCAACGAAATTGTGAACTTTTTTTATATTCAATAAATTAATACAAATACATGGAATCTAGGTTGCTCAATAAATAGTTCATTTTCTTGTTTTAGGTACGAGTTGTACGACCCATGCACGGTGATGTTCTTCTTCCGCAACAAACACATCATGATTGATCTGGGCACCGGTAACAACAACAAGATCAACTGGCCGCTCGAGGACAAACAGGAAATGATTGACATCATAGAAACTGTGTACCGAGGGGCGAGAAAAGGCCGAGGTCTTGTAGTGTCACCGAAAGATTACTCCACAAAGTATAGATACTGAAATGTTTACATATTTATTGTGTGTTCATTCTCTGGATGTTAAACAAGTGTTTTTGTCTTGGACAAAGTGTGGTGATTTAAATGAGCATTGTTTTAGATGTTCTGGAAAAGTATGTGACAAATATTGTGATTATGATTAATTGAATAAAATAGAATTTAAGGTTATTGTTTGGATTTTATTAAACTTATTCCCATTTAAATCACTAATTTGATAAAATTTGTTGTGGTCGTCCAAATCCAAATGGATCTTATGGCAGTAAACTGTAGTAAACTTTTTTAAATTACATATGCAAAAGTTGTACACATGCACATGTAGTAAATGGATTCATCTATTCAAAAATACATAAAGTAAAAATCTATTACTTTAAGTTATTTTACAAATTGATTAATATCTCGAAAATTAGTTACTGCTATAAGTTCCATTTTGGTTTGGACGACCACAAAATATTGATTGATAAATCACCTTATGCTAGCCATAACATGTTGCATGGATCCTGACGAGGAACTGATTTGGGATAAGGGCAGGAAGATGATGATGATTGATAATTTACCGGATGCCTATAACATTATAAAATAGGATGTATCAACGGATGTATGTTTTGGCTTTCTTGTGAAATAAAACAACAGAAGACATTTAGCGAAATGTAAGTTTATTCAGTCTTGGACAGACAATCGAGTGGAACACTAACGTGTCGGTGCGGCGCGTCGTGCGTCATGTCGCGCGACATCGCGACACCGGCGGACAACATCGAGGAAGAATCAGAAACGGCTCGTTTGTTCAGTAAAGTCAGTGCAGACAGACCGGGCCGGCGCGCGCGCGCTGTGACGGGGGGTGACTAGCGCAGCGCCGCGCGCCGGCCCCGCCTGGAGCCATCGAGATATATTACATACTACGTACCTATAGTGGCCAGCAGGAACAATACCTGTGTTCTAGACTTGTTGGTAATAGATGCAGTTGTTTATGACCTTAGAGTTTAAGACATATTACACAACATGGCGTCTCTGCTCAATATTATTCTTGAATTTAGAAATACTTTTCTCGTCGCTCACCGATAATAAGTTAGTGATTTAGTTTTTTACCGAGATATCGTGAGTTTTCGTTCCAAAATATACACAACTTAAGCACTCAAGAGCCAGCAAGCGAATGAGTGAGCTGGAGACGCATTTCTCCAATAGTATGATGTCTTCTCTATACGTAGCAATATATCTCGACGCGTGTATCCGTGGGTGGGGGGCGGAGGGGTGCCTAGCGGTCGTCGTTGTCGTTGTCGTCGCGGTCGCTGCGCCAGTCGAGCGCGTTGCGCGACCAGATGGCTGCGAGCGAGTGGAAGGGGTCGAAGGCGCGCGGCTGCCCCGCCCCCGCGCCCGCCCCCGCCCCCGCGCGCGCGCCGCCCACAGGGGTGCCGATGGCGCCGGGACCCACCACTGCAGCGCCTACAGCACCTACTGACCCCACGCCGCCGGGGGCCGAGCCTACCGGACCGGGAGGGGTGGTGCCGAAACCGGGCGGAGGACGAACTGCACCTAAAGACAAAATAACACGAAGTTAGTACATAGATTCATCAAAGAGAATGTATGTCAAAATATGCCGAAAATATTTGAAGACTATAAATAAAACTGAACTACTTTACCCAACATATAAAACAATACATACCTGAGTTGTTATTGTAAGAGGGCCAGGGCCAGGCGGCGCCGGGCGCGCGCGCTTCGAGCGAGCTGCCCCACACCGGCGCCATGCCGCCGTAAGAGTTGCCCACGCCCACGCCCACGCCTGTGCCCACGCTGCCCACGCCGGAGTTGTTCATACTGCCAACGTTTGCGGTCAACGGCTCGTCTGGAAAATAAACACTTTAATTAGTGACATTCTTCCCTCTTTTAGATTTTGCGAATAAAATAATAAAACCATTTTTCATAACAAGCAGTTATTCATATACTGTTATTCTTAGACTGGAAACTGATAAATATAAACTGGAAAATAGTATTCTAAGACTGGAATCTGATAATTATAAACTGAGAACTGTTATTTTTAGATTGGAAACTGATAATTAAAATCTAGGACCTGTTATTCTTAGATAGGAAACTGATAATTAACTGAGAACTGTTATTTTTAGACTGGAAACTGATAATTATAAATTGGAACCTTTTATTCTTAGACTGGAAATTATTTATTCATGAACTGAAAACAATTATTCATAGGCTAAAACAATTACTTTGAAAACTCGAAAATGCTATTCATAAATAGGAAATTATATTTAACAAAATGGAAACATTTTCTCATACACAAGTGTTTGAAGTAAAGTATAAATTGTAGTAGACTCACCAAGGAAGTCCCTATGGTCGCTACGGGGTCGCCAGGTGAACTCGGGCTCGGCTAGATGCGCCTCCCCCCCGTTGAAGTAGAACAGGGAGTTGTCCGAGGGGGGCGACCGTGGGGCCACCACTTCGCTGCTGGCGTCGTCGTTACGTCGGCGCACGTCCGAACCTAGAATGTGCAACATATGTTTATAATGAGTGAATTATAGTTTTTTTCTGTAGCTATATTCGATCAGCCATGTCATACAAATATGTATAAGAAAAATGCATATAACATGAGTATCTTAATTTTTAACAAATTACCAAATGACATTAAACTGACTATTATGTAGTCTGAACCTGTCTGAGATCTAGGAAACAAACAAGTGAGATAGGCGTCTCTCTTTCTCTTCGTGTTTAAGGCAAATTAGGGTCATACATATGGCAACACCGACTATTTGGCGCCAAATGTCAGCCGACAGTGGCGCCATCCCTCTTCTATAATAGAGGGTAGGAACGGTTGCAGGACTCACAGTTGGCGTTTTTCTTTCTTCGTGGCAACATGCCTAGACGATCCTACGAATCGTCTAGCGGCAGCGAGGACTCCGGCGACGAGGGCATACCCAAGAGGATGCGTGTCGAAGCGTTCATCGAACCTTTGCCGCCGGCGATTGCAGAGCGTGAAGCGGATCGAGCGACTTCGCCCCAACAGGCCGAAGAAGAGTATTTGGATTTGGACGCTATAGAGGAGGCTCCGGATGATCTTTTTCCACGTGCTGAACGTGATTCTAATATTTCGCGCGCTGAGCGTAGAATTTCGGCAAACCACGTGCCATCGGCGATCGACCACGTGCGTTCGGAGCATGCGGATTCGGGGCAAGGTCAGGTCGGTGTAGACCTCGATGGTATTAAGAATATTATTAGAGGTGAGTTGAGCAATTTTTTACGATTCCGGTCCGACCAAAGATCTGACCCGGTCGAGGGTAGTTCACAAAACCTAATCTCAATCATATCGTCGATCTGTCCGATTTTGTTCCCCATTCGACAAAATTCGCTCGATCTGGATCAGCTCGCTACTACTATTTCCGAGTCGACCAAGAAATCTGATCCGTCTAGAGTAGAATCTGTTAAAAAGCTACAGCACTTTGATAACCCAGACTGGGCAGGTATACGCTACGCAGATACTCAAAAGAAGTTCCTGGCGAGTCCTGGTTTTACATTTTTGGATTTGAATGAAGAGCTGTTACCTTACGAACAGAAGCCATTCTTTCTGAGGTCACTAGACCAGACTTTTGGTGTGCTCACCAACATGTTACTTGCTCAGCGAGAAGCAGTTCAGGCAGGTGTAAAAGACCTCCTGGCTTTGCCCGGTGTACCTGCATCGCTTCATGAAAAACTAATGGATATATTTGCAAGCGGCAGTTTGTTTGCCGATGTCTCCAAAGACCTGTTGCAGGTAGTATGTGGAAGACGCGCCAGTATCATAGAACAGCGGCGAGATGCGGTCCTAAAAGCCGTTCGGGACAAGTACCACCGTGCGATGCTGAATCGCATTCCACCAAGCTGTGGGCACCTGTTTGAAAAGCATGCCTTCTCCGACGCCGTAGCTAAGCTGGGAGGAGGAAGCAAGATTTTCTACAGACCGCTGGACAAGCATCCAAACTCTCCATCACGTACCTCTGTTGGAGTTCTAATTTTCGCACCCCGCCATCTCTGGTGCAAGCCGACCAAGAAGCGTCGTGGCCGCCGTTCAGCCAGCTCGAGCTGCTCAAGCACCCGCAAGACGTCCTGACGCGAGTCGCTCCCGCCCTCAGCAGCGTCGACCTCGGGATGATGGCCGCTCCCGCAAGCGCCATTGACTTCAAGGCTGGCCGACTTCGTCAGTTCGCTCATGCTTGGCGATCTCGGCAAGCCCCCACTCACATCATGAGCATAATTCAAGGTTACCGAATTCCCTTTATTACCACACCACCTCTCCGGAAGATCAGTCGATTGCCGCAGTTTCCAGTAGACTCGTCAGCGGAGATGTTGCGGGAAATCGACCGAATGATCGATCAGGGCATCATCGAACCAGCTCCAGACCAGGTAGGCTTCGAATCCCATCTATTTCTGGTGGAGAAGCAAAACGGGTCGTTCCGCCCAGTTCTAAACCTGAAGGGCCTGAACCGTTACTTGGGGAAGGAATACTTTCGTCTCACAAGTATGCACAAGGTGCCCAGCTTTCTACAACCTCGAGATTGGATGTGCAAGGTGGACCTTCACCAAGCTTACTTCCACGTTCCGGTGGCGGAATCCCACCGCCGCTTTCTTCGCTTTGCGGCAGTACATCAGGGTCAACTGCGTTACTGGCAGATGACATGTCTCCCTTTCGGTCTGGCCTCTGCTCCAAGGGTCTTCGCCTCCCTTTCAAACTGGGTGGCTCACCAGTTACGCCTGGAAGGTATAAGGCTTCTGGTGTACTTGGACGATTTCCTTTTGGTAAGTCAATGCCCGCACACGCTTCAAAAGCAAGTTCAGCGAGCGGTCAACCTGCTTCAGCACCTAGGCTGAGTAATAAACATGGAGAAATCGTCCACAAATCCGTCGCAATCACTGGAATTTCTAGGAATTCAGTGGGATACTCGACTCAACCAAAAGTCTTTACCCGAAAAGAAGCTCCATGCTCTCGAGCTCTGTTTGCACCGAATGGATCAGACCGTAATCTGGACACCTCTGAGTCTGCAGCAGCTGGTGGGTCGGCTAAACTTTTCAAGTTTCGTGATCCCATTCGGGAGATTCAATCATCGCAACCTGTTGTCCTTGATGCAGATTTCGGTAAGAAACTGTGTGTCGATTCCACCGACGAAAGCGGCGCTGGCGGATCTGCATTGGTGGAAGGAGAACTTTCAGAAAGTGAGCGACATTTGGCCAAACCCAGTATCGCACTTCATCGTGACCGATGCGTCAAACCTGGGCTGGGGAGCGTACATAGACGGCGTTCACGTTCAAGGACCCTGGTCGCCCTCACAGAGGAACCTCCCATCCAATGTAAAGGAACTTTTGGCGGTAAGTTTCGTTTTACAAGAGTTCGCTCACCTCTTCGAAAACGAAACAGTCCTAGTCCAGAGCGACAACAAAACCGCTCTTGCCTACCTTCGCAACCAGGGAGGAACTCGCTCTGCTGTTCTGATGAGTTTGACCAGAACAATTTTCAGCGTTCTGATGGCACACCATATAAACCTGGTAACGAGCTACATTCCAGGTCCTCTCAAAACGATTGCCGACAGCCTGTCGAGATTCAAGCGACTGCCAGAGTGGCATCTGCTGCCGGAAGCTTGCCAGGTAGTGTTCCGCAAATGGGGCGACCGGTCATAGACCTGTTTGCATCCCAGTCAGCGCACGTAGTTCCCTGTTACGTAACCAGAGACCTAAGGGATCGGAAGGCAGTGTTCTACGATGCCTTCAGCCGGAGGTGGTCGTTCAGCCTTGCATGGGTATTCCCTCCTCCTTCCCTCATGATGCAAGTTCTGAATGCCCTCAATTCAGCAAAGGCAAGTTTTGATAATTTGTCCCAAGTGGACGAACGTAGCCTGGAGATCGGACTTGAGAGCGCGAGCGCTGCAGTCACCCTTAGTGATCCCCAACCTACAGAGAGTGTTAGTCGACACATCAACAGGTCTTCCACCTCCTCACCTCCAGTCTCTCATCTTGGAGGCATGGTTAGTACGGGGTGGAACGAACTTCTCCATAGCTGGCCCCTTCTCTAAGATCTGTAATTGAGTCTAGCTGGCGCGCTTCTACGCTTGGAACTTACAAGAGTGCGTGGAGTAAGTGGACCACCTGGTGCGATTCTCGTTCGATAAACCCTATAGATCCTACTGCTGCGGACATAGCTTTTTATTTGGCTCATTTATTTAGATTTGTCAAGCTTAGCTACAAAACTATTCTGGTACATAAATCGGTGATTGTAAATTTTTCTAATCCTCTGAAATCAGCTGAGTTAAGCTCTCACGCTTTAGTGCAGCGGGTACTAAAAGGAATCGCAAATGAATCGGCTGCTAAATCCCACATGCCTCCTAAGCCTCCCATCTGGAACCCACAGGTGGTGATTACTTGGCTCATGAATAATGAGTCACGGACTGACAGTCTCTTTGAAGTCTCCAGGAGGTGCGCGTTGATACTTCTCCTAGCATCCGGAAGAAGAGTGCATGACCTGACTCTTCTCTCGATTGCTCCAGGTAATTTTATTATGGAATCTGAAAGTGTTGTGATGTGGCCAGTTTTCGGTTCTAAGACCGATACCTTAAGCCATCGACAGTCAGGCTGGCAGCTTACAGCAGGCGCACATCCTAATGTAGACCCTATACGCTGGATCCGTTTGCTTTTAGAGATATCTGAATCTCGACGTTCTGATGGCTCTATAACAAGTTTGTTTGTTGCTACCAGGGTTCTCCGCGTCCTGCTTCGCGTGCGGTCATAGCTGGTTGGATCCGAACTCTCCTGCGTGACGCCGGTATCAACGCCCCGGCGGGTCGGCGCGATCAGCTGTCGCCTCCCTCAACTGGGTGGAACAGTATTCGGTGGACGACATTTTGGCAAGAGGAAACTGGACGTCGATTAATACTCTTGCTAGGTTTTACCGTAAGCCTCTTGCTCAGAATTATTTGTATAATGTTCAATCTTTAGCTTCTACTTTCAATCCTATTTCATAAAAACTGATTTGCTTTTGTTTAAAAATTAGCTTCTATCTGGCTTGTCTGGCAGGCTTATGTTTTGTTCTGTGATTTCATGTTCTGGTGAAAAACATTTCATTGACATATTGTATAATGTTTGTTGATTGATTGATATTATACACGCTTAAACTTTATTTGATGTTTTCATGTTATCATATCCTATATCTTACCTACCTTTCCTTTCATATTCTTAATACTAGGTATTGATCATTACCTACAATTTCCTGTTTGTAAATAAGTAGTTAGGTCATACATAATGTTGCAACCCGACACCACCATGCGATATTAGACACATCTCACTTGTTTGTTTCCTAGATCTCAGACAGGTTCAGACTACATAATATACGCATTTTTCCTGAAATAAAAATGACTTATTATGTATCTAACCTGTCTGAGATCTAGGAAAATTATTTCTGCATGGTGCGAAAAACGCAACTGAAATCCTGCAACCGTTCCTACCCTCTATTATAGAAGAGGGATGGCGCCACTGTCGGCTGACATTTGGCGCCAAATAGTCGGTGTTGCCATATGTATGACCCTAATTTGCCTTAAACACGAAGAGAAAGAGAGACGCCTATCTCACTTGTTTGTTTCCTAGATCTCAGACAGGTTAGATACATAATAAGTCATTTTTATTTCAGGAAAAATGCGTATATTAGTATAAATGTATTTAAAACAAAATTATTTAATTGGTTACTGACAAATTGTTTCTATAGCGTTGGACAATATTTGAATTATGTATGACTATAAATTTACGTTACTATTCATGAATTTAATTAATCTTTATGTATTTTTCACTTTCATTGTTTGACATTGTACCTATTATTATTACTTTTTTTGACATTCTATAACCGATATTTTTAATTTGATTTATTTAATAGATTTGTATATTTGAAATTTTGTTTGACATTTTAAATTGTATTAAATGATTTGTTAAATTTGCACGCTTGTAACAAGCAGAATACTGCTCTGGAATGTAATCTAAGATCTCATCAAAATGCCATGTATTCTAGCAAATAAATGATTTCTATTTCTATTTCTATTTCAGTTTCTGTACTCCAAGAGCCAAAGTTTGGGTAAATTAAATCAAGGAATCCTACAGCATTTGTGACCACAGTTTGGGTACATTCGATCAACGAAATTTCCGCATTTGTGAACACCATTTGCATACATTCAATCAAGGAATTCTACCGCTTCTGTGACCACAATTTGGGTACTTTTAATCGAGGTTATCTACCGTATCCGTGATCAGAATTTGGGTATATTCGTCTAAGAAAATCTACCGCATTCTTGACTACAGAACAAGTGATTTCAAAATCATATCCAGAGTAGACCAGATATCATCAAATGAATATTAATGCTGTGCTTTAGCATATTATGGCGTCATAATTCGATGTTTTTATGATTCATATAATAATTTTGGTGTTCATAAACTGTAACTTTAATATTTTGGCAAACGATGAAAAAAGTCTGAAGTGTTTTCGGACAATTGTTTTAAGCACACAACTTTCGTATTTTATTTACGACCCAGTCAAGTAGTGAATTGTCAATCTGGATGGCCGTACCTATGGGCGCGGGTGGGGGTGGGGGTGGGGGTGGGGGTGGTGTGGAGGCCGAGCCGCTGGCCACCACGGAGCTCCAGCTGGCGCCCCACCGCACGGGGGGACACCCGCTGGGACACTTGTGCTCGGGCTGCGGGGGGGACGCTCGCACCGGCGCGGGGGGCGCGCGCTCGCGACGCTTGCTCGGCTTGTCCTGGAACAACGGTACATTAGTTTTAACAGTCGCCTGATTCAAAGATTCAAAACTTTTATTTCCAAGTAGATTCACAAAGAATCCTTTTAGAAAGTCAATTAAATAAATCAAGTATATAAAAGTACATATAAAATTAAAATTATGATAACGACGTTATAATTAATTATGTCAATTTTATATTCCTTGTAAGTGCTGATTTGGTATTCAAAACGAGTGCGTGTTTCTTGTGCTGCGCTGGAATTTCAGAAATCCATGAAAAGGCGCAACATTATCCTGACTAGACAAAGGACAGTAAAATGGAATAGGCACTCTCGCTGGGGTATACTCTATGCAAGCCAATTTTCCCTACAAAGCACCTGTTCATAGTCATATAGACTAATCGCAGATAATAAAATAAAATATATTTTTAAACTTTAGCTTGCGGTTTCGAGACGCAATAATGAAACCGGTGCTCCTTTTTCTGCCCAGTCCCGTCAGTTCAATTCCTAATAGGGATTTACGAGAATTTCTTGAAGAAAGAAACATATTTAATACATTGAAATAATAGGGTGAAATTTTACTAGTGACCGATAGCGAAAACACAGAACCGGCTGGTGATAAGGAACAACTTTCCCCAAGGAACATAGGTCGAAAGACGAAAAAAAATTTTGGACCTCCCATACAAAATTGCCGATCAGCTGATTTGGGGTACTATGGGAGGTCTAAAATTTTTTTTCGTCTTTCGACCTATGTTCCTTGGAGAAAGTTGTTCCTTATCACCAGCCGGTTCTGTGTTTTCGCTATCGGTCACTAGTAAAATTTCACCCTATATAATATACCATTAGAAATGAGTATAGTAAGTTCTTTTACGCATATAAATAGTAGGTACGGACGAAAATTTTTCAATCTATTTGTTTTATTTCTAAAAGATGCAGTAACAAATAGAAGACTGACTTTAACGTTTTTACAATATTAAATTGTCAAAAACGCATAATAAACCAAATGTCGAAGTAAGAAAAATGACAAAATACCTTGCGCAGATGATGCTTCCCGCTGGTGCGAGTCCTCTGCTCATCAGTTCTCCGCTCCGACCTCCTGGTGTCCGACTCCCGCCGCCTGTTGGCCTTCGTCTCATTGGGAGACACGAACACCACCGGCCGAGACTCTTCCGAAGGTTCCGTAGTGTCATGTTCTGTTGGAGTGGTATTTGTGGATTCTCTCGGGGCTTCATAGATCTCCGATTTGGAGGATTCGGAGCCGCTGGAATGCGCTTCGTCGTCGCCGCTAGAGCTCCTGGTTATCTCCTCGTGTATGATCGGTTCGTAGGCGGATATAGGCGTGGTCTGTTCCGGTTCGTAAGTACTTTCGACTAGAGGCGTTTCGTCGGTTTCTTTGTCTTTGTGTGTTGTGGTTTCTTGCTCGGCGTCTTCGCTGGAGCGGCTCTCGTCGTCGTCCTGTCTTCGTAAAGCCGCCCGCCATCTTTCGAACGCTCGGCTTTCCGCTTGAGGGTCTACTTTTCTAGTCTTGCGTCGCCGCGGGGGCGGAGGCCGAGGCGGGGCCGGAGGCGGCGCCGCGACCGGTGTTGCGGCCACCGCTCGTAGGTCCAATGGAGCCCTGCAATTTGAAATTATTTATAAAACACAAGGAACGATGTGGTTTATAGAGTCTATAAACCACATTGGGACTGAATGAACAATAATAAAACAACCTATTTCAAATAATGGCTCACACTGAAGGTAAAATGTCAGAAGGCAAAAAGGTCATCTTGATGGCAAAATAAAACAATAATAATTTCGTTAGTATAAATATACATAATAAAAACTCTGACACCAGGGTTGATCGGGTTGTATCGCATTAAAAAACAAGATTTCATCAGATCGTTCGTCAACACGGTATCCCACTCGAAAAAGAAGAAGATAGGTACATACCGGGGCTCTGCAGCCACTCTGGCCGCCCTGGCTCTTCTCAGCAGCCTCTCCGCGTCGAGCGCTGCCGCAGCCAGCACCAAAACCAGCACCGCGAAGGAAATCAGCACCCCGGCGACCCGTAGTGGGGGCTCCCACGGCGGACGCGGCGACAGGGGGATGCACTTCGCGAGGATCCGCGGTGGGGTTAAGGCTGCAAACACGAAATAAATAAATAAGTATGCTTGACATTTCACACAGTGCCATCTAGACTCAAACCACGTTGTACTATGGGAACTGGGTAGTATTTGACATTTTTAATTAACCATCGGCTCAAGCGAGATATTAACCTCGTAACGCCCAATGTACATCGTATTGTACAGAATCGTAGCGAAAATTACTTGGGCGTTACGTCAAAAATAAAGTTACTGCCCCGGGGCCGGGCAAGTTATCACGATGCTTTTCCATCGCTGCCTATCTTTGGCGACATTGGGCGCAACGTGCAACTATGGCCAAAGAACTCCAGAACCCTTCTAAGGCAAATAGTGGAGAACCTAGTTTTGATGTTACAAACATATAATGTTTTACCTTGCAGTTGAAATATTAAAGTGGCCCGCGGCGTGGTGAGTTCTAGAGTGGCGGTCGCTCGGGCCAATGTGTAGTCCGGGTTGAAGGACAGCGATATGGGCGCTGACTGGTTCGGCTGTGAACAACAAAAATTAATACATAACATAGTATAAAATGAAGTAGCTTTCTCAGTCGTGGAATTCGCTAACTCCTCCTAAACCACACAATGGATTATGATTCGGTTTTTGTAATAGATAGAGTGATTCAAGAGGAAGGTTTATTTGTATAACACATACCGGGAAAACGAGTTGCAGCGGGTGAAACCGTTAACGGGCCGCAAGTATACTTTAAACAATCAAAAGTCTCAAGTTTTTGTTATTTGTTGAAATAAAAGGAAGAAAAAGTATTATTCTTTCCATATTTATTTATTCCTGTAAGATTTCCGTAGTTTCTATTTAATATTTTGCTCTGTTTTTCAGTTTTTACGCTTAGGATGCACAATTACGTGCATACCTATTTGATACCAGATATATTAGAAGGAGTTAGAAAGTAGCGCCAGTGACAGAAAAGATAAGAAGAAACCGTTTATCTTGGTAAAGCCATGTAATGAAGAGGGTTGAAGGGCATGTAAAAAGGAAATAAAGAACATGGAATAATGTGGATAGACGCAGTAGGAGATGGATCGCATAAAAGACGAAATGAAAATAAAGGCGTAAGTGAGGATTTGACTGGTGATAGAGATGAATGGAAGATAATGACATGTTGCACCGAACCCAAATAAATTTAATTGATAAGGGCATAAAGATGATGATGGCCGTGTGATGCCGGCTTAGATGGCCGTGTGATGCCGGCTTAGAATAGCATCACCCCATTTCTTTCCTGTGGGTGTCGTAAGAAGGGACTAAAGGACTCGAGGGTATCATGTGTATTGCAATTTTAGGCGACAGGCTGACAACCTGTCACTATAGCGATACACGACAATAGCTAAAACGGCCCTCAAATATGTGTCAGACGTGGCGACAACGACCGTACTTTTACGGTCGTTGACGCTCTGCCTACCCCGCAAGGGATAAAGGCGTGATGTATGTATGTATAAAGATGATGATGATATGGTTACCTGCAGTGTGAGCGGCTGGCAGGGCTGTAGCGCGAAGCCCCTGTTGGCGCACAGGGCTCCAGCTATCCTCCACTCCCGCAGTCTAATTGGAACCAGCCCTGTGTTTCTTGCGGACAACGTGCGTCGCACCATGCCGCCGCTACCGCTCGGACTGCATTCTGACACCTGCACAATCAAAGGTAAAGTAAGTTGAGTAACAATTTTAGGCTACGTCAGTTGATAAAATCGCCTCGGATTTTCATGTCTCAAAAAGAAAGTAAATATTCTTGTTTTTAAATAAACTTGTGTAAGTTTCTATAAAATCTAGAACAGTTTTACGGTTTAAGTGCGCCACACACCGTCTCCGTATGCAGAACGTATGCGTGCGTACCGTTTGTAATGTATGGGATTGTATAAGAAGCGGCACATTGCCTGCGTATGCGTGCACGTAATCACGCGCGTACCGCGTTGTGCTGTGTTAATACGGTCCCATACAATGCAACGTCATAGCTTCACGTGACTTCAGCGACGTATAGGAAGTCACGCATACGGAGGCGTTATGTAACGCCCTTCATACTCAATAACCATAAATACCTCAAAGACCAACGGTGCCACGGCCCCAGGTCTGCGCCCGCCGAGCTCGAAGCTGGGATACGCGCCGCGCCCGGCCAGCTGCAGACCTTCTATTATTGTGAGATTATTCCTGCAAACAACAGACAACACATTTTTATCATATGTCCTTATTCCCGTTTTTAAAACAGGTCCAAAATAAACCAATGTTCTTTATACTAAGAGTAACAAAAATGGTATAACAAGCCGAAGGAGGTCAAGGTATTCACAAAGCTGAACAACATTGCCTATTCGAAAGATGAAAATAAAATGGGCCTCTCATCGTAAATCAATCAGCAGATCAACGATTCTGCATAGCAAGACCAATATTTTATTTTCATATTTCGAAAAGGGATAATTCAGTTTTACACATGTTGAAGGCGGTTAAAAAACTCTGACACCAGGGTTCATCGGGTCGTTGAACGACTCGGTGTCCCACACGAAGAGAGAGAGAGTTTTACACATAAACACTTCGACCTCCGTTTAGTTTGTAATACGCTTTTTGTTACTTAAGAAGTAACTGGGTGTTACAAAACAAAACAACCAATAAAGCTTAAAGGAGGTCAAGGTAATCGTAAAACTATACAACTTTCCCCATGGAACATGGGTCGAAATACGAAAAAAAAATTGGAGTTCAAATACAAAATTAACTCAATTTGTATGAGATATTTATTGGTTGTTTTGTAACACGGTGTATAAATGGTCTACAGTTAACCAATACATTTTATACGATTGGATTCAAATTGAAAGGGCAGGGGTCGACCGCCTGCAACGTGGTTCTCCACCGTGACCCGTGACCTAAAAGCCTCCCAAATAAATCAACAGACAACCCAGGACAGAGCATCCTGGCGCAGATTAACGAGGAGAGCCGACCCCAAATGATGCGAAGTGGCAAAGGAAAAGAAGAAGGATTCACATTGAACCAATACATTTTATATGATTGGGTTTACATTGAACCGACAAGTTTTACATAGAACCAATTTATTTTCCAATAATGAATTAGCCTATCAATAGCGTAAGAAATAGTTATACTATACTGACCTTAGATACAAGAATGCGGTGATGGCGCTGGGCTCTTTCGGCCTGAAGCTGATCTTCAGCTCCACTTCCGCCGCCGGTTCTAACTTCAGCATCGGCAGCACGTGCACCGCGCGACGATCAGCCTCCTCGTCTGTAACGAATACAACGTGTTACAGAACAACACATCAAGCCGAAAGGGGATTCTATAGGGTGAAATTTTACTAGTGACCGATAGCGAAAACTCAGAAGCAGCTGGTTATAAGGAACAAGTTTACCCAAGGAACATAGGTATAATGCAAATATGAAATAAAATTTGGATCTCCCATAGTAACTCAAATCAGCTTCTTCTTTTCGTGTGGGACACCGAGTCGCTCAACGACCCGATGAACCCTGGTGTCAGAGTTTTTCAACCGCCTACTGCAAGTAGCAGGCCTCTGACATGGTTGTGTAACGATCGCCATCATAGACAGCAACCGGGACCGACGGCTTAACGTGCCCATCCGAAGCACGGAACCATCTTACTTGCGGACAATCAGGTGGTTCAGCCTGCAATGTCCTAACCAGACTGGGAACAAATTCACAAAGTGATAAATATCAACTTTGTGAGTGACCCCACCGGGAATTGAACCCGGAACCTTCTGCGTGGCAGGCAGTCATACTAACCACTGCGCCACATCGGCTGTCACTCAAATCAGCTGATCGGCAACTTTGTATGGGAGGTCCAATATTTTTTTTCGTATTTGTACCTACGTTCCTTAGGGAAAGTTGTTCCTTGTCTCCAGCCGGTTCTGCATTTTCGCTATCATCGGTCACTAGTAAAGTTACACCATATAAACTGAAACGGATAGAACTAGAAGCGTTGTACCTATCTCGGTGGTTCGCTCTCGCTCCCGGTCCCGGTCCCGCTTGCACGCAGCGCCTTCGCCGCTAGTGCCGTCCTGCTCTAGCGCGCTCCCTCGCACGCAGCGCCACTCGTCTAAGCTGAACGAGTCCACGGAGTTGACACACGACTCGCGCGCACATACTGGAGATTCAGCTCCCTCCCAACTGCAAGCAGAAATAATACATAGCCCATTGTACAACAAATTCACATAAATTCTGCATCTTCGAAAGTATGATTTCCGAAAACAGCAGTCAATTTTAATGACTAATAAAAAATGGGAGGCGAAACACATCGGATGTCTTCTTTTGGTCTACCTTATATAAGGTCCTATTAAATTCACTGCAAATATTTTAGGGGCAGATCAAATAAAATATAAGCATGTCCTAGGCAAAGTTTTAAAAAAATCTACACGCTAGTTTACGAGAAAATTGCATTTAACTAAAAAAACAAAAAGAAAAAAGTGCACCCTCTTTGTCCTAGAAACACACTTCGATGAATTTAAATTACGCGCCAAAAAAAGGTGCTGTGATTGGTTGGTTGCTAGTGTGCGTGCCGTGTAAGTGAACGCGGCAGAAGGGCATTCGGGTCAGTCAAAGGGTGTTCACGTAATTAATTAAAAAGTTTGTTTAAAAATAAAAAAAATCTAGCGTGTCGATTTTTTTTAAATGCCTTAGATGTTTTTCTTATACATATTTACGCATGCCCTTAAAATATTTGCAGTGAATTTAATAGGACCTTATACAATTCACACGAGTTTGTAATCGGACTTTCTTTCGAATGATATACTACACCTGCTAGAATAAAAAAAGCGGATTCTTGTATTTATTTAGTTACAAAGAAACAAAAAAAAATCCTCGTAAAATCATTCTTTTAAAATTATACAAAGCAAATGCACTAAGCCCATTCAGCTATGTATACAAATTATATCTCCTAAAATATTAGAGTCACGTTCCGGTTTACGAAAGTTTGGACAAATCAGTCTGTTTTCTCACGGGAGGCAAGTGTATGGATTATTATTTCCCGCTAATTTGAAACCTAAACAATAACTCACGTTCCTCTCTACGTTTCATAAAACTATAAATCATTTTCTAGGTTGCGCGTGCGAGTGGGAGGGGTTGCGCACGCTCACTCGCACGCTGGCCACGCCCCCCGCCCCCCGCCCCCCACCCCCACGCACAGTATACAGCTACTTACATAACATTGGGCAGGGTGTGTGGCTGCCCCGCTAGTACCGGCTGCAGCAGCATGGCGT
Source organism: Phthorimaea operculella (assembly GCA_024500475.1). Classification (NCBI taxonomy): domain Eukaryota; kingdom Metazoa; phylum Arthropoda; class Insecta; order Lepidoptera; family Gelechiidae; genus Phthorimaea; species Phthorimaea operculella. The sequence continues at coordinate 263,258 of JANFCV010000262.1, forward strand.
GCGAGTGGGAGGGGTTGCGCACGCTCACTCGCACGCTGGCCACGCCCCCCGCCCCCCGCCCCCCGCCCCCACGCACAGTATACAGCTACTTACATAACATTGGGCAGGGTGTGTGGCTGCCCCGCTAGTACCGGCTGCAGCAGCATGGCGTGCGAGTGGGAGGGGTTGCGCACGCTCACTCGCACGCTGGCCACGCCCCCCACGCCCGCAAGCCCCGCCCACGCGGCCCCGCTCGGCACCAGCCGCGGCCAGCGCTGCCGAACCCAGCCTGACACCGGGATCTGAACCACCTAGGGACAAAATAACGTGAAAAATAGTAATAGGAATGGTGTTAAGAATATGTAGTCTCTGCCTACCCCTCCGGGAAAGCGGCATCATTTTGAGCATGTATGGAATAGGTGGACTAATTTACAAACTAAAAAGTCATGATAAAAAGTTGTGAGCTGAAAAATACATAAAAATCTCGAGACTTTCCGAGATGACACTGTCAGGCCGTGCGCTGCATAACGCGTATTGTACGCACGGACTCGCAATGCTCGTCCTCATCTGCACCGCTTGGCACGCAACAACCGCGCACGGCCAGGCCTGCGACACTCGCCTATACCTACGGAGTTAAGTACCTACGCCGTCGTGTACCGCGACGGTACACTCGGCCAGAGCCGGATCGCGCTCGCTAGTGGAGCGCGCGCGCATCGATGCGGTGACGTCATTTCACTTGTGACGCGTTCTTTAACGAGACAGTCGTGCAGGTAGTGGAATAAATTGTTTGTGCTGTGCTTCTTTACGAAATTTAAAACCAATGAATTTATTATGATGATGGGATAAAATAGGACTAGGTGTTCTGTGGACGGATGTCTTAATAAAAAGAGTGATTCCAAGTTGTCCTTTTTTATTCACGACTTTTTGAAAAATATTGTAAATACTTGCAATAAACACTATAATATAATCTGTGTAAATAGCTAATATACCTACCAAATCAGTTTAGGATTTTATTTTCATAGTTATATCCTGAATCCGGCCCTGGCGTTTGAGCTCCCGTGTAGGTAGTCAGAGAACGCAAAGGATTTGTGCTCTTATGCGCTTGCATTTGAGTTTAATTTAGACAGCGCACGGTGTCTTGGATGTTACAAAAAAAGTGTAGGCTATTAAAACGGCGGCTTTCTTCAACATCAAAGGAGTGTCGTTTCTGTAGGTACTACTATTATCTATTCTGTGGCACGGTCTTAATGAAGCTGTTAAGAATTAGGTTTGAATTTGCAACAGTTATGTCAAAATCAAAAGTCTGTGTGCTATTGCGTCTGATTGCGAAATACAAGACAGTGGTTCAATATGTTCCTTAAAATGATTATATAATTTAGTTATTATAAATACTTATTATTTTAATAAATAAAAGTACCTGATCGGTGCGTAGATACAGCGAGATATTGTTAGTAGTGGGCTGGTACAACTGTTGTCTTTTTGCAAGCAGAGCCATGTCTTTCTTCAGTGCTTCTGCTTTTTCTGTCGCCCATAAAGCGCTATTGGCCAGCCATTCCGCGCCCTCTGTACAAATAAAACGATACGGTTCAGAGTCACCATCTTCTTGCCCTTATTCTAATTACTTGGGGTCGTCGCAACATGTTTTATATGAAAACAAAATCATGTTGCTATATAGCTCGAGATATCGGTGATGCCGAGATCTCACGAGATCGAGATTGCATACCCTAGTTCCAGTATGATTAAGACATTACAGGCTGAACCACCAGATTGTCCGAAAACCAACCATGTCAGAGGCCTGCTACTTGTAGAAGGCGGTTGAAAAACTCTGACACTAGGGTTTAGCGTTTCTTTGGACGACTTGAAGTCGTACTCGAAGAAGAAGAAGAAGATTTATTGAAAGTGGGTGTCAAAATGATCTGTTACTCACCAGACGAGTTGGGATCGAGGCCGGTGTAGCAGTTAGGCTCACACAACCGCTCCGGTACTCCACCACACCAGCAGTGTTCCTGCAGAATGATCTGTTACTCACCAGACGAGTTGGGATCGAGCCCGTGTAGCAGTTAGGCTCACACAACCGCTCCGTACTCCACCACACCAGCAGTGTTCCTGCAGAATGATCTGTTACTCACCAGACGAGTTGGGATCGAGCCCGGTGTAGCAGTTAGGCTCACACAACCGCTCCGGTACTCCACCACACCAGCAGTGTTCCTGCAGAATGATCTGTTACTCACCAGACGAGTTGGGATCGAGGCCGGTGTAGCAGTTAGGCTCACACAACCGCTCCGGTACTCCACCACACCAGCAGTGTTCCTGCAGAATGATCTGTTACTCACCAGACGAGTTGGGATCGAGCCCGGTGTAGCAGTTAGGCTCACACAACCGCTCCGGTACTCCACCACACCAGCAGTGTTCCTGCAGAATGATCTGTTACTCACCAGACGAGTTGGGATCGAGCCCGGTGTAGCAGTTAGGCTCACACAACCGCTCCGGTACTCCACCACACCAGCAGTGTTCCTGCAGAATGATCTGTTACTCACCAGACGAGTTGGGATCGAGCCCGGTGTAGCAGTTAGGCTCACACAACCGCTCCGGTACTCCACCACACCAGCAGTGTTCCTGCAGAATGATCTGTTACTCACCAGACGAGTTGGGATCGAGCCCGGTGTAGCAGTTAGGCTCACACAACCGCTCCGGCCGGTACTCCACCACACCAGCAGTGTTCCTGCAGAAAAATTAACCATCTTTAATATGTCAAAGAAGAAAATGCTGTTTACTTTTTTTTTTGCTGTATTTCCGAGGAAAATTCCACTCTATATAGAAGGCCGAGTGGTGCCGGCGTAGTATAGCATCACATCTTTCCCGTGGGTGTCGTAAGAGGCGACTAAGGGATTTGAGAGTTGATGTGTATTAAATTCTAAGCGACAGGCTGATAACCTATCACTATGGTGATCCACAGTGTCCTGAATGACTCTCAAACTGTTGTCAAATGTGGTGTAACTGGCGGTTTTAATAGCCATTCCCGCCCTGTCTACCCCGCAAGAGATATAGGCGTGATATATCTATGTATGTAGAAACATATATTATGACAAATTCGTTTATAAATAAAAAAAAATTAGCACGAGGAAGGTTCGAGCCCAAAATTTTCTGCGTATTGCGTACCATTAAAAAAACCTTTAGGTGCATAATGTCCATTTTGCAAAATGTCCAGTGGTAAAAAAATGTCCAGTTTGCATAATGTCCAGTTTGCAAAATGTCAAGTTTGCAAAATGTCCAATTGCAAAATGTCCAGTTTGCAAAATGTCCAGTTCGCAATAAGTCCAGTTTATATGAAATACTGAATCTCTGACCCATGTGTTTTGGGGAAAGTTGTTCGGTTTCAAAGTCTGAATTCACCCCTTAATTTGCTGATGTATTTTTGCAAGCTGGTAATTTTTCAAATTAGATCATCTTCAAACTGGACATTTTGCAATTGGACATTTTGCAAACTGGTCATTTTACAAATTGGACATTTTGCAAGTTGGACATTTTGCAAACTGTACATTATGCAAACTGGACAATTTTTCACCACTGGACATTTTGCAAAATGGACATTATGCACCTAAAGGTAAAAAAATTACGAATTCAATGGTAAAGATTGTCACATTTGTCGTAGAACCTATGGACGGTGCAGTAACCGAGTTCTCGAGGGGAGGCCACGCATCGGCAAGCGTAACGTTGGACGCCCTCCGGCCAGATGGATGGCGAAAACGGGAGTTCGTGCCTTATGGCTTTCCCTGGGGGAGGCCTACGTTCAGCAGTGGACTGCAATAGGCAAATATAGAATGGTAAAGTCGCCCTTACCTTCCCTTGTTGATGTGTGCTGCCTCCCCCTCCGGGGGGTGGTAGACGAGCGAGGAGGGGGGGGGAGGGGGCGGGGGGGGGCACAGACCCAGTACCCGCATTGCAAGCTGCATCGTGCTCTCTATGACTATGTGCTGATGACACCAGTACTGATGCTTACCTTCCCTTGTTGATGTGTGCTGCCTCCCCCTCCGGGGGGTGGTAGACGAGCAAGGAGGGGGCGGGGGGAGGGGGCGGGGGGGGGCACAGACCCAGTACCCGCATTGCAAGCTGCATCGTGCTCTCTATGACTATGTGCTGATGACACCAGTACTGATGCTTACCTTCCCTTGTTGATGTGAGCGGCCTCCCCCTCCGGGGGGTGGTAGACGAGCGAGGAGGGGGGGTCGCGGGGAGGGGGCGGCCACAGACCCAGTACCCGCATCGCAAGCTGCATCGTGCTCTCTATGACTATGTGCTGATGACACCAGTACTGATGTTTACCTTCCCTTGTTGATGTAGGCAGCCTCCCCCTCCGGGGGGTGGTAGACGAGCGAGGAGGGGAGGTCGCGGGGAGGGGGCGGCCACAGCCCCAGTACCCGCATGGCAAGCTGCATCGTGCTCTCTATGATGATTGGCGCTGATGACCACGAGTACTGCAACAACATACGGCTAAGTTAGTAGGGAATGGTGAAAAATAAAAATGTTTAGTGTTGAATACCAAATTTTAAAACACTTCTCGTGTAGGTAAACAATTTTTGGAAAAACTTCCAAAATTTCACCGATATACTTCCTTAATTTCGCGGGCTCGATTGGAACCGCGGTAGCCCAGTTGGTTAGGGCGTCGGCAGTACTGATGCCGAAGGTCGCAGGTTCAAATCCTGCCTGCGGTGAAATTTTGGAAGTTTAAAAAAAAGAAGTTTTGTTTGTATGTCGGCGCAAGCGCTAATCCTCGTGAGGCACGCAAAAAAAGCGACACGCGCATCGAACGTGTAAATAAAGCGCACCGCGCCGAGCGTCATCGGCCCACTTCCCCCACGGGCGCGCCGGGCGGAGCGAGGCAGTCTGTCACCGACTTTAAATTCAGAAATGGATGGACGTGTCGTGAATTTATATAATTTTCAATTGTGATTTTGCATCAGTAATTAGAATGACAGCCGATGTGGCGCAGTGGTTAGTATGCCTGCCTGCCACGCAAAGGTTCCGGGTTCAATTCCCGGTGGGGTCACTCATATTGAGATATCATGATATTTATCACTTTGTGAATTTGTTCTCAGTCTGGTTAGGACATGCAGGCTGAACCACCTGATTGTCCGCAAGCAAGATGGTTCCGTGCTTCGGATGGGCACGTTAAGCCGTCGGTCCCGGTTGCTGTCTATGATGGCGGTCGTTACACAACCATGTCAGAGGCCTGCTACTTGCAGTAGGCGGTTGAAAATCTCTGACACCAGGGTTCATCTGGTCGTTGAACGACTCGGTGTCCCACACGAAAAGAAGACCGACTTTAAATTCAGAAATTCAGAAATGGATGGACGTGTCGTGAATTTCTATAATTTTCAATTGTGATTTTGCAACAGTAATTAGAATAAAAGTTTCTTCGTGTAAACGATCGCCGGCTTCACATATCTTACCGGGACGGTATCCACCTCCCAAAACTAGACAAACTACGACATGTACATATTTTGCACCTGCCTGGATATTTAGAAAAATAGTTGGCTCAATGTAGCCTAACACAGGTTCAGTGTACCCAATTCATTCACCTAGAGAGAAAAGTCTTAGTAATAAAAAGAAAATAAATTATCTCCAGAATGTATAGAAAACGTACCGGTGCTTGATCCCTCAAATGCAGCGTGGCAGCAGTTATCCTACCGACGTGTGCGTGCAGCGACACAGTAGCTGTGGTGGTCGCGTGGCCAGTGCATATGGCCACGCTGCCCACTAGTGGCCCTGGCCGCGCGGGCGCCACCACCGTCAGCACACCCGATATGGAACCGCCAGCTTCTATGCAGCGTTGCTGTAGGGGGAAAAGTTGGTTAAATTATTCTGTACGGTATTTTTTGATACACTTTACCACATAATTTAATCATAGTTTACTGTCGACATTTGTTAAAAGGATTTGGAAATGAAATGTCATATAATTTCAGCCTGAATTTCGCAAAATGAAAAGCGACTCAATTTTGTGTCGATAAGTTTCAGTTGCACGGTTTTGGGCAGTTTGTAGTCTTCTAAAAGAGTATGATTTACTAAAGATTAGATTTACAAGACAAAAAAATTAGAGCGAAATGTGTAGAAAAATCTTGCGTAATTTTCACCGCAGGCTGGATTTGAACCAGCGACCTTCGCCATCTGTACTGGCGACGCCTCTACCAACTGGGCTACAGCGACTCACTCCAAGCCCGCGAATTAAGAAAGTACATATTGACCACTAATGCGTGGTAGGGCTGCGATGAAAATTTTGCAAATTTCCTGAAATCGTTTTTCTTATGAATATCTCACAGTATTGGTTGGCTTGAGTGAGAGCGAGGCGCCGGGCAGCTGCGCGCGCGCACACGTGACGCACACGCTACGCGCGCTCGGGTTGCGCACTGTGAGCGACACGCGCCGTGTGGACGACGTTCCCACCGCGCCCACTTCCAAGTTGCCGTCCGATGAGTTAGCCCAGTCCTTAGAGTATATATAAGCAAGCTATAGAGTACGTATATCGCCCTGCGCCGTACTGTCAAAGCGTAAGCAGTTGCTCCCTAGCTTGGAGGAAGGCTAGGTATGGAGACGCTATACGAAGAGCTTCCCCTCTGTCACGGCCTATGCCCACTTGGGCTTATCTTACTACAAAAACCAGTTGCTGTCAGATCTTTTACTAGAACGAGTCCAGTCGCGCATGTCAAATGAGCTCCGATAAAAAGCCGAATTGTAGAGATAATAATGCCTTTAAAAATATGTAAAAATACAAATTTACAACAGAACAATATCACTTTTCATCTGAAAGTATTCCTCCAGTACAATATCACTAAATAATATATAAAATTAGCGATTGAAAATTGTACATAAGTGTTGCCAGTAAGTCGTACAAAATGTCTGATGTGGAGTTTTTTTGTAGGTGGATCTACAATAAAATAATTGTATTTTGTTCCTTTTGTTATTATTTTGTGTCGAACAATGGTGTTAATCATAGTATCGTTAATTTACAAATAAAGATTATAATATTCCACCATATAATAGGTAACAATTAACGATCTTAGTTTATTGATGCCTTTAAAAACAGTAAATAGCTTGCTAAGTAAGATTAGAATGTTAGTTTGGGATTGTTCTACTTATTCAATGATGGTCATTTCCAGTCGATATTCAATGAAAAAACGATAATTTTAACTTGAAGTATCGAGCCACACTCAACCCAAGCTAGTGCAGTGACCCAAGTAATACAAAACGTCGATACTTTTTCTATCGCCATAGTTACAAACCTATACTATGTAAAGACGGTCTGTACCGAAAACTTTGCAGGCATGATCAGATTATGAAATTGAACAACTTTTACTATGGATTTTGGGAAACCCTGATTTTGTTCGAGTTTCATTGAAAATTAATGTCAGTCTCAGCTGATCGGGTGACATCGGATGTCAGCCGACGTGGCGCAATGGCTATAGTCCTGCAAGTTCGTGCGCGACCCTCCCTAGGGGTGACAGACGTTGGGAGGGGAGATGACAGCGGGTAGCGGGAGGTGTAGCGGGGAAGGGAAACGCGCATCCGCGCCGCACGTCATATTAAAATGACGTGCTTACTCGCCCCCCAACCGTCTGTACCCCGCAGGAAGGTCGCGCACGAACCTGACGGACTATAGTCCGAATTCCGACTGCCTGTTCAATTCACTTAGACGGCTGTCGTTACACAACTATTTCAAAGGCCTGCTTCATGCAGTAGGTGGTTGAAAAGCACTGGCACCAGGGTTCATCAGGTCGTTGGACGTTTTGGTGTCCTTTAAACTGTTTAAACTTAAGTGCGACATTTTAACTTTAATTACATATATAAAAAGGATTTCGCACTTACCTACTTCTTATTACATCGCGGTTTCGCGACCGTTTCGGTCCAGTCGGTGGTCTTTTATCAGCCGGAGTGCTCAGACAAAACACGAATATTTGAAAATTTACTTTATAAATATTTGTGTCCGGTGGAAATCGAACCCACGAGCCTCGGCGTAGAAGACAGATAGATAGTCGAAGTTATTATGTATGACTTGTTGTATAGATGGTTTTTAGTAAATTCCTTACATAATATCCTATGATACTTAATGATCAGTAAATAGAAGGTAGGTATTGCATTGATTGTACCTACATAATTGTATTATCTGGTCTATGGGGAAAGAAATTCATATTTTGGTTAATTTATACCTTATGCAATATTTAAAATGATGTTATTGCGCCTATATTTCTATTTACTACAAAATCCTATTCTCAAGAACTAAGTTGCTTTTGAAAATGCAATAATATGACACAATATTGAGTAGACTGATGTAATTAATCGAAAGGTCAAGTATCGATATTGTCGATTCCAACACTAGCTTGATTTGACAGATTTACCTCTCTCCCCGCAAAAAATGGCAGAAATATTTGTATAGAGTAAAGTAGCTATGACGACTCCCCTCGGGCCGGAACGGGACGGAAGATGCTCGAAGCTCCCTAGATACAGACGTCAAATGTAGAAGTCATAGAGATTTAATAGTGAAGTTACTGGCGTTTTGCTACTGATAGACAGAGAGGTTATGTTCTAAGAACTGCCAACAGTTCTAACTTTTTAGGCGCACTCTATATAGCTTACTTACTTATATATACTCTAAGGTTAGGCCAGTCCCTGAGGTAAACAACGAGCGCGTGCTGTGTACTCACAGTGTTGGTTGGCTTGAGTGAGAGCGAGGCGCCGGGCAGCTGCGCGCGCGCGCTCGTCACGCACACGCTGCGCGCGCTCGGGTTGCGCACTGTGAGTGACACGCGCCGCGTGGACGACGTTCCCACGGCACCCACTTCCAAGTTGCCGTCCGATGAGTTCGGCCAGTCCCACTCCTGGCTGTACCTCTATACTCACAGTGTTGGTCGGCTTGAGTGAGAGCGAGGCGCCAGGCAGCTGCGCGCGCGCGCTCGTCACGCACACGCTACGCGCGCTCGGGTTGCGCACTGTGAGCGACACGCGCCGTGTGGACGACGTTCCCACGGCACCCACAAACAAGTTGCCGTCCGATGAGTTCGGCCAGTCCCACTCCTGGCTGTACCTCTATACTCACAGTGTTGGTGGGCTTGAGTGAGAGCGAGGCGCCGGGCAGCTGCGCGCGCGCGCTCGTCACGCACACGCTACGCGCGCTCGGGTTGCGCACTGTGAGTGACACGCGCCGTGTGGACGACGTTCCCACGGCACCCACTTCCAAGTTGCCGTCCGATGAGTTCGGCCAGTCCCACTCCTGGCTATATACTCACAGTGTTGGTCGGCTTGAGTGAGAGCGAGGCGCCAGGCAGCTGCGCGCGTGCACACGTCACGCACACGCTACGCGCGCTCGGGTTGCGCACTGTGAGCGACACGCGACGTGTGGACGACGTTCCCACGGCACCCACAAACAAGTTGCCGTCCGATGAGTTCGGCCAGTCCCACTCCTGAGGTAAACAACGATGGTTCAAAATAGAATGAAGTTTTACTCGTGACAGATAGCGAAAACTCTGAATCATGGTAACTCAAATCAGCTGATGGGCGATTTTGTATAGGAGGTCCATTTCATTTTCGACCAATGTTCCTTGGGGAAAGTTGAACCCTATCACCAGCCAATTCTGAGTTTTCGCTATCGGTCACTAGAAAACCCTATATACACTATATTAAACTAAAAAAGAGATCAAATTGAAATTAGCCTATAATATCGTGAATAAAATAATCATTTCCGGTTCACTGCTAGTCTGCTAAATAATTCATTCAAGGGTTCAATGTGCACCATTGACATTATTAAGGTCAAATTAGGTTACAAATCAAATTCACGGAAATAAAATCTTGAACAAAATAAAACTGAATGGTTTTTGCCAAAGGATTAATCAATGTAAACCACTGTCATTATTAAGGTCAAACAAACATGAGATGGGAAATTTAATAAGAACGTGAGTTAGGTGATCAAATCAAACTGTCAATTGATCCAATAGCTCAATTTCGAGTTAAAAAATATCTAGTCTACTTTGGGAAACAACTTTTCGGTTGTTGTTTGATTAACAAAAAATACCAATATAAAAAATCACACTTACCAACTGGAGCTTCCCGCTATACACGCTTAGCGGCACTATGTAATCCGTGACATTGGTATGCACGACCAGCTTGACATCCAAACTCAGCATCATCATCTGTCTTCAGCTTCATCTTGACTAGAGTGTGTTGTAGGTCGATGCTAAACAAACTTACCAACTGGAGCTTCCCGCTATACACGCTTAGCGGCACTATGTAATCCGTGACATTGGTATGCACGACCAGCTTGACATCCAAACTCAATGTTGGATCATCTGTCTTCAGCTTCATCTTGACTAGAATGTCTTTGACCCCGGGGTCGATGACCCTCGGCTGCCAGCCCGCCACGTGGAACAGATCTGCCACCTCCTCAGGGATCTCGAGGTGCGTGACGTGGATTGGCACGAGAAATTCGTTGGTCGCTTTCAGTTCGACCTCTTTGGATGCTTGTTCGGCGTCTGCCGTTATGAATCTGTAACAAAATGGGTATAGTTAGATAAATGTTTCATATTTTACGGAACTCTGTGTATTTCTTAGTGATTTTTTCGTGACTTGATGTTTCACGAAAATCATTTGCATTATATTTCATTCCAGTATTTTTGTAGTCATATTTTCAGATTGACGCCATCTAAGCGAATGGGCCTTAACAAATTACATCCTAAAATATAATTTTTGGGCACCAGGTAAGCGGGTTCTCGAGTGGAGGCCACGCCTCGGCAAGTATAGCGTTCGATGACTTAAAAAAGGCGGCTGGTAGCGACTGGATGGCAAAAACGGGAGATCGAGTCTTATGGCTTTCCCTGGGGGAGGCCTACGTCCAGCACTGGACGGCATCAGGTATGTGCAGTCTGCCATGTTCTTTTTATTTTAGTAAAGGAGAATTGCAAATGCACTCACTCAATTTCATTAGGCTCGAGCGCCAGCGTCCCGGGCAGCAGGCGCAGGCTGTAGGGCAGCGCGGCGCGCCCCAGCCGCACCGTGCCCGTACAGTAAGCGCCCCCCTCCACCCCTGCACCGCCCCCCTCCCCCTCCCCCTCCCCCGCGCCGTTGCTGGCGCCCCCGTTCTCGGTCTCGGCGTTACTGCTCAGATACCCCGCCCAGAGCTTCTCGTCTGCAAATAAAATATAAAAAGTTATTAGTCAAGATCAATATCCAATAATCATAAATTTTAATCGACTAACAACTCCTACAAAAATGTGACAGTTTCATGGAGGCTTTCACACTGAAACATGATTATTTATTTGAAAATTTGTTTTTACTTCCGCGCTTTGTACACATTTTTATTATATAGGGTTTACATGCAGAATTATAATTAGGTAAACACTACCGTTATTCTCGATGTTTTGTTAATAATTTACTCACAATCTAAAGTGAGCTCCGCGGAGTGCATGAGCTCCTGGTACGGCTCGACGTGTTGACGCACCAGCGACACGGAAACACCCTCAGATTTCACGCCTGAAACAAGCATTACATTCATAAAAAAAAAAATTGATAGTAAAATAATAGAACTCTTGACTCTCGTTTTCAACACAACTTTTGATAATCACACGAAATCGTTTAAAATCAATCATGGTGTATCTACATTGAACCATCTTTCAACCTATGGTCAACAGTGAGCAGCAACTTTTTAAGAAGACCATTAACGATGTAAAATCTTATCATCTGCCTGCCCTTAACCCAAATAATTTGGGGTCTGTTAGAGCGCTAAATTATGTAGCAAATGGATTTGGCATTGTTTTATGACCGGCCGCCTGCTTGACGTCAACCTTCTTTAGGAATGCTTATTGTAGGTGTATCACCACTACCATGCGGTTGATCATAGCTGACAGATATTCAGCCGAGAACAAAAACTCATCGTCGCCTTTTACGAAACACCCTGACTGAACTAATGATGGCAGTATTCGTAGCCGCTACGGTAAAAAAATCAGCATCATACCATCATACATCCAGTGGACGAGATATACTTCCTTAATTCGCAGGCTCGATTAGAACCGCGGTAGCCCAATTGGTAGTGGCGTCGGCAGTAAAGATGCCGAAGGTCGCAGGTTCAAATCCTGCCTGCGGTGCAAAATTTTTGAAGGTTTCCAAAATGTGCATCATACCGTTGTGCGTGTTGGTGTTGGTGTCGGGCTGCGCGTCGTGCGCGTGCGCGTGCGCGTGCGCGGTGCCGCAGCGCGCGCCCAGCACGTGCGCGTCGAGCCGCGCGCGCACGCCCGCGCTGCTGCCCACTGAGATCGGGAACTGAAACACAACAACACATTTTGTAAAACTAGAAGAGAAATAACACCGTAAGAGCTCGTTCTCCCAAAACACCGCGCGAGCTAATCTCTAAATACGGTTTTATTAAGACAATTATCATCCTAAAAATGTACATTAAATATATGTTTAATTACACTTGCACTTACTTTTTATTTCGCGACAGTTTCGGTTAAGTCGTTACAGACGTCACTCCGCCCGACGAAGGTCCACATTAATATACACGTATCTTTTACCTCGAAAAACCACCTTTTATTCCAAGTCCCAAGTACCTACATTCCAATATCTCACCGTGTCTGCCGAACGTCCACGTCCACTATTTTCATTGTCCAGCAGTGGAGTGTTGTTCTGTGAAGTTTACATCTCTCACCGCGAGTGTAGGGCCTCCACGCCCACTATGGGGTGTAGCCCAGCAGCGGGCAGGGTCTCACCGTGCGTGCGGGGTCGCGATGTCCGCGCGCGCTGAGTCGCAGCTGCAGCGGGGCGGTGTACTCCCCAGCAGGCGCGCCCCGGGCCTCAACACCAACTATGATGCCCCCGCCGGTTATGTTCGCCTTTATTCTGTGACACACAACAAAACAGCAATATTAAATAAGGTTTTTTGACTGCATGATTCTGTGCTCTAACAAGTTGTGTTTCGTCGACTCCAACTGATTTGGGATAAGAGCAGGCAGATGATGATCAAAAGAAAAACAATGCGCGTACAGATACTGAAAACTGAGCATATATTAATAATAAAGAACAAAATAATTGTAAACATAATGAAAGATGGACTGATGATAAAGAATAAATCAAGTAATCTGTGGTTAATGTAGTTGGTTACATAACTACCTATTATTAGCTTATAATTAGTTTAGTAATCTTTGTTATGTTACTGTTAATTAACGCAAGTAAACAAAATAAAGAAATTTTGCCAACACAAGGTGGTTCAATGTTAACATGCCTCAGTGCATGGTTCAATGTGCACTATTGTGCTCCATGATTGCTTTGTATAACTGGGTATGTCATTGCTTTAAGCAAAATTGAATGTATGCGGAAGCCATGCCCCCTTATATCTGAAAGCCACGCCCCTTTGCGTGCCGAAGCCGTGACAGCTAAGCCACGCCTACCCTGTGTACCCACCTGACGTAGGCGGTGGGAGTGTGCGTGTGTGGCGGGGCGCTGATGCTGAGCCGCACGAGGGGGCGGGTGCAGTGGGGCGGGATCAGCCACGCCCCCTTGTCCGCGGAGGCTTCGCCCCCCGGCAGCGACAACCGCACCCAGCCGCCAGAAGAGTATACCTCCGTCACCTGGAAGAAACAACCCCTCATATCTTATGCACTCCTGGTACCTCACGAAATTTAAACGAGTAAAGAACAGTGTCTTTTTGAGAAATGGTAAAATGCCGTGTCCTCAGATATTTTTAGGATGACTCGATTATTTATTTACAAATTACTGGTGCACTGCGTCGTGTTGTGCAGAAACAAAGGCAATATATCATAATAATATCAAATACAAGTCAAAAATCAAAATATAATTAAGCTCAGGTGCTGCGTAAATTGACAGAAGTTTCAAAGAAGCTCTATGCGCATGCACACTGTTCTACTAGATTTTTACAGATGTTCGTTTCGTACCTGTATGGGGCGGTCTGTAGGGTTGCGCAGCGTGAGCACGGGCTGCAGTGTCGCGTTGGCGGGCACCCGCAGCCCTAGCAGAGGCCACACGTCGTATTCCGACGCCACGCCTTTCGCCGACACCTACAAGGAAAACACATGCATAAATTGAATGCATACAGCCAATCAGCTGATAGGTCATTTTGTATGGGAGAACCAAAAATTTTATTATTATTTCGACCTTATTTTCATTGAGAAAGTTATTCCTTACTAGCTGGTGCCCGCGAACTTCGTTTCACCAAAAAAAGTTTATGGGCCAACAGAAGTGGCTTATCATGCAAAACAACTTTTTCAATACATAATTTTTCGTGTCTCTTAAAGTTTTGCGAAGCTCTTGGTGTTCCGTCAGGTAGGCAGACAGACAGGTCCTCCAGTGCTAATAAGGGTTCTCACTAATCATAAAATATGATCAGGACGTTTATCTTCCACCATACCAAACATCAAAATATATCGCCAACTTTTTGAGTGATTTATGCACAATTAGGTAATTGACTTCTTCATCTTCCTTGCACCTTCTCATTTTAGGTGGTGTTTGCTCTTCTAATTTTTCGGCGCCATAAGGTTGTTTCTGGGGTGTTTGGGTCAGGTAGGTCTTCTTTTTTCGTGAGGTTGGTCATACACACTAACAGATTACATTTTGAAAAATAGGTAGTGTGATATTGATTGTTTACTTATTTTAATACCCGCCCACATTATTTTTAGGGTTCCGTACCCAAAGTCTACCCTATTACTGGGACGTCGCTTTGCTGTCTGTCGGTTACCAAGCTTATCTCTATCTCTACTCATATTCCTTAATAGTAAGACAGTTAAAATTTAAAGAAATTACAGATGTTGTATTTTTGTTGCCGTGCGTCTCCCATACAACAAACATGATTTTTACACATAATGGTACCGGTCACGTGTGTTTCTCAGTTCCCATTTTCTTACTTTGTCTCATGGTTAGTATTTTATGCGCGCGCGATTGGTACGATTAGGGCAAGCAGATGATGATGATGGTTATGAATGACGATGACGATGATGATGGAATAACCTGGAGGAACCCCGGACTACCGCCGATTTGGGTTTGTTACTTGTCTATGAAGGGCAAAGCCCTCCCCATCCCTCCTGTTTCGAAGTCTGAGCTCTTGAGTTACATCTTGATGATATAATTAGTGGGTTACACTACTAAAACCGATGTTTCCATAATATTTTTATGTGAAAGAGCAAGCCCAGCCCAGAGCAAGCTGCTTGACCCACGATGTCTTCTACTTACTTATTGCACTTCTGTTTTTGTTTTCTCATTAATGAGTTGTGTAGGTATGTACATTTTTTTATACATAAGGTACCTAAATTGATAAGCCTGCAGGAGCAGCCCATCAAGTCGTAAAGATTTTTCTTTGTTTCCGTATTAAGTACTTCTGGTGTTCTATGAATATCAGGTACTTCATAGCTTATACTACGTACCAACCATCTTTGAATGCGCGCGAATGAGTGATTTTCTGTGATGTGATGAAGTGATGATAGCTAGTAGCTATAGGTACCTACACAAAAAAATTATTCAATCCGTCTTATAGCTGCGGAGAAAATGGTCAAATGATATAGATACAAACCACAAAAAGTTTCATTCACGCCCGTCATATAATTTCTGAATGTGAAATACACGTGAAAGGAGAATAAAAGAACCGCCTGCTATATGAAGTGGGGTACGTTTTCTCCTCCCAATGTATAAACGCTAAATATTTGAATAGTCTGTGGAATAATTTCTTAATCTGAAGTTACTTCAAAAACTATATTGGATACTGTAAAAATATTTTCAATTTCGGTTAGTAACCATACACCTATAAACAAACCAGGAACAAAGTAATTTCTTAGATAACGCTGATTAACCTGATTAACTACGAAACCCTATTTGTGGGCGTGTCTGACACGTTCTTGGCCAGTTTTTTATTTTGCTATATTTTATGCTGGTATATACGTGTTCGAATCTCGAGTCCAATATGATGTAAAAAAAAACTACAAATATAGTAAGCGTTCCAGGGAACCAGTTCAAGAAATCTCCAAGGAACATATGAAAAAAAACCTGCCTTTTCACTCCCATACAAATTTTTAAGGGGTGAACCAGTCCATGAAACTGAACAACTTTCCCGAAGGAACATATGTCAAAATATAAAAAACAAAATTGTACCTCCCATACAAAATGTGTTGGCCGGCCGGGTCAGTTTGTACGGAGGGCCAAATTTATTTTTTCTTCTTTCGACCTATGTTCTGTGGGGAAAGTTGTTCAGTTTCATGGACTGGTTCACCCCTTGAAATATTTTCAGTTGATTTTTTTTCATCTTATAATTTCAATTTCAATTTCAATTTCAATTTGTTTATTTAATAAATTCATAACATAAGTACTTATTGCTCTACCAAAACGCAATATCGATTTCCGTACAAACTTATTTCAAGTATAGTGGCAACCCCCCCTTTTAGGGGTTGATTTTTTTTAGCCTATAACCTGGTCGGTAACTTTCCCAACATTTTGGTATAATTTGCATCAAAATCGGTTCAGTCGTTTTTGCGTGATGCTTTCACATACAAACATCTAAACAAATAAACAGAGAAACAGATATACATCTAAACAGAAAAAAATTCTAAAAATTGCTGAAACGTGTTCTGTTATCAATTTTAAGTATCACGAAACAGGTTTTTTTCAAAAATCTTCTATGTACAGACTTTCGACCCTCTACAACTTTATTATAATATGTATAGAAGATCACCAGCCGGTTCTGAATTTTCACTATCGGTCACTTGTAGAAATATGAAATCCTATCTTTGTATTTTTAATACAATTGAACAAAAGAGTACCCGGCGCATGCTATCTGTAAGTTTAATTTTTCTTTTGCCCTAAGTAATTTTTATGTTCTAACATTCATTGGCTCACTTCAGATTTCGTCTGCTACTACCTGGTTCACAAAAGACGGCAATGGCATGGCATCTTGCTCAAATGTCATGTAATATGAAAAAAGACGCAAACAATAATGTTGCCATTTCGGGTCCCTTTCTTTTGTGAACCAGGTAGTATAACATTGCATCTCTTCTCCTTAAAACTGACTTGTTTTAAAAACAATGCAAGGTCGGGCAACCCATTTCCTTTCTTCCTTCGACCGAAATAACAATAGAACAGTACCCATAATTCAAAAAGGGCGGCTGGCAGCGACTGGATTGTGAAAACGATCGACAGTGTTCCCAAACCTACCGATTTTTCGGTAGATCTACCGAATTGGGACTTAATCTACCGATCTACCGAATTGAGACAAATATCTACCGATTTTTCAGATTTTTGTGGTTTTTGCTTAGAAATGAACGCCTCTCCCTTCTATTTTCATAAATTTTATCCAAATGAGGAGGATCCGTGTATAAATTTCAGGTTTCTTCAAGCGATTCAGCTGAAGCGACTGAACTATGTGCGATTTTGCGCGAACAAAACACGCGACGCAGGGCACGCACTTTATTTGCCATCACCGTCGCGCGCGTTAACAGTGCAATTTCGGTTAGTTTTTTTTTTGTATTTGTTCGCGAGTTGCAAAAAATGCTTAGATTTGCTCATTTTCAGAATCTACTGAATTCTACCGATTTTTCAACTAAGAATCTACCGAAATTATTATTTTTGGTTTGGGAACACTGACGATCGAGCTTTATAGCGTACCCTGGACTGGACTGTCAAAGATTGATTATGTGATGAGTTGTTGACATGACCTATAATACATATATATAACTTACAGAGTACTTGTGCACGCCGAGGGCGGTATGTATGTAGAGGTGCGCGGAGACGGGGCCCTCCCGTCGCCCGAGGTACACCACGCTGAACGTTGTGTTGCCATCTGGTGGCAGCGTCTGCGAATGAAACCAAATCTTAGTAAGAAGTCAGTCTAAGAAGATAAAAAAAATGGATCTATTCGACCACTTAGTTTGCGTTTCAACTTTTACGCTGTTTACAGACATATTACATAAATAAATAGCCTAGACATTACATACGCGCCATCTAGCCCCAAACTAAGCAAAGCTTGTACTATGGGCATTAGATTAGATAGCTGATATACATACATCTATCTACACTAATATAATAAAGAGGAAAACTTTGTTTGTTTTTTTTTTTGTTTGTTTGTTTGTTTGTTTGTATGTAATCGATAAACTCCGAAACTACTGGACCGATTTCCAAAATTCTTTCACTATTAGAAAGCTACAACATCCCTGAGTAACATAGGCTACTTTTTACCACGGGAAAATTCCTCATTCCTACGGGAAAACGGTTAGCAGCAGGAAAACGGGGAAATAAAGCAGATATTACCCAAATCAGCCAAACCGCTTTACCGATCCTCGCGAATTTTGGCACTGATTTTACTATCATATAAAAGACGGACATGGTCAGCCCTCGAGGATCTGGAGTACCTGATGAAGACCACCAGCATCCCATATAAACTATAAGAGATACGGTCATGGCTTCATAGAAAAAGTTGTTCACCATGACGGGCCGCTTCTGCTGGTACATGGTCATCGAGGATCTGGAGTACCTGATGTAGACCACAAGCATCCCATCTAAACTATAAGAGATAAGGTAATGGTTTCAAAGTAAAAGTTATTCAGCACGACAGGCTGCTTCTGCTGGCACATGGTCACGAGGGTCTGGAGTACCTGATGTAGACAACCAGCATCTCATCTAAACTATAAAAGATTCGGTAATGGCTTCAAAGTTAAAGTTATTCAGCATGACGGGCCGCTTCTGCTCGCACATGGTCACGAGGGTCTGGAGTACCTGATGTAGACCACCAGCACCCCATCTAAACTTTATTAGACTCGGTAATGGCTTCAAAGTTAAAGTTATTCAGCATGACGGGCCGCTTCTACTGGCACATGGTCACGAGGGTCTGGAGTGCCTGATGTAGACCACCAGCATCTCATCAAAACTATAAGAGATACGGTAATGGCTTCAAAGTTAAAGTTATTCGCCATGACAGGCCGCCTTTGCTGGCACATGGTCATGATGAGTAACTTCTGCTAGAATGGATTAATGGACTTTTTACTACGGGCAAAGATCCCTGTTTAGTTTTCGTATAAAATGGGCGCGCGGTGCTGGCAACACTGTCCTGTCATTCACGTCCTCTGCCGTCGCTCGCTTGGTTGATGCGAATTGAAAAAAAAATAACCTTACTTTTAGTCACCCGCGCGTCCAGTGTCCTTTGGTTCGCGTATTGTACAGTAAAACGTGTTGCTGTCGCGAGCAGTGGTGTGAGGGAGAAATCTTTGTTACTGTGTGTTAAACATTATTTGATGTCGAACTATGAACAATAGTACTCAAGTGCTTGTGAAACTTGTTGGACGGAGTACCACGCGAGCTGGTGCCCGGGTACAGTAAGTCTAGTACCTAAGTCCCAATCCAAAAGTCTTCCTCAAACCTGATACCTATTTTTCCTGTCAAAAACTAGACTTACAAGGAAACGACGGCGTCATCGTTCGCTCGGTAAGCAATTGTTGCTGGGCCCTGTTTAAGTAGATTTTGGACACAAGAATTTCTCGGCCGGAAACTTTCCGGAACAAAATTCTCTCATTAAATTTATTTTATTTAGCTATAGTAAAGAGCACTACGAATCGTAGTCAAATGTTGTTCCGAGGCTGATCGACCATTTAGTTTTAGATTTTAAGATAACTTTAATTTGCTTCCACTGCGCTAAGATCAGCTTCGAATCAAACATTTTTGGTAGCAGAGCGTGGTTGCTTTATTGCAACATAGTTAGCCGTAATTTAGTATTAAGCGTGTTTTTATATTACCCACATATTTTATTATTTTGGAAAATATTGTTTCGGTTTTTTTGTGACTGTATTGTTTGCCTAGTGAACGGTACCTTATCGGTAAGGTCTAGGCCAGTCAACTAACATTTGTTTTGTGGTATTTGTTTATTGTTTTTCGTTTTATTAAGTCGAGTGTGTAAAAGTTGGTACCATGGCTCCTCGATCGCCAGGTATAAGGCTGCTATAGGGTCAGGATTAAGGTGGTTTACTACCACAGCGGCAATGATCGGCCGCGAGGACCGGGAGGACGCGCTCTTGAAAAGTGCACAACAGGTAGATGAACGGGTTCGGTTTGTGTCGGATCAACTCACAGAGTGCCTCATTCTCCTTGAGGAGACTCCTAACCCTGAAGATCAGGAGCGGGTCGAGGCCGATGTAAGCCAGTGCTTGGAGCTGGCACAGGGCATTGAGCAGGCAGCTGCGAACATAACTAGGCGACGTGACGGAAAGGGAGAGCCATTCCGTGGTAAAGTGGGACAAGGATTACAGGTGCCTCTTCCGCCTGTTACGGTTCCAGTCTTTGCAGGCGATTACGCCGACTGGCCGGCGTTTGAGGACCTGTATAGCAGTGTGGTCCACACACGGACGGACATAACGCCGGCGTACAAGATGGCTCAGCTGATGTCCAGGCTACATGGAGAGCCTCATGAATTGCTGACGCATTTGGCTGTCTCGGATAGCAATTATGAGGTGGCGTGGAAGATCCTTACCGACCGGTATCGGAACAAGCGCCTGATTGTAGACAGGCTGTTAGACCAGTGGCTGTCAATACCAACCATAACGCGAGGTACGGACCTCCGCGAGAAAATCTTCCACCCAGTCAGTGTCGCGGTCAGCGCACTAGAGCGACAGGGTTTGCCAGTGGCGGGCTACGGTTATATCTTGGTCCACACAGTGCTTCGCCGCCTGCCGAGCGAAATGGTCGCTCGATTCGAGCAGCTCCATGGGGCAAGTCCTCGGACCACCTCCCGACCTACGAGGATCTGAAGTCGTTCCTCGAGGCCGAAAGCAGGCGAGTGGACGTCCAGGCTGGTGAAGCCCTCGCAAGGAGACCTCTGCCCCTCGCCACCCGGAACGGCCGGGTGCATCGGCGCGAGGAGGCAACAGTGGGCAACCCAGGCGGTACAACACCGCATTGGAATCAGGGTGTGCCTACTGCAGGGAGACAGGCCACGGGGTGGCAGCGTGTCAGGAGTTTGCTGCGCAGCGGGTTCAGAGGAGACGGGGTGTGGCACAGCAGAGGCGTTGGTGTTTTCGGTGCCTGGGGCCGCATCAGGTGCGAGTGCCCTTCAAGCACCAACTGTAGGTACTGCCAGGGTGCACACCATCCGCTGCTTTGCATGAATCGCTCCGGAGGCGCCGGGGCAGCGCTGGATCGGATCAGCGAAGGGAGCCTGCCCACCAAGGAGGGAGCAACGCTCCCCACCCTCCAAGGAGGAGCCCACCTCCGCATCGGTCACAGGGACAGGCAGGGGACGTCAACAGACGGAGCCCACTTACCCAAGGACGTGGGGACGATCCCCACCACGGCAGCAGGTGCCGGATTGGGAGGGGCGGCACAGGAACGTGGCCAAGGACACCCATCCCAGGTACGGGATCCAACGGGCGGGTGTCAGGAGCACTAGGCAGCCACCAGGGTACATGCAGTATTCTGCGGGCTTGAGCCACCTGGTTGGGTCTCAAGACCCACGCATGCCTCCGCCTATGCCTGAGTACCCGCGGCTACAGGCGCAACCTCGGTACGGACGTTTGCCGTCGGGGTACTATAGAACTCCAGCCATGGCCTTTATGGGCAGACCTCCTACCAGCAGGAGTGGGACCCATACACAGGTTTGGGTAGTGAGGATACCCCGCGGGACGCGGCCTCACCGCGTTTAGATTCCCGCTAGGTAATCGCCGCCTACTCATCAGCTTCGGCTCCCGTCCAATCACGGTACTTTTGCCAACGGCTAAGATTTGGGTATGGGGATACGGTGGCCGGACCATTCAAGTAAGAGCCCTACTGGATACAGGGGCTCAGGGATGTATTGTATCGAGTAAGCTGGTGAGTAGGCTAGGCCTAAATGTACGGCCAAGTGAGGATGAAGCTGTAGGCATCGGGGCCTAAATGTGCCTGACATTCGGGGTCAGACGAACTTTGAGTTCACATTAGGTAGCACATGTACAGGGTCAGCTATCAAGTCTCAGCCGTGGTGCTAGATGAAGTGGTTGGGAAACTCCCAGGTTAGGTTACCACCAACGGTAAGAGGGTTAACCACAGGGTTGGAGTTAGCTGATCCTGATTTTGATACTCCTGGTACGGTGGACGTACTTCTCGGGTCAGACGTCCTCGGGAGATTATGGTGCGGTAGGAAGAAGGTACTCCAGGAAACTGGTTTGGTGGCCGTAGATACCACAGGGGTATGTTGTTTTCGGCCCAGTTTGGAGACCTCAGGACCTACCAGAAGGGGATCCGGTCCTCTATGGTAGTGTGCTGTCAGAGGTGCTGCAGAGGTTTTGGGAGTTGAAGAGCGCCCACGGCGGACAGACGGAAGCCAGAGGATGACGAGTGCGAGTTGTTCTATCAATACAACACTGAGAGATGCCCGTCAGGCAGATTCGTGACCAGGCTACCTTTTCTCCCAAACCGCCCCGCTTTAGGTAGTTCGCGACAGCTCGCGGAACGGAGACTACTCGGAATGGAGCGGAAGATGAGGCGAGACCCAGCACTTCGGCAGAAGTATATAGAATTCATGCGGAAATATATTCAATTGGGCCACATGTCGGTGTCCAGCCTGGATTGGAGGTGTGTCGAGCATTATTACATTCCACACCTGGCTGTCTTGAAGTCACCTGAGGCGAAAATACGGGTGGTGTTTGACGGTTCTGCTCCTACCTCGAATGGTGTGTCTGTGAACCAATGTTTGCACGCGGGTCCTAAATTGAACCGGGACATTGTGGACATTCTCACAGACTTTCGGTTACACCAGGTAGCGTTCGTCGCAGACGTCAAAATGATGTTTCGCCAAACCATGATACATCCGGATGACCGTCGGTATCAGCTGATTTTGTGGCGTGAGAGCCCAGATGAGCCGATGGTCACATACGAACTTAACACGGTGACGTATGGACTTAAGCCAAGTCCGTATTTGGCAGTACGTACGCTGCGAGAGTTGGCCGCACAGGAAAGGGTAAGATATCCTCGAGCCGCAGCAGTACTGGATCGCGACGTCTACGTGGACGATATCTGCACGGGTGCTGATAGCGTGGAGCAGGCGCTAATTCTACGAGACGAGTTGATCGCGATCATGGGTTCAGGAGGTTACGAGTTGCGGAAATGGTTGTCCAGTTGCCCAGAGCTCCTGGCCGGTTTGCCAGGCGAGTTCCATCAGGACCCGCACCTCTTTGAGAACCCGGACAATCCAAACACGTTGGGCATCCTCGGGGTGCAATATAGGCCAACGCATGACGTATTCACGTACAAGATCGAGCCCGACCTTTGGAGAAAACTTGGACTAAGCGGTCGGTACTGTCGACAATCGCTAGAACGTTCGATCCTAACGGATGGATCGCCCCGGTTACGTTCATGGCGAAGTGCTTTTACAAAGGTTGTGGCTAGCCAACTTAGGATGGGACGACCAACTCTCCGGAGAGTTGTTGAAGGATTGGCTCAAGTTTGTGACCACCCTACCAGGGATCGTGCACATCGCGATACCCCGCAAGTTAGTCCCATCGGTGGGATGTAAGGCTACCCTACATGGGTTTTGTGACGCCTCGGAGCGAGGGTACGCGGCAGCTGTATACCTTCGGACAGCAAGTTCAACGGGAACTGTGCACGTGCGTCTGGTTATGGCCAAAAGTAAGGTGGCACCAGTCAGAACTAGATGGACCATCCCCAAATTGGAATTGGCAGGGCAGCTATTCTAGCGCGCTTGCTAAATCATGTAACCTGCAATCTGCGTGGTACCATCAACTTGGATGAAACGGTGTACGCGTGGACTGACAGTCGGATAGTTCTGTGTTGGTTGCAGACGTCGGTACATACACTTGAGGTTTTCGTGGCAAATCGGGTGTCACAGATTACGGGGTCGGAAACTCCGTTAGTGTGGAGGCACGTACCGGGAGAATGGAACCCAGCGGACTGCGCTTCGCGCGGGTGCAGGGCACCTGATTTGGTGAGTCACCCACTGTGGTGGGGACCTCAATGGCTGACTGAGTCGCCGCAGGAATGGCCATTCAACGAGTGCAGGGCGCCGCTTGGGCCACCTGATCGAGGTTTGCGAGTGAACGTGGGGCAACTCGTACCGAAGCCTAACCCAGCCTTCTTGCTGGAACGGTATAGCTCCCTCGACAAACTTCTTGGGGTGACAGGTTGGATCAAACGGTTCGTGAACAACTGCAGGAAGCCTCAAGCAGAACGGAACTTTACACCTGTCCTCTCGCCTGCGGAACGGAATGCGGCTCTATGCTCATTGGTTAGAGTCGTCCAGGCGGAACATTTTGAAGAGGAGGTCAGGCTGCTCAGGGATGGACGTGGAAAGCTGAAGGGAGGAATTGTGCGCCTCAACCCATTCCTGGATGAGCAAGGTATGCTCAGGGTTGGAGGCAGACTTCGGAACGCAAGCCTGCCCTTCTCGGCTCGGCATCCACTGTTACTTCCAAAAAGGGGACCCTTAGTTGAGCTCTTAGTCAGGGATCGTCATGAGAAAAACTCGCACGCGGGCTGTAATGCGCTATTGGCCATCCTACAGCGCGAGTTCTGGATCTTAACGGGACGACGAACGGTACGTAGCGTTGTGTTTAGGTGCTTGCCTTGTTACCGCTTGAAGGCAGCCACAATGCAGCCACAGATGGGAGATCTCCCACCGGACCGGGTGACGGAGGCCTGGACGTTTGCAGGTGTGGGAACGGATTTCGCAGGCCCTTTCATGGTGAAGGCATCACGCCTGCGGAACGCAAAGTCTATCAAGGCGTACTTGTGCGTGTTCGTGTGCCTAGCCACCAAGGCCGTCCACTTGGAGCTCGTGGCCGACCTTTCTACGGAGGCCTTTTTGGCAGCGCTGGAGAGATTTACGTCGCGACGAGGGCGACCAGCGCTGATCAGGTCGGATTGTGGTACCAACTTTAAGGGTGCTGATCGGTGTATGAAGGAAATTGTAACGTTCTTAAGGGAGAACGAAGAAGCCATCAGCACGGGCCTCCCGTCAGGGCATTACTTGGGTGTTCGATCCACCAGCGTGCCCTCACTGGGGTGGTATTTTTGAAGCGGTTGTAAAGTCCGCTAAGACGCATTTGTTGCGCGTTGTAGGGTTAACAATTTTGACTTTCGAGGAGCTGGCGACCGTGTTTTGTAAAATTGAGGCTGTACTCAATTCGCGTCCTTTGTGTCCGCTCAGCTCAGACCCAAATGATTTAGAGGCCCTGACGCCAGGGCATTTCTTAATTGGCCGCCCACTTAACGCCTTGCCGGAATATCCCTATACGGAGGTGAATAGCAATCGTTTGTCGCGTTATCAGTTGTTGCAGCAAATGACTCAAAACTTTTGGAAGCGTTGGTCGCTTGAGTACTTGCACATTCTGCAGCAA
This sequence comes from Phthorimaea operculella, assembly GCA_024500475.1. Lineage (NCBI taxonomy): Eukaryota > Metazoa > Arthropoda > Insecta > Lepidoptera > Gelechiidae > Phthorimaea > Phthorimaea operculella. The sequence goes on from JANFCV010000262.1 coordinate 288,580, forward strand.
CGCCTTAAGTGGACGGACAGGACTGAACCCCCCTGCATTGGGGATCTCGTTCTGGTTAAGGATGTCAACCTACCGCCACTGCGTTGGCGCCGGGGGCGCATTCTCAACCTGTTTCCGGGTAGTGATGGCACTCCTCGAGTTGCAGAAGTTCAGGTGGGGGATTCAGTCCTTAAGCGAGCAGTAGCTACATTATCACGCCTGCCATGCATAGAGCGGACCGATGGGTCGGTCCGGGGCGGGTGAATGTTTAGTTTTCGTATAAAATGGGCGCGCGGTGCTGGCAACACTGTCCTGTCATTCACGTCCTCTGCCGTCGCTCGCTTGGTTGATGCGAATTGAAAAAAAAATAACCTTACTTTTAGTCACCCGCGCGTCCAGTGTCCTTTGGTTCGCGTATTGTACAGTAAAACGTGTTGCTGTCGCGAGCAGTGGTGTGAGGGAGAAATCTTTGTTACTGTGTGTTAAACATTATTTGATGTCGAACTATGAACAATAGTACTCAAGTGCTTGTGAAACTTGTTGGACGGAGTACCACGCGAGCTGGTGCCCGGGTACAGTAAGTCTAGTACCTAAGTCCCAATCCAAAAGTCTTCCTCAAACCTGATACCTATTTTTCCTGTCAAAAACTAGACTTACAAGGAAACGACGGCGTCATCGTTCGCTCGGTAAGCAATTGTTGCTGGGCCCTGTTTAAGTAGATTTTGGACACAAGAATTTCTCGGCCGGAAACTTTCCGGAACAAAATTCTCTCATTAAATTTATTTTATTTAGCTATAGTAAAGAGCACTACGAATCGTAGTCAAATGTTGTTCCGAGGCTGATCGACCATTTAGTTTTAGATTTTAAGATAACTTTAATTTGCTTCCACTGCGCTAAGATCAGCTTCGGAATCAAACATTTCTACGGGAAAACAGGTAAGTAGCAGCGAGTGAAACCGCTGGGCGGGCCGCTAGTATTATATATAGACAACACCCAGACTAAACAGAAATGTTTGAAAATTGACTTAACAAGCATTTGTGTCGGTAAGGATCGAACCCACGACCCTCGGCGTGGCAGGCAGAGGTACTATCCACTACGCCATCCGGCCAGTCACATAATAATTAAATAGTTGTTTTTTTATGAAATTGAAAATTTTATTTTGTGTTTTGCATTGTAGTATCGCGTTCATATTACGGTAACACAATTGCGAAGTAATTAAATAAACAAGGAAACAGCTGTGTAATATTAATATGCATAACACAATTATCGATTTGGAAGTATTTATTTATACCTACAAAGTTTGTGCAGGTGCACCGCATAGTTTAAGTTTTATTGTTTGGAGGCATTATTAATGCTGGTATCTTATAAGAAATTGATGCTTTATTTCTCTTTTAATGGGGAAATAAATATTAAGATTTTGCCGTATGATACCGGCTTGGAATAGCATCAACCCAATTCTACTCTTGCTTGTGTGTAGTAAAAAGCGACCAAGGGTTAATTAAATTACATCTTGCACTACGCTCGCCAATTCGCCTCAAGCGTAGTAAGAATGGCAATACTCCCCCGACAAGGGAGGGCCCCATGGCAAGCAGTATACTGTTAAAGTAAGACAAAAAATCTGTTGCGGAAATAGATTCATTATGTCATATTATCACCACACTAAAAGAGACATCACCTGACGTGTGAAGTGCAACACTGCTAATGCGAAGGTCACAGCTAGTAACATCAGATGCATTGTTTGTTTTATTAAAATTGTATCAATTCCATACAGAACGACTTGAGCAATAGCACTTCGAAGTTTCGCCGAAGTTCGTTGGGAAAAATTGTTTCATGGACAGGTTCACCGTCTTCGAAGGAACGCAGTAACACAACAGCTTTCCTAGCACGATATAGCTTTTTTACTTCTATTTATTTACTGCCTGTGTGTATCTTAAGGGTAAACCGAAATGTAGCCGAATGTTTTAGATGTGACTTCCCCGTGAAGCCATGGTGAGTGTGGGTTTACCTTAATGACGCGGACTGTGGTTGGGCCACGTCTACACATCAGGCCATCAGCCCACAAGGAGACACCTACCTACATCGATCCACCTTAATAATATCATGTTGGGAAGAATTCAGGCCAAAACTGAATTATGAACTACACGTGGACTACATTAAATTAATTAAATTACATCGATTCAAAGCTATTTATGATGGACGAGTTAATATTATTAATAATGGAAATAAATAAGGTCGTTCATTATTATTTCATTACGAATAAAAACAGTACGACGAATGGGAAACAAAAACAATTCCATAAAATTTTACTTGATAATGAAATACTGTCACAACTCGTGATATCTATTTCCAGCAAAGCCCAAAATAGTATCTCATTTAAAAATAAACTGGACTGAGTTTAGAACGATCGATCACCTTTCCACGAGATAACAAAATATCTATCAACTATAATATCTTAGTCAAGAAAAAGTAATTTGCACAAAGATGGTCTACATTTGTGTAACTTTAAATGACATGAAATGTAGGTTTCTGGGGCTGTCATTGCGAATTCACCGTGATTTTCATGGTTTGGCCATATATGAAATACACTCAACAATAACATAGTTTCAAGATGATAAGACTAAGGAATAATAATATTTGTTTATTCAGCTAAAAAAAACATTACAGGTTTGGAACCTAAGGCGTTTTATATAATCATAAGAATCAGAATATAATTGGCAGATTAAATACCGAACAAGTTACGCGTCATATATCATTCATTATCTTTGATTATATCTAGATGATATTATACTTATCATCTCCTAAGATATCTCCAAAATCAGTAGTAGTATCAAATCGAGCATGATCAGCAAACGAAGCTATCAGTAACGGGTGTGTGAAACAGTAGCGCAAGCGTGACGTCATGGCTCAAGATAATGATGATATCAGCTGACAAGGTCAGTGAAATGACAATCGGTCAGGATAAGCAGCCGGTTTAGCTTGCAGAAGCAGAAGAGAAGCATGACGTCATGGTTCAAGATAATAATGATAGAGATCAGCTGACAAGGTCAAAGACAATCAGTCAGGATAAGCCATGGATAAGTAACCGGTAAAACGGTTTGCCTCGTAAGATGAGTAAGAGAAGAGCGCAAGGAAGAGCGGTAGAACTATTATATTATAAGATGAGGACAGACTCAAGTTATGGTCAGATTTGCCTGAGACAGAGTCGAAGATAAATCATGTTCACCGCCCAGAGGTCTAAAAGTGCACTGATATTCTTACACAATGAAGGAACACAGCAAACGGTTTCGCGTAGGACTCAGGTGGGCGGAAGCCAGAAACCAAGGCGGTCTCTTACAGATTTTACCTCCGCATCACTTAATTAAGCAAACACAGAAAAGGACATTTGCCTACAAAGCATATCAATTAAAACCGATAATGTTTTTCCCAGACAAATAAACACAAAAACAAAGACGCAGTAAATCAACTCGCGCTTGACCGTCATTTCGCCTGCTTTCGTATCACAATTTGTGTTCGTAATCGGCTCACTTCGCCGCGCATTAGTTCCGCTGGTAATCATCTAAGACGCGATTGTTTTGATGCTCCACATCTCATATGGCTGATAAATGATAGATAACGCCGCATGCTTAGCCATAAGATTACAATCTTCTTGTCTTGTGGGACACAGAAATGACGAACAACCCGATCATATTGTTTCTAATGGTTGCGTTACGATTGGCATCGAAGTTTGACCGCCGTTTTCCTAATTTGTGGTTTGACGTACTCCTCGAAGCACGGAACCGAACCATCCCTCTTTCGGACAGTCAGGTAGTTCAACCTTTTGTCCTAACCATTCTGAGAACTGAGAAGAAAAATAAACTTTACGAATGTCTACTTTTTTATGCTCCCAAGAGAATCACACCCTTTGTGGGTTGACACCAGACCGTAAGAATCGTACCAGTAAGGCCGCGTACCTATATACGAACTACGCCGCATTGCTGCCGCCCTGCTTGATTTTGTGTACGCGTCCTAAAAGGCGATTGTTTTGACCACAGGTTTTGACGCTCCAAATCTCGAGGCTGATAACACGCGCTTAGCCAAAAGATTACAATCAAATCTGTTTCATCATATTTTGTTGTGTTTATTTGGATGAACTTTTGATCCACTCAAGCGGAAAAATATTTGAGATGGCTCAAACTGCGACATATTGTTATTCGCTACTGCGAAGTAGCTGAAATACTTTTGATATTCTGCGCATACCATCACATTACATTGTATGAAATTACATTATTGATGAACTGAGTGATCGATATATGGGATTAGTCCTATCATAAAGCCTTGTTAAAATCTGGGCGGTACCCTGATGGGAACTCAGAATGGAACAAGTCAGAATACCGCTACTAGCTAGCTGCGGATACAGCTTAGGTTTTAATAGGGCATATAACTATAATTAACAACATAGGGACCATAATAAACAATGGAATACTAATTGAAGAACAAAAAAATAACCATGACCAATATAATCAGTCATTCATTAAACATATTATGTGAATGAAGACAGTAACCTTATTAGATACAAAATCAAGGTAAAGATCAACTTGTTATAAAAGTTAGGTAAGTTTTTTAGGGTTTCGTAGTCTACTAGAAACCCTTATAGTTTCGTCATGTCTGTCTGTCTGTCTGTCTGTCTGTCTGTCTGTCTGTCTGTCTGTCTGTCTGTCTGTATGCCGCGCCCTCATATCTTCGTCAGTTTTAGAGCTATCAACATGAAATTTGGTGAGAAGATAGATCGTGTTGACCCAAATATAGAAATGTTAAGAAAAAATATTTTAAATGTTTTTTGGACCCCCTCCCATACAAGTGAAAGGGGGGCAAAAAAATTTTTTTTTCTTCTGTAATATTGAGTAGGGTATTGTTGAATAGGTCTTTTAAAACTAAGGTGAGGTTTCTTTGAAACAAAGTCAATAAAATGTTTCTGTCACGAGATATTTGCTTTTAAAAAGGGCGTTTTTGACCCATAATTTGTTCCAGCTGTAACTTCTAAAGTATAAACGCTAAAAATTTTAAATAATGTTAGTTATTAATTTTATCACTGTTGGATTTATGTTCTCTAATTGTAAAAGTCTCGGTTTAGTACTACACATTATGAAAAAAAAGCTGCATTTTTGTCTAAAAGCAAACCGCTTTGTACAGTTATAGTAGGGACCAAAATAAGCAATTTCAGTCGCAGCAGTCGAAGTTTCCTCCATTGGGAACAGAGATGGCGCCACTTTTACATAAAAATCTTTAAAAAATTCTACAAGTCCAACGGGTCAACCGATTTTAATGTTTAGTATGTCAAATGAAAGCTAATTACTTGAAGCAATATAAAAAAAATATAAGAGTTACGGAAAATTATAAGAAATGTGCATAAATTCTATTTTTTTAAACTTTTTTCAGAAAAATTTAAGGTTTTTGCTTATAATAATGATAAATCATATGTAAAGGGTATGTTTTTATGGTATAAAAATATAAATAATTTGACTATGCGTTATATAAAAAAAATTGTAAGTCAATATCTCTATTACTTTCCGAAATATAGAAGTTTAAAGATGGCGGCGGACTTTAGATTAAAGTGGCACTCGAAAGATATTCTTCTGCAACCTAACGTGTGGGGTATCAAATTAAAGAGCTCCTCGAGATGGTTTAAAACTATATCGCTTTATACATATTAGCCGCATTTTTGAAAAAAAAAAAAACATGAGGAACAGATATGGCGCCACTTATTTTAATTATTTTTCAACTTCTGAATGTTAGATATTAACCGATTTTTGGCATAACATTATTATTTCATTAAAAACGTGATTGATATGAAGAACCGGCCAAGTGCGAGTCGGACTCGCACGTAGGTTATCAATACAAACTAGCATACAAAACACGTTTATTGTATGGGAGCCCCCTCTTAATTATAATTCAATTCTGTTTTTAGCAATATCGTTGTAGTAGAAACAGTACCTATAACGCCTTCTATCATATAAAAAATCAGCTATAACTAAGTTAGATACTTGAAATAAGCAGAAAATCTAACTTAATAGTAGATAATAATATGGTTGAAATTTTCACAGAACGGTATCTCATGACGGTATATCATAAACTGTAAAACAGCCGCTGAAAGATAGCAAAAATCTATGAGATGACATGAAAAGCTCGCCAAGCAGCATTGACATCATCTGTCTCATTTGTTGGCAACAGCTTCACCTCAACTCCCCCTAGCCACCGAGCTGGACGAGCCCTTGTCGTGTGATGAAGTTGTTATTGTTACTGCCATTAGACAGCAGCATAATAAGCGGGCGGTTGGCATTGATTTTATACCAGGTGAATGAAATACTTAAATATGGAGGTGCGGAGCTGCACTCGTTGGTTTGGAAACTTTTTGTTCGAATGTAGGAGGAGGAGCGAGTTCCGGATGATTTGAAAGTGTCTCGCATTAGTGCCCTCTACAAGAACAAAGGTGACCGTTCTGACTGCAACTCATGCCGCGGTATTTCGTTATTATCGGTCTCCGGAAAAGTCTTTGCAAGAGTCCTATTAACCCGCTTGAAGGACTTATCAGGAAAGATTCTGCCTGAAACCCAGTTTGGCTTCCAACCCCACCCGAGGCCCTTGTGAAGCTATTTTCTCGGTACGTCAACTGCAGGAAAAATGCAGAGAACAAGGTCGTCAGTTGTACCTTTGCTTTGTTGACCTAGAGAAAGCGTTCGACAGTGTAGCTCTCTGGATGGTGCTAGGAAAACTAGGGTGCACGGAGAAGTTTGTGCGCCTCCTGAGACTCTTGCATGACGATATACAGTTCTGAGTCTCCGTGAACGGTGCACAGTCTGGTCTCTTCCCCGTCACGTGTGGGGTAAAACAAGGGTGCGTTCTAGCGCCCACATTGTTCACCTTATACTTTGCGGTAGTAGTCAACAGGTCCTAAATACTGTCTCCGATAGAATCCGCTTCCGCACAGATGGTAGTTTTTTCAATTTGGCTAGACTTAAGGCTCACATGCACTTATTACCGAAATTATGTATGCCGATGATCTGTGCTTTATTGCAGAATCCCCAGAAGACCTGCAATTCGGCTTAAAGATCAGTGTTAAAAAGACGTAATTGATGTGTCTGGATACACAAGGTCGTGAGACACTGACAATTAAGCTTGGTAAAGATTTGTTGAAACAGGTTGACAAGTTTCGATATCTGGGGAATACTATAACAACTAAGTGTGACCTTGATGCTGAGATCAATAGCACAATCAGTGCTGCAGCTGCAGCATTTAGGAAGCTACATTCCGAGGTTTAATGCTCGCACGATCTTAAACTAGCCACGAATATTTCTGTATATATGGCGATTGTGCTGCCAAACCATCTGTCCTCTTCCGAAACCTGGTGTGTGTTCGTCGCCACATACGCACTGAGGATCGTTTTCACCTCAAATGCCTTCGTACCATCATGAAGATCAGATGGTCCGACCGAGTTCGCAACACCGAAGTTCTAAGACGAGCCAATGTTGGTGGCATTGAATCCTACTAATGCGTCGACAGAACAATAAATTATTTGATATTTGATATTTGACAGCTTCGGTGGTGCAGTCACTTATCCCGGATGGCGGATGAGCGAGTGGCGAAACGCATCTTCTATTTTAAGCTAGAGGAGAGCAAGCAAAAGCATGGCGGTCAACTACTTTGATTTAAAGATGTTCAGAAGAGACACATGAAAGAAGCCCCTCAATTTGAGTTTTTGGAAGCACTACGGCCAGAATGGCGCGGTCTTGTAAAGAGGTGAATCCAAGACTTTGAGGAGCAGCGTAAAACTGACGTTTAGGCTAAACGCGATAAATTGAAGTCCTGTACTTCCGCCACCATTAACTACAATTATATCAATGGCAAACTCACGTACCCACACTGTGCACGGGAGTTTACTGCCAAAATCGGCTACAATAGCCACCTACGGGCGCATCAGTAGCGCCGACTTGATCAGGACTCAGGAGTAGAAGTGGTCGCCCTGGCCGAAATCGGCCGGAGAGATCGTCATCAATTAAATCACTAAATATATTCGGGTACAATATAAGTGTAATAAGTACAATAAATAATAATTATAAGGTCTTGTTCTACTCACAAAACTGAGTTAGGTACATGTATTAGAAATATTTCTTCAAAATATGAAAATAAAGAAAATGTGTCTCCTTACTAAATGACATACTTTTTCAACGTTTTTGTATCGGGAGTCAATTTGTTTTGTAGGGAATCAATAAATTAATTCGAGTGACCTGACTATGAGGTTTGAATGAATCACCTCACCTGAACCAGGCCTTGTGCGTAGGTATAAAGTTGCAAGTACGTGCAGACGCTACCTCGAGGGGGCAAATCAGTTGGTTGCCGCGCGCCACTCGTTACGCATGCCATGCGCTCCTTTCATGAAATACCTTTCTATACTATTTCTACTACAACGATATTGCTAAAAACAGAATTGAATTATAATTAAGAGATGGCTCCCATACAATAAACGTGTTTTGTATGCTAGTTTGTATTGATAACCTACGTGCGAGTCCGACTCGCACTTGGCCGGTTCTTCATATCAATCACGTTTTTAATGAAATAATAATGTTATGCCAAAAATCGGTTAATATCTAACATTCAGAAGTTTATAAATAATTAAAATAAGTGGCGCCATCTCTTTCCCTCATGTTTTTTTTTTCAAAAATGCGGCTAAAATGTATAAAGCGACATAGTTTTAAACCATCTCGAGGAGCTCTTTAATTTGATACCCCACACGTTAGGTTGCAGAAGAATATCTTTCGAGTGCCACTTATTAATCTAAAGTCCGCCGCCATCTTTAAACTTCTATATTTCGGAAAGTAATAGAGATATTGACTTACAATTTTTTTTATATAACGCATAGTCAAATTATTTATATTTTTATACCATAAAAACATACCCTTTACATATGATTTATCATTATTTTTAAGCAAAAACCTTAAATTTTTCTGAAAAAAGTTTAAAAAATTCGAACTTATGCACATTTCTAATAATTTTCCTTAACTCTTATATTTTTTTATATTGCTTCAAGTAATTAGCTTTCATTTGACATACTAAACATTTAAATCGGTTGACCCGTTGGACTTGTAGATTTTTTTAAAGATTTTTATGTAAAAGTGGCGCCATCTCTGTTCCCAATGGAGGAAACTTCGACTGCTGCGACTGAAATTGCTTATTTTGGTCCCTACTATAACTGTACAAAGCGGTTTGCTTTTAGATAAAAATGCAGCTTTCTGGCCAAATATCGCCGTAACGCTTATGGCTAGTTTATTTTGTGAATAACGTAAACAATGATGACAGGTGACACAAGTGTTGCTAGAATAAAATAATAATGTTCGGTAGGAGTGGTACTGTATTTCCTCTTATGATGGGCCAACGCATTCTATTTCATTTCATTGCTTTGTTAACTGACAAAGATACCACTATCGAGTTGACCAGGCAACGTTGGTCCGAGTATGGTTCGAAATACAGTACCAGACTAATATGCGGCGGTGTAGTAAATTTAATAATTGTCAAAGTTTGAAAATGTGACGGTACCCTCTGACATTCTGTATTAGGAGTTCGGTGAATAAAGTCGTGCCATATAGTGTAAATTACTCTTGACCTTTTCTTTATTAACAATAAATATGGAATATAGCTTACAATCTGAAATTACAATGAAAACTATAACGGATATTGTACCCTTAAAGGTTTCAGAAAAAATTGAGTTTTTCTATTTGCGGTTGGTCATCATACTGCTGCTAACAAACCAGCAACAAATTAAGTTTGTAATGCTGAAAAACCTGATATTTAAAAGTTGACTACGAAACCCTATTTGTGGGCGTGTCTGACACGCTCTTGGCCGGTTTTACAACATATGTTTTTGCCAAATAGTGCGCGAAACAGATAAAGATTTTTACTCGTAACTGGTTTATTTTTATATAAGGTGTAAAAAAATCAACTGCAAATATTTTAAGGGGTGAACCAGCCCGTGAAACTGAACAACTTTCCCCAAGGAACATAGGTCGAAATATGAAAAAAAATTTGGACCTCCCATACAAAATGTACAGCCGGCCGAGTCAATTTGTATGGGAGGCCCAATTTTTTTTTACATATTTCGACCTATGTTCCTTGGGAAAAGTTGTTCAGTTTCATGGGCTGATTCACCCCTTAAAATATTTGCAGTTGATTTTTTTACATCCTGTATATGGAAATACTTAATCATTTATTTTCGGTGAAAACAACATACCTACGTGTCGGAAGGCAAGTGTAATAGCCGTCTCTCTGCCTCTGTTATTCCAATTATAATTTTATTACTCCTACTGATTGTTTACACTAAAACTCTGACGTAGCAATCTTAAAGGAGGTTTTTAAACTAATTAGCCGTGTTAACCAAAGATATCATTCATTGTTTATTTTCAATTATAAATTTCTAGTGAATGAAGAACCGATAGACGTCGTCGTGGGAGACCCAGACGCAGATGGCGCGACGAACTGGATGGGTTCTCCAATGGTTGGCCTGCGGAGGCACAGGATCGCGAAAAATGGAAGAAGGGGAGGGAGGCCTTTGCCCAGCAGTGGGATCCTGAGGGCTAAATAAGATAAGATAAGATAAGTGAATGTTATAGTTTCCGTCTTTTCGCATGTTGTAACATGGATTGTTCCCACGATCCGGATATACCAGATCCAAATTCTAGTGGGGGACACGAAAAGATTTGCACATTGTCATTCTTTCCACTTAAGTAAAGAGTAAGAAGTTTTAAATCATCTGAGTGTTCTTAAATGAGATGATTTTTAGCCTTTGTCACGAGTGCACGCTTTGCTGTCAGTTGCGAACTTGCGATCTACATTTTGTGGTTAAACAAATACGTTACGAGGCTTATGCAGCAAACTATCGCTGGGCCTCTGCTTATTAGGGTTCAAGATGCCATTCCTCGGTGTTGTATACAAGAACAGAAAAGTCCCTTTGGTGATCTTGACGGATAGTACGTAGTAATAAACATACATTCATTATTAAGTGTTGTTCTTATTAGGGTTCAAAATGTCATTCATCGTGTACTGTACTAGAAAAGGACAGTCCCTTTCGTGATCTCGACGGATAGTACGTAGTTATAAACAAACACACATGATTAGGTGTTGTTATAGTGTTATCGCTCTCACCGCTATCGCAGGAAGCGGTGTGCCCTGCGGTTCAGCGGTTGAGTCTCCGCGACCGTGCCAGCGCCACTCCTCCGCACATTCGCATCTCGATGTTTACGGCATATGGCTGTTCTATACAAGAACAGTCCCTTTGGTGATCTCGACGGATAGTACATAGTTATAAACAAACACACATGATTAGGTGTTGTTATAGTGTTATCGCTGTCACCGCTATCGCAGGAAGCGGTGTGCCCTGCGGTTCAGCGGTTGAGTCTGCGCGACCGAGCCATTCTATACAAGAACAGAACAGTCCCTTTGGTAATCTCGACGGATAGTACGTAGTTATAAACAAACACACAATATTAGGTGTTATTATTGTGTTATCGCTCTCACCGATATCGCAGGAAGCGGTGTGCCCTGCGGTTGACTCTCCGCACATTCGCATCTCGATGTTTGTAGCAAATGGCTATTCTATACTACTCATGTCTAATACTGGATGTTACTGAACAACAAATAAAGCCGAAAGGAGGTTAAGGTACTAATGAAACTGAACAACACACACACACACACAACAATCGTTACGTCATACAAACGAAAATCTGAACTTCAATCGAGTTAAACATGAATTTAAACAACAGTTTTTACAAAAAAACTTATTGTTAAATGATGAAAGCACGTGTAAATTTGTCGCAAAACTGCTTATGTTCAAAAGATATTAAGTATTTTCTTTAAAAAAAAAAACGTGTTTATTGCGGCTTATAGCTCCATCTATGTCCGTAAATTGGCGAAACGGTGTTTACAGAGAAATGTATTTGTTAAAAAAATATTTTGCGAAAATGTTATAGAAACACGGGACTTCCCATCAAGTTTTTTAAACATATTTTTGTCTCCTTTTCAGACGTAACTCCATTGTCTCCATTTAACTTTTGTATGGAAAGCGTCCCACCATAACAGCCCACAGCTGGGCTGTTCTTTCTCAGTTTTTATAGTCTTTTGTTTCCGCTATCCAGCTCTATCCCATAACGGTCACGAATTCACGATGGCAATTGGCCATCTGATAGGTGGTCTGCCAACTGAACGTTTTATGCACCTTAGCCATTCCATTCCATCGACGCCTAAGTCAAACGACAATCGCCTCATCTATCCATGAAAATATTGGAGCCGAAATTGACACAAAATTGCTATACGTTTAATACCTTCAATACGTTTTCGGTGACTCTGAGCGACCTGATCGCTTGAAATTTAGTTCCAATTTTGGTTTCTTTTTCCTCGTGATTTCTTTTTTTAATTTCCTTGCTCGCTAATGATTTATTTCATTAACTTGTGGGTGGGTTGGGTGTGTTTACAAGCACACTATAGTACGACCGTTTAAGTCAGTCTTCGCCTGCGCGGGTAGAGGGGCGCGGGGTGTAGGCGTCAACGTAGACGTGCCCGCCGCCCGCACCCCTCTCAGTCCCCTTTTTCGTCTCCCTCCGCGCCCCTCTACCCGCGCGGGCGAAGACTGACTTAAACGGTCGTACTATAGTTGATTTGCACAATCTTTCTTATTCACGATGGAAAATCAATGAATTCCTTTTCCCTTTTGTAATAATGATCAATTGATAGCTCTTCATCAATAATATCGCGTGTACGTCTTCTTGACAACAGAACATGAACGGAATCAATAACCATTCATGAACTATCTGTAGAATGTCCCTCATTATGTCATGATCTGAGTTGTAGGATCAAGGACACGAAATTATTACCATCGAAGGCGGATAGGTATTCATTGGGGATTGGGGACAAAATCCCTGCTACATTGTATCTGATACAATGGCCCCAAAATCTAAACTTCTTGAAGAGACCATAAACGACAAAAGGACTGCCAACTTTTAAATGGCCACAAAAAAGACGGAACGACAAAAAAGGGAAGAGTTGGCTATTACACTGCCCTGCAGTCGGGTTCCGATTTGGCCCAAGGATTTGGGATACTTCTGGTTGTATGCAATATGGACCGTAACGCAATAGATACAACAAACTCAAGATAACCAGAAATGTATAGCGACCAGCAGGGCAGGGCAAGTGTACCGTATAACCGTCACGACGCATTTCTCGACCGTTTATTTTGGATGGTTCGTGAAAAGACAGTTGGTTTGTCTTACAATTACAAAAGAATCTGCAGATAATATTGATTCATGCCTGATCGTTTGACAAAAAGGTCGTCTGCATATACCCCTAGCATCCCTTACAATATGACGTCAAAGGACTGGAAGTGTTTGCAATATTCTTTGTACGCCCGAGCCCTTCCTTACATAATTTTAACTATAACAATGGGTCGTTGAATGACTTGCTGTCCCACACGAAAAGAGAGAGAACAATGCGGTACCGGTTTTGAGACCAAGGCTCGTTGGAACAGCTGCATTTTTTGCCCGGTTACATAAAAACGGCATTGAAATCGGTCCATCTGTTTAAGTAAGGCACAGATGTGATGTTGCTAAGCAATTCATACATACTTGGCTGTATTTGTATAGGTGCAAACCACGGTACGTCTTCATAAGGACCTAAATGTCGAAATATGAAATAAGACTGAACCTCTCTTTTCGACTCAGTGTGGCACACGCACAATAGAGTAAAAAGAAGCAATATGTAGGTACTACCTGGTTCAATAAAGAAAGGGAATGTCATGCTTTCACACTCGCACTTAGGCTCTTACATATATCAGGCGTTCATGCTTTCCCTATTTATGGAACCGCCGCCATTTATAGATAATCCCTTTCTTTTGATGAACCAGGTAGTAACAGGTACTTGCCAATAATGTTTAAGATAAAAGACTCCGAATTGGGCTTAAAATATTATGTCGGAAGTATTTTTCTCTGAAGCGATGCAAAATATTAGTTCCCACGGTGCAGTACCTATTTGCTAGGTAATATTATTAATTCTATGTCTCAAGTTCAATAGCTACTCCTCTTACAGGCAATAACAAAGTGCATACTATTCCTAGATAGTATTACGGAGTGATAGGTATGTCAACAGTGCGCATACACACTAAACCGTGTAGTTATCAGTTGTATCACAGAGTAGTGTCACCGTGTGATGCCGGCTTAGAATAGCATCATCCCATTTCTTTCCTATGGGTATAGTAAGAGACTAAGGGACTTAAGGGTTTCCTGTGTATTACAATTTTAGGCGACAGATTTTAGGTTAACGACCTGTTACTTTATTCTCTCTCTTCGTGTGGGACACTGAGTGAGTCGTTCAACGACCCGATAAAACCTGGTGTCAGTTTTTCAACCGCCTACTGCAAGTAGCAGACGGTTAACTATAAAGGTAACTGAAGGTTACTTTACTTCTTTCTTCTTTTTCGTGTGGGACACTGAGTCGTTCAACGACCCGATGAACCCTGGTGTCAGAGTTTTTCAACCGCCTGCTGCAACTAGCAGGCCTCTGACATGGTTGTGTAACGACCGCCATCATCATAGACAGCAACCGGGACCGACGGCTTAACGTGCCCATCCGAAGCACGGAACCATCTTACTTGCGGACAATCAGGTGGTTCAGCCTGCAATGTCCTAACCAGACTGGGAACAAATTCACAAAATGATAAATCAACTTTGTGAGTGACCCCACCGGGAATTGAACCCGGAACCTTTGCGTGGCAGGCAGGCATACTAACCACAGCGCCACATCGGCTGTCAAACTTACTTTACTGATACACGTTTTCTCTGAAACTGTCCTCAAATATTTGTCAGACGTGTCATTTTGACGACCGTTAACGCTCTGCCTACCCCACAAGGGATCAAGGCGTGATATGTGTGTGTACATGTGTTGTGTGTATGTATGTCAACAGTAATATACATACACTTTATCACACTTCGGGCTATATCAGTTGTGTCACAGACGAGGGTCGAGGGGCATTCGTGTAAGCGAACGAATAAATTAGGGAGCTATCGATCTAGCGAACTTACTACTTCCTGGTTACGCTAAATGTGCAGGAACGTTCCTAAAGACCGACTTTTCCGACCTAAGTATGTCTTACCCAGGACCCAGGTAACACATTTCAAAAATTCAGAAAGAAAAAGTAGCAACCCTGGGTGTAGGTATAAGTTATCGGAAAAAGGGGTGAGCTGTCCTTCTGTAAATCCTCTATTTTATGGCTATTGTATGGTTGAGATTACATTCCCAAAGAGGATTGACGTCAGGCAAGCGGCCGGTCGTAAAATTAAGCCAAATCCTTTTGCAACATGATTTTGTGTTCAACAAAACGTGTTGCGCCGACCCCAAGTAATTGGGATAAGGGCAGGAAGACGATATGGTCGAGATTACAATAAAATCAAGATAACGAGCATTGTATGCCGAATCAGAACCCAGGTCTAGGTAAGTGTAATAGCTATTTACCACGGCGCCTTGCCCACGAAATTACATAATAATTACGTCTTGAGCGTCACAGACGAGCCTACTTTCCAGTCAATCGATAGACAGATAGTTTATTCATGACAACAAGTCGTTAATGATAAACAGGCCTAATGTTGGTACAAGATAAGTACATATAAATAAAGTATTTCTTCTAGAATGCTGTGATATAAATAATTTAAGTTTATTTAAAGAGCTTCCCGAATCGAAGGAAGCTTTTTGTGTGTACCAAAGAGAGAGATAATAGTGTTTTTGATACTTGGTAGGACACGTTATTCTTCAAGTTATGTGCAAAAGGTATATCAATAACCAGGCTTACATTATGTTATAACGACCTGCATGATTTCAGATTTCCCTGTGTCCTGAGAGTCCTGACATGCGTAAGAAATGATGTAGGAGGTTCTTGAGGGAGAGACAGATGCTGTACAATTAGAATATATTTTGAGTAAATTGGGAGGAAAACTCAAAACTTATTGCACATAGCTATTTTGCAGTGACACATTTTCTAACAACCACAGGAAAAAGGCAAACTCGAGAGTGACGCCGTTACTTCTCCAGTAGTGAGCTATATCTTTTTAAATGAGGTAATAAACTGGCGCCGTTAGTTCTCGAGCTGTCAAATCGTATCTGGTAGTGACTGGACAACGCGGGAGAGCTAGGGTCTACGTCCAGAAGTGGGCTGCTTGCCTACTGCCTGATGTGATGATGAGCTCACCTTAGAGTCATAGAAGGACGCGTGAAAGTCCGGCGTGGTGCCGGCGACGGAGGCGAGGTGCAGCGTGGTATTCCCAGTGTTGTGCAGCGTCACTGTCACATCGTGTGCAGCGTCCAGGCTCCAAGCGAGAGATCTGGGGGCCTACTGCTTGCTACAGGCTGATGTGATGATGAGCTCACCTTGGAGTCGAAGAAAGACGCGTGGAAGTCGGGCGTGGTGCCGGCGACGGAGGCGAGGTGCAGCGTGGTATTCCCAGTGTTGTGCAGCGTGACTGTAGCAGCGTGACTGTAGCAGCTACTAGCTCACCTTAGAGTCGAAGAAAGACGCGTGGAAGTCGGGCGTGGTGCCGGCGACGGAGGCGAGGTGCAGCGTGGTATTCCCGGTGTTGTGCAGCGTGACTGTAGCAGCGTGACTGTAGCAGCTACTAGCTCACCTTAGAGTCGAAGAAAGACGCGTGGAAGTCGGGCGTGGTGCCGGCGACGGAGGCGAGGTGCAGCGTGGTATTCCCAGTGTTGTGCAGCGTCACTGTCGCCGCGTGCGCCGCGCCCAGCGCCCGCGCGCCGAACACCAGCGCCGCCGGCTCCAGGCGGACCGGCGCGCGGGCTCCGCTGCCGCCCCCGTCCCCGCCGTGAGACGGGTCTTTACCCCATTCCTGGGGAACATCGTTCAGATCAGTAGTAAAAAACAAACGTGAAGGCCGAGCAAGATGGCTGAATCAAAAAACACGTGTTTATTTCTAAGAACACATTTTGGGAAGAAAAATAAAGCAATTAAAATTTGAATGTTTTTTTTTCTATTAAATTTTTGATTTTGATTTTTGACAAAATTTTGTGTGATTGTAGTTTTACAACGTGGCTTTAGTATTTTATTAATAGGACTTGAATTTACAAGAGTCAAGTTTACAGGCAAAGCTTACAGTGGGGTAGGAAAATCAAGGTTTCTGTTTTGAATGTTAAGAAAATAGAATGGTGGGTACTCCACCAAAAGGGCAATGGTAGTGCCCTGAAAGACCAGACAATATTTTATGAAATCTGTTTGTAAATTTTTTATGGTGTGCTATGTTTGCTTATGTAAAATTATTGCTCTACAATTTCCTCTCGTATACTTACACTGAAAGTGATGCCCTCTACTAAGGAGTCATGTACTGAGATGCCTGCTCCTGAAATCAAAAATTAAACAAATCCTACTAATATTATAAAGGCGGATGTTTGTGTGTATGTTTGTTACGACATCACGCTAAAACGGCTGATTAGATTGACATGAAATTTTGCACAAATGTAGAAAAGTATCTAGAATAACACATAGGCTACTTTTTACTACGGGAAAATGTCTTATTCCTACGGGATCACGCATATTCCAATATTTTTGCAAAGGTGGCGTGACTGAGCCGATTCGCGTTTTAAACGTTTTCGCCGAAAACTAACAGCGACATCTCTTGGTGAGTAATGCTTTTTTCCCGCGGAATAATAGGTTGCAGCGGGTGAAACCGCTGACGGGCAGCTAGTGGTTTATAATAAAGATATTTAATAACCCATTTTGCATGTATCTTTGTGTGATCAACCTATAATATTGTTATTATAGTACAGAGAAAACATTTCACTCATAATGCAAAAGTTATTTTAACGCTAAGTGTTCTGTACAGTGTACAATACAATGTAGATTGGGCATAACAAGGTTAAATTTTTTTTTTTTCATATTCAACCTTTGTGCCTTGGGGAAAGTTGTTCTCTTTGTCAAAAACCCATCATGCATTTTCAATAACAGTCGTTAGTAAAATTTCACCCAATATAGTTTATCATAAAAACCTAAAACCTAACTACGATTCTAAAATTTTAAGTTTTATAGCATAGGCAAATCTTTTGTAAATATTTGTAAAGGAAAATCCAACATATTTTATTTCGGGGCTGTATCTTTGCCTGAAATTTTTTGCAATTTTCGCAGTATATGCTGGTCAGACAGGTAGTAAAAACGTTAATATCAGTGACGGACGGAGAGCCTGGGGCTACAAAAACAATGCAAACTATTGAGAAATAATATTAGTGTCTGATAGCTTAGTGTAGACACATTGATAAGAGAAGTACTACTACAGAGAAATACAGTGCAACAAACTCATATAAACAGTGACAACAAAACCATTTGATAAGACCTTGCTCACTGTTTGGGACATGAATTCTATGATCAACCCAATGAACTCTCATCCTCAGTGTTCATAAATATACTTTTAAGATACTCAGTTCAGAATAGGTATGTTAAAAATTACCACACACAGCATGGTAAATTCTGACACACACACTTTGTGGTAACAAAAGGGTACAGCCCTTAGGTGCAGCCTAAAATAAAAGACCACATGTTCATCACAGTAACAACATTTGTTTATAATGTATTATCTTGTATCTATCTATATACCTATACCTACATTGGAAATTACTGATATTACATCAGTTAGAGACAGGTCTGCCAAGTGCAGCTGATGTTTGGATCGGAAGACCTTGAAATAACTTGCAAAATTACAATATTTGGCTCATTGTAAAAGTTTGCGTCACATGACATAAGTTGACATAATATTGTATTGTGTGGAGTCATGTGGAGTAGTGTAGAAGCGAGATTCGAGATTCGGCGGGAAGAGAAACAGCGGCGGCATGTGTGGTGGCGCGCGGCGTGCGTTGCAGCGGCGTCGGAACGCACGTTCAGACCGAAATACCACCACGGTGCATCCAAAACGACAACCGCAGCGGCCCCGATCTAAAATAACATCCCCGCGCAGCAACGCTGCTCAGCAAAATGCCATGCAGATTAACCAAACTATCCACCACCCCTACAGTAGCCTGCCTTTCTGACCCCGCAAATCATCCTTCCTGAATCATACGAGAAGAGGAAGAGGAGTTTTGAAATGAAATAATCGATTTTACCATGGCTCTTTCCCTGCGCTGTCAGTTTAGTGTTGAGTGATATATCCAGTAATGTCAATATAATAATGTAACACCACACAATTTTACGATACATTTTTGATTAATTGTCTATTTTATAACACTATTCGTTCACATTTCTTGAGCACATTCACGTTTTTCAACAAAAATTGTAGCATTTATTCACAAGACGTGCATTCGCTCGCTCATGAAAGTGCACAGATAATAAATTAAAAAAACATCAAGTGTTACCATATTATTTAAAAAAATACCCAGTTTTCATAAAATACATGATTGACAACAGTTAACTATACAGAGTGTAAATGCGTGTCATAGCTTAAAGGTGGGTTAAATATCGAAAATGGATCCCGTAAAAATATTCTTAAAAACCCTAGACAGTTTTTTTTACACTTAGCCAAATTTTGATTCAAATGCCTATACAGAGTGTTAGGAAAAGTAGTACGTTCCTTTTAACCACGAGTTTTGTAGATATAACAAAGTGTCTTGACCATGTTTAAAAAAATATTTTAAATAAAACATAGGAAGTGTCTATATAGTCTATATGGTCAATAGCCAAACTACAGACAAAGCGCTATTTAGCAGGGCGCCCCGCTCAATAGCAATATTTATTTTATTTAGCTATAGTAAAGAGCACTACGAATCGTAGTCAAATGTTGTTCCGAGGCTGATCGACCATTTCACGTTTGATTCCGAAGCTGATCTTAGCGCAGTGGAAGCAAATTAAAGTTATCTTAAAATCTAAAACTAAATGGTCGATCAGCCTCGGAACAACATTTGACTACGATTCGTAGTGCTCTTTACTATAGCTAAATAAAATAAATTTAATGAGAGAATTTTGTTCCGGAAAGTTTCCGGCCGAGAAATTCTTGTTTCCAAAGTCTACTTAAACAGGGCCTAGCAGCGAATTGCTTACCGTGCGAACCATGACGCCGCCGTTTCCTTGTAAGTCTAGTTTTTGACAGGAAAAAAGGTATCAGGTTTTGGAGGAAGACATTTTGGATTGGAATTTAGGTACTAGACTTACTGCACCCGGACACCAGCTCGTGTGGCACTCCGTCCCGTCAATCAGTCGCAGATTCACAGCTTAGTTTTCACAAGCACTTGGGTTCACTATTGTTCATAGTTCGACATCAAATAATGTTTTTTAACACAAAATGACTAAAAGATTTCTCTCCGAATGAGAAATCGGCCCCGTTGGCCTCAATCAAGAAAACAATTAAAAATATGTAGCTATCGGCAGCCACGACGCGAGCGAACGAAAAGTGAGGTTATATTTTGCCGACGGCCGCGTGACTCTCAAGCAAAGCGCCGGAACCAAATCCACTTGGTTCACTTCCCTACCGAACAGGGAAAACCACACGAGAAAACCGAAAGCACACTAAATTACACCATTTATAATTAAAATTCGCATCAACGATGCGAGCGCACGGCCACAGGACGAGACAATGACGAACAGTGTTGCCAGCGCCGCGCGCCCATTTGATACGAAACTAAACATTCACCCGCCCCGGACCGACCCATCGGTCCGCTCTATGCATGGCAGGCGCGATAATGTAGCTACTGCTCGCTTAAGAACTGAATCCCCCACCTGAACTTCTGCAACTCGAGGAGTGCCATCACTACCCGGAAACAGGTTGAGAATGCGCCCCCGGCGCCAACGCAGTGGCGGTAGGTTGGCATCATTAACCAGAACGAGATCCCCAATGCAGGGGGGTTCAGTCCTGTCCGTCCACTTAAGGCGTTGCTGCAGAATGTGCAAGTACTCAAGCGACCAACGCTTCCAAAAGTTTTGAGTCATTTGCTGCAACAACTGATAACGCGACAAACGATTGCTATTCACCTCCGTATAGGGATATTCCGGCAAGGCGTTAAGTGGGCGGCCAATTAAGAAATGCCCTGGCGTCAGGGCCTCTAAATCATTTGGGTCTGAGCTGAGCGGACACAAAGGACGCGAATTGAGTACAGCCTCAATTTTACAAAACACGGTCGCCAGCTCCTCGAAAGTCAAAATTGTTAACCCTACAACGCGCAACAAATGCGTCTTAGCGGACTTTACAACCGCTTCAAAAATACCACCCCAGTGAGGGCACGCTGGTGGATCGAACACCCAGGCAATGCCCTGACGGGAGAGGCCCGTGCTGATGGCTTCTTCGTTCTCCCGTAAGAACGTTACAATTTCTTTCATACACCGATCAGCACCCTTAAAGTTGGTACCACAATCCGACCTGATCAGCGCTGGTCGCCCTCGTCGCGACGTAAATCTCTCCAGCGCTGCCAAAAGGCCTCCGTAGAAAGGTCGGCCACGAGCTCCAAGTGGACGGCCTTGGTGGCTAGGCACACGAACACGCACAAGTACGCCTTGATAGACTTTGCGTTCCGTAGGCGTGATGCCTTTACCATGAAAGGGCCTGCGAAATCCGTTCCCACACCTGCAAACGTCCAGGCCTCCGTCACCCGGTCCGGTGGAAGATCTCCCATCTGTGGCTGCATTGTGGCTGCCTTCAAGCGGTAACAAGGCAAGCACCTAAACACAACGCTACGTACCGTTCGTCGTCCCGATAAGATCCAAAACTCGCGCTGTAGAATGGCCAATAGCGCATTACAGCCCGCGTGCGAGTTTTTCTCATGACGATCCCTGACTAAGAGCTCAACTAAGGGTCCCCTTTTGGAAGTAACAGTGGATGCCGAGCCGAAAAGGGCAGGCTAGCGTTCGAAGTCTGCCTCCAACCCTGAGCATACCTTGCTCATCCAGGAATGGGTTGAGGCGCACAATTCCTCCCTTCAGCTTTCCACGTCCATCCCTGAGCAGCCTGACCTCCTCTTCAAAATGTTCCGCCTGGACGACTCTAACTAATGAGCGTAGAGCCGCATTCCGTTCCGCAGGCGAGAGGACAGGTGTAAAGTTCCGTTCTGCTTGAGGCTTCCTGCAGTTGTTCACGAACCGTTTGATCCAACCTGTCACCCCAAGAAGTTTGTCGAGGGAGCTATACCGTTCCAGCAAGAAAGCTGGGTTAGGCTTCGGTACGAGTTGCCCCACGTTCACTCGCAAACCTCGATCAGGTGGCCCAAGCGGCGCCCTGCACTCGTTGAATGGCCATTCCTGCGGCGACTCAGTTAGCCATTGAGGTCCCCACCACAGTGGGTGACTCACCAAATTAGGTGCCCTGCACCCGCGCGAAGCGCAGTCCGCTGGGTTCCATTCTCCCGGTACGTGCCTCCACACTAACGGAGTTTCCGACCCCGTAATCTGTGACACCCGATTTGCCACGAAAACCTCAAGTGTATGTACCGACGTCTGCAACCAGCACAGAACTATCCGACTGTCAGTCCACGCGTACACCGTTTCATCCAAGTTGATGGTACCACGCAGATTGCAGGTTACATGATTTAGCAAGCGCGCTAGAAGAGCTGCCCTGCCAATTCCAATTTGGGGATGGTCCATCTAGTTCTGACTGGTGCCACCTTACTTTTGGCCATAACCAGACGCACGTGCACAGTTCCCGTTGAACTTGCTGTCCGAAGGTATACAGCTGCCGCGTACCCTCGCTCCGAGGCGTCACAAAACCCATGTAGGGTAGCCTTACATCCCACCGATGGGACTAACTTGCGGGGTATCGCGATGTGCACAATCCCTGGTAAGGTGGTCACAAACTTGAGCCAATCCTTCAACAACTCTCCGGAGAGTTGGTCGTCCCATCCTAAGTTGGCTAGCCACAACCTTTGTAAAAGCACTTCGCCATGAACGTAACCGGGGCGATCCATCCGTTAGGATCGAACGTTCTAGCGATTGTCGACAGTACCGACCGCTTAGTCCAAGTTTTCTCCAAAAGGTCGGGCTCGATCTTGTACGTGAATACGTCATGCGTTGGCCTATATTGCACCCCGAGGATGCCCAACGTATTTGGATTGTCCGGGTTCTCAAAGAGGTGCGGGTCCTGATGGAACTCGCCTGGCAAACCAGCCAGGAGCTCTGGGCAACTGGACAACCATTTCCGCAACTCGTAACCTCCTGAACCCATGATCGCGATCAGCTCGTCTCGTAGAATTAGCGCCTGCTCCACGCTATCAGCACCCGTGCAGATACGCCACGTAGCACCCGTCCACGTAGACGTCGCGATCCAGTACTGCTGCGGCTCGAGGGTATCTTACCCTTTCCTGTGCGGCCAACTCTCGCAGCGTACGTACTGCCAAATACGGACTTGGCTTAAGTCCATACGTCACCGTGTTAAGTTCGTATGTGACCATCGGCTCATCTGGGCTCTCACGCCACAAAATCAGCTGATACCGACGGTCATCCGGATGTATCATGGTTTGGCGAAACATCATTTTGACGTCTGCGACGAACGCTACCTGGTGCAAACGAAAGTCTGTGAGAATGTCCACAATGTCCCGGTTCAATTTAGGACCCGCGTGCAAACATTGGTTCACAGACACACCATTCGAGGTAGGAGCAGAACCGTCAAACACCACCCGTATTTTCGCCTCAGGTGACTTCAAGACAGCCAGGTGTGGAATGTAATAATGCTCGACACACCTCCAATTCAGGCTGGACACCGACATGTGGCCCAATTGAATATATTCCCGCATGAATTCTATATACTTCTGCCGAAGTGCTGGGTCTCGCCTCATCTTCCGCTCCATTCCGAGTAGTCTCCGTTCCGCGAGCTGTCGCGAACTACCTAAAGCGGGCGGTTTGGGAGAAAAGGTAGCCTGGTCACGAATCTGCCTGACGGGCATCTCGCAGTGTTGTATTGATAGAACAACTCGCACTCGTCATCCTCTGGCTTCCGTCTGTCCGCCGTGGGCGGCTCTTCAGACTCCCAAAACCTCTGCAGCACCTCTGACAGCACACTACCATAGAGGACCGTATCCCTTCTGGTAGGTCCTGAGGTCTCCAAACTGGGCCGAAAACAACATACCCCTGTGGTATCTACGGCCACCAAACCAGCTTCCTGGAGTACCTTCTTCCTACCGCACCATAATCTCCCGAGGACGTCTGACCCGAGAAGTACGTCCACCGTACTAGGAGTATCAAAATCAGGATCAGCTAACTCCAACCCTGTGGTTAGCCCTCGTACCGTTGGTGGTAACCTAACCTGAGGAGTTTCCCAACCACTTCATCCAGCACCACGGCTGAGACTTGATAGCTGACCCTGTACATGTGCTACCTAATGCGAACTCAAAGTTCGTCTGACCCCGAATGTCAGGCACATTTAGGCCCCCGATGCCTACAGCTTCATCCGCACTTGGCTGTACATTTAGGCCTAGCCTACTCACCAGCTTACTCGATACAATACATCCCTGAGCCCCTGTATCCAGTAGGGCTCTTACTTGAATGGTCCGGCCACCGTATCCCCATACCCAAATCTTAGCCGTTGGCAAAAGTACCGTGATTGGACGGGGCCGAAGCTGATGAGTAGGCGGCGATTACCTAGCGGGAATCTAAACGCGGTGAGGCCGCGTCCCGCGGGGTATCCTCGCTACCCAAACCCGTGTATGGGTCCCACTCCTGCTGGTAGGGAGGTCTGCCCATAAAGGCCATGGCTGGAGTTCTATAGTACCCCGACGGCAAACGTCCGTACCGAGGTTGCGCCTGTAGCCGCGGGTACTCAGGCATAGGCGGAGGCATGCGTGGGTCTTGTAGATATGAGCGCCGCGCCGGCGCGCCGCCGCCGCCGCTGATTTTCCAGCGCCGCCGCCGCCGCGAAATTGCAACGGCGCGCCGATCGAGACGCAATATATTCAAATACGCCAAATACAGAGTGGTGATTTGTAATCATTTCTCAGAATTATTAATAAACTAGCAGCCCGCCCAGCGGTTTCACCCGCTGCTACTTACCTGTTTTCCCGTAGAAATTGGATCTTTGCCCGTAGTAAAAAGTCCATTACTCCGATCCAGCAGAGGTAAATGTGCGAGCAGAAGCGGCCCGTCATGCTGAATAACTATTACTTTGAAGCCATTATCGTATCTCTTATAGTTTAGATGGGATGCTGGTGATGTTCATCAGGTACTCCAGATCCTCGATGACCATGTGCCAGCAGAAGCGGCCCGTCATGATGCACAACTTTTTCTATGAAGCCATGGCCGTATCTCTTATAGTTTAGATGGGATGCTGGTGGTCTTCATCAGGTACTCAGATCCTCGATGACCATGTGCCAGCAGAAGCGGCCCGTCATGGTGAACAACTTTTCTATGAAGCCATGACCGTATCTTTTATAGTTTAGATGGGATGCTGGTGGTCTTCATCAGGTACTCGTACTCCAGATCCTCGAGGGCTGACAAAAAGTAGTCCATGTCCATCTTTACTATGCTAGTAATATCAGTGCCAAATTTCGCGAAGATCCGTAAAGCGGTTTGGCTTATTTGGGTAATATCCGCTGTATTTCCTGCTTTTCCTGCTGCTAACCGTTTTCCCGTGGAAATGAGGAATTTTCCCGTGGTAAAAAGTAGCCTATGTTACTCAGGAATGTTGTAGCTTTCTAATGATGAAAGAATTTTCGAAATCGGTCCAGTAGTTTCGGAGTTTATCGATTACATACATACAAAAAAACAAACAAACAAACAAAAAAACAAACAAAGTTTTCCTCTTTATTATATTAGTGTAGATTATCGTACATTATGGATGTGGTTAACAGTTGAAGTTTTTTCCAGTGGCTTGAATATATCAAATCTGAATGTCAGACGCTTCGTAAGGACTCTCAAGAAGAGTTTATAGTCGTAGATTAGATCAGAAGTGTGATCGGCATTCAGCAACACTTAGAACTATGGGGGACATTCTAATCTTGAGGAGCTGAAGATGCTCTTCTATTCATCTCCGCAATAGCCAAATCACAACAAAATTCATATCTTTATCTGCCTCCTGGGAGTGGCAAACATCAGGAACTCCGGGTTCTACGGCTCCCCCATTAGGACATTTTCCGCTATTTTCAGTGTACGGTTATAAAAACATCCACTTTCTCATACCAACGTGCTCGATGTCAGCGCATTCATCTGTATGAACGTGATATCAGTTTCAGTACGAGGTACACTACCCGGGTCGATATGTTGCGGCTCTCCTTTAAATCCCGGAGCTTTGTTGACGAGGAACCTTACGCCACTCTAGGATTTTGTACTACCTCCTCTGAAAGAGAATGTAAGGCCTGATTCTAGGATTGTAGTTTGCTTCCGCTCCCTTCGGACTTCTGAGTAGAGTCAATAACGTATTAGTGAGCAAGTGGTGAAGCGCAACTTCTATTCTGAGTTAGAGGAGGGCAAGCAAAAGCATGGCGGTCAACTCCTCCGATTTAAAGATGTTCAGAAGAGACACATGAACAGATGACACATCGAGCCCCATCAATTTGAGGTTTTGGCAGCACAGCGGCCAGAATGGCGTGGTCTTGTAAAGAGGCGAATCCACGAATTTGAGGAGCAGCGTAAAACAGACCTTGACGCTAAACGCGATGAATTGAAGGCCCATCCTCCGTTGCCATTAACTGCAATTATATCAATGGAAAACTAACGTTGGACACGTTACACGTTCACTGTGCTCGGGAGTTTACGGCCAAAATCGGCTACAATAGTCACCTACGGGCGCATTAGCGCTGTCTTGATGAGGAGTAAAATGGTCGCCATGGCCGAAATCGATCGAAGAGATCATCATCATCATCATCATGTCAACGTGTCTTTCATAATTCTACCACAAAGATTTGGAGGTTCAGATTCAGCTTTAACAGTCATACTTAATTCGCTTTAGGCTGTAATCTGTCGGCTTGCGTCCACTAAGTTTTATACATCGCCAGGGTGAAACTATGGCAGCTGTCGTCAGTAGCCCACGAAGTTTATCTTCATACATTTCAGTATAAGATGCGCTACCCGAGTCAAGCTGCGACAGATCTCCTTCAGATTGTCATGGAGAGATTAGTCGACAAGGTTACCTGGAACTTAGAACGCTTTCCTGAAGTAGAACAGGCGGTCTGACTTACCAGCGAATAAAAAAGCTCTTAAAACGTTATCAAAATTCTAAAAATAAATCAATAGACAAATTATGAGCAAAAAATATGAAAAAATGTCGCGCCGCCGACTACGCCGCCGCCGCCGACCCAAAACAGTCGGCGCGCCGCCGCCGCCCTTATAGCCATCGGCGCTCATGTCTTGAGACCCAACCAGGTGGCTCAAGCCCGCAGAATACTGCATGTACCCTGGTGGCTGCCTAGTGCTCCCCTGACACCCGCCCGTTTGATCCCGTACCTGGGATGGGTGTCCTTGGCCATGTTCCCGTGTCGTTCCTCCCCAATCCGGCACCTGCTGCCGTGGTGGAGATCTTCCCCACGTCCTTGGGTAAGTGGGCTCCGTCTGTTGACGTCCCCCTGCCTGTCCCTGTGACCGATGCGGAGGTGGGCTCCTCCTTGGAGGTGGTGGGGAGCGTTGCTCCCTCCGTTGGTGGGCAGGCTCCCTTCGCTGACCCGATCCAGCGCTGCCCCCGGCGTCTCCGGAGCGATTCATGCAGAGCAGCGGATGGTGTGCACCCTGGCAGTACCTACAGTTGGTGCTTGAAGGGCACTCTCGCACCTGATGCGGCCCCAGGCACCGAAAACACCAACGCCTCTGCTGTGCCACACCCCGTCTCCTCTGAACCCGCTGCGCAGCAAACTTCTGACACGCTGCCACCCCGTGGCCTGTCTCCCTGCAGTAGGCACACCCTGATTCCAATGCGGTGTTGTACCGCCTGGGTTGCCTACTGTTGCCTCCTCGCGCCGGTGCACCCGGCCGTTCCGGGTGGCGAGGGGCAGAGGTCTCCTTGCGTGGGGCTTCACCAGCCTGGACGTCCACTCGCCTGCTTTCGGCCTCGAGGAACGACTTCAGATCCTCGTAGGTCGGGAGGTGGTCCGAGGACTTGCCCCATGGAGCTGCTCGAATTGAGCGACCATTTCGCTCGGCAGGCGGCGAAGCACTGTGTGGACCAAGATATAACCGTAGCCCGCCACTGGCAAACCCTGTCGCTCTAGTGCGCTGACCGCGACACTGACTGGGTGGAAGATTTTCTCGCGGAGGTCCGTACCTCGCGTTATGGTTGGTATTGACAGCCACTGGTCTAACAGCCTGTCTACAATCAGGCGCTTGTTTCGATACCGGTCGGTAAGGATCTTCCACGCCACCTCATAATTGCTATCCGAGACAGCCAAATGCGTCAGCAATTCATGAGGCTCTCCATGTAGCCTGGACATCAGCTGAGCCATCTTGTACGCCGGCGTTATGTCCGTCCGTGTGTGGACCACACTGCTATACAGGTCCTCAAACGCCGGCCAGTCGGCGTAATCGCATGCAAAGACTGGAACCGTAACAGGCGGAAGAGGCACCTGTAATCCTTGTCCCACTTTACCACGGAATGGCTTTTCCTTTCCGTCACGTCGCCTAGATATGTCCGCAGCTGCCTGCGCAATGTCCTGTGCCAGCTCCAAGCACTGGCTTACATCGCCCTCAACCAGCTCCTTATCTTCAGGGTTAGGAGCTTCCTCCAGGAGCATGAGGCACTCTGTGAGGTGTTCCGACACAACCCGAACCCGTTCATCTGCCTGTAGTGCACTTTTCAAGAGCGCGTCCTCCCGGTCCTCGCGGCCGATCATTGCCGCTGTGGTAGTAAACCACCTTAATTCCGTCTTTATAGCAGCCTTATACCTGGCGATCGAGGGAGCCATGGTACCAACTTTTACTCACTCGACTTAATAAAAACGAAAACCAATAAACAAATACCACAAAATAAATGTTAGTTGACTGGCCTAGACCTTACCGATAAGGTACCGTTCACTAGGCAAACAATACAGTCACAAAAAAAAACCGAAACAATATTTTCCAAAATTAATAAAATATGTGGGTAATATAAAAAACACGCTTAATACCAAATTACGGCTAACTATGTTGCAATAAAGCAACCACGCTCTGCTACCAAAAAATGTTTGATTCCGAAGCTGATCTTAGCGCAGTGGAAGCAAATTAAAGTTATCTTAAAATCTAAAACTAAATGGTCGATCAGCCTCGGAACAACATTTGACTACGATTCGTAGTGCTCTTTACTATAGCTAAATAAAATAAATTTAATGAGAGAATTTTGTTCCGGAAAGTTTCCGGCCGAGAAATTCTTGTTTCCAAAGTCTACTTAAACAGGGCCCAGCAGCGAATTGCTTACCGTGCGAACCATGACGCCGCCGTTTCCTTGTAAGTCTAGTTTTTGACAGGAAAAAAGGTATCAGGTTTTGGAGGAAGACATTTTGGATTGGAATTTAGGTACTAGACTTACTGCACCCGGACACCAGCTCGTGTGGCACTCCGTCCCGTCAATCAGTCGCAGATTCACAGCTTAGTTTTCACAAGCACTTGGGTTCACTATTGTTCATAGTTCGACATCAAATAATGTTTTTAACACAAAATGACTAAAGATTTCTCTCGAATGAGAAATCGGCCCCGTTGGCCTCAATCAAGAAAACAATTAAAAATATGTAGCTATCGGCAGCCACGACGCGAGCGAACGAAAAGTGAGGTTATATTTTGCCGGCGGTCGCGTGACTCTCAATCAAAGCGCCGGAACCAAATCCACTTGGTTCACTTCCCCACCGAACAGGGAAAACCACACGAGAAAACCGAAAGCACACTAAATTACACCATTTATAATTAAAATTCGCATCAACGATGCGAGCACACGGCCACAGGACGAGACAATGACGAACAGTGTTGCCAGCGCCGCGCGCCCATTTGATACGAAACTAAACACTATCCATAGACACAGCGCTATTCAGCAGGGCGCCCCGGTGAATAGCCTAAATAACTATCGAGCGGGGCGCCCCGCTATATAGACACTTCCAAAACATAATTTACAAAATCTTTTTATTGGAATGTTCAACCCTAGGTCTAAGCCGCTGTAGACTTTGTTGCGCGCGGCGAAGGAACGGTGCAAAGTTATCGGAGCGGCAATTCACTGTACAGCGTGAGTCAGCGTGCTGTGTTGTATGTAGGGTAGATATGGAAAATATTTTAATATCCTAATACTTTTTATAAATTGTTTGAACATCCTTAACATACTTTATCCCTATCCCTATAGAACGTGTGGTTTGAAGGAACGTACTTCTTTTCCTAACACCCTGTAAAATATTTTTTTCTTTAGAGAGTAAAACTTTCGTCGTTTTACAGATACTTTCGTCTAATCAATTTAATTGACACTAAGTCAATAAAGGATGTGTAAAAAATTATAACGTTCCTGAACAAAGTCTCTAAACGACAAAAGTGTCAAAAACTTTTTAATTAGATATCTAAAGCTTTGGATACGTAAAAAGATTTTTATTTCGAGGAAGAATCTTTCTCAATATTTTTTATGGAATTCGATCGATACTAAACCCACCCTGGAGCTATCTATAGCACACATTTAAATTAACACCCTGTTTAGTCTCACGTTTTTCAAAAAAAAAAAATATTTCCAAACTCATGTAAATTAAAATTAGCGCCGCGTTTCTGCACGTACTAAGTGTCAGGGACAAATTTTGGTACTAGATCGTTAAAAAAACATTAATAATTTTTTTGATAGAAGCTTATATAGGTACGGCATCTGTACGGTATATCACTTTATCAGGTACAGCCAATTAAAGTAATAGAGTCCCGTTACGTTTTGACCGTAAGGACAGGACCGGGTACGGAACCCTAAAAACACAACTTTTGCAAATTTTTTATTCCTCAGAAATAAGGAAACATTACATAAATAGCAACACTTTTATGTTATAATCTGTGGTTAAACGTTTGCGGAGTCAGCTACACTACACCCAAGTTTGCTTTTTTCTTTCATTTTTAACTTTCTTATAAATATTTTAATTTCATTTACATTATTCAATATGCGAAAATAAATGAAATAAAAAGTCAATAAGCGAATGCATATTCTACAGTAAAATATAGACTGGAGGTTCAAAAATTTTTACATTAGAATTTATTTTAGCTATCTTTGTAAACTTGCCCAAACAGAAATCAGACATGGTTGGTGATTTATTTTTGTTATTTTCTTGAATTTGCTAAAAATCAGCAGAAGATCTGCGTTCTAACTAACTGAGAGGTGTACAAGTGCTTCAAGATTTCATTTATAAAAAGGATTACAAGCGAGAATCATGGACGAACACGGTAAACTACTATCATCTATCTTGCACAACAAAGACTGCGCATATTTAGGTTCACTGCACCGAAATGTTCACCTACTATTTGTGTCTTACAGGTAGCAATGATGAAGGAGAAGAGCATATGTTAGTAGAAGGTGAACACAGTGATAGCAGCAGCGACAGGTCTCAATACTACGAGCTAGATGACGATAACCCGCTCGCGATTGTGATGGCATTACCACCGGAGGAGGGCGAGGGCGAAGGGCTTATGGTCGCCCAGCCACTAGAGGGCGGAGCGCCCGAGGCGGACGCGGAGCCCCAGCCCGTGCCCGAGCCGCAGCAGAACTCCGACGCAGAGTCTACAGATGAAGAGACTGCGGAATACTTTGATATTTCACTTGCAGCTTCACACTCGGTTAGTCAGGGTTATTTGGTAATTCTGTGTCACAAATTGTAATTATCTGTCTGAATTACAATTGAAGAGTCGGTACATACTGTTTGTTGAATGTGAAACTCTTTAGTTAGCTTTGAAAGTTGAGTCAGAGCTATACTCCCTGCTCTGAAAAGTATTCTCAGTCAGATAGTTTTCTTCCATAAAAATAAATATGCAATTGCAACAAACATCATAACATGTCTGATAAAAACAAGCTGGCTTAAAAATAAATCATTGTCTAATTTTCAACGATTGCAGTATATGGGGGAAAGCATGCAACCACTATCGGGCCGCTCAGTGCTGGAAGCAGGCTGGACGGGTCTCGTGCCAGTGCTGGCTCATCATGGTGCCGTGTTCCCTGGGGAGACAGTGCCGATGCTGCTGCAGCATGCGGATGATGCAGCCATTCTGTCACAGGCTATAGATCAGGATAAACTGTTTGGGCTTTTGTGTCCGGAGTAAGTCTGCAATTTTTTTTTCTTAAATATCTTTTCCACATCTTGTAAATTTGGTATAATATTTTTGTCAGACAAAAATTGCCTAGAAACTTTTTTGGATGAAGTCTTTACTGGTAATATTAGCTTATTTGTTAATCTATAGTTGCCAAATAAAATAACCAGAAAAAATCAATGGAAAGTGAAAAAGAATAGGGATTAGTTTGATCTTTAGAAGGTCAACTGCAACTGCTGCAACCTTTGAAGATCTGTTGTAGGTAAATGGATGGGCCTACCCATCATTTAGTACTGTTTAGGTAATATATTTCTGAAATTGTAGATTCAGCCTTCAGTATCATGTAATGAAATGAAGTAGAAAACTTGAGAACTAATGGTGCCACTGTGCCACTCCTAAGTGTGGCTTTTTTTGTGATTGGTGGAAAACATGTCAATGTCAAAGCTTAGTTGCTTCTTGGTTGTCTTTACTGCTGGCATCTGCAATGAGCTTTGAGTTTTCCTCCCGCCCAGCCCAGTTTTCCTACAGCCCCCCCTCGCCGCCCCCTGACAATTATAAAAAAATAATAATAATAATAAAAAAATGTTTTATTTCAGGCACATGACCTACCATAATTTACAATAAACAGTAAACAGTTTACTTACAGTATAGTGCAGTAAATAGTTACATTAAAATATTATATTATATATTCAATTTCAAAAAAATTTGTTATTAAATAACTATAATTTAAATTCTTATATTCTGATATATCTATATTATAAATAATTTATCATTTAAGTACATTAACATCAAAGAGATCTTGCTTAATAAGTAAGTATTTAGTAACAGATTTTTGTTTGGCTTCCAGCGAGAGTGGTACCATGGTCTCCGGCTACGGCGTCCTGTGCGAGGTGTACGAGGCTTCCCTCGGCGAGCCGCCCCCGCCGTCGCCCCCCTCCCCGCGCGACCGCACCCCCCCCGGGCTCACCTTCAAGGCAAGAGCCTCGCATCGGTTCCGGTTCGTGGACATGCCCAAGAGGAGCATACCTATGCATTTGTATTCTAGGTGAGGAATGGACTTATAGCAAGCTGAGACAACGTTTAAGATAATGTTTAAGAAGGACGGACTCTTCAGCGAGTGACAAAAAGGGTATAACAAGCCGAAAGGAGGTCTAGATACTCATAAAACTGAAGATCTTTCCCCATGGAGCATGGGTCGAAAACAAAAATTGGGACTATGATAGTAAATCAATCGGCTGATCGGCAATACATATAGTATGGCAGGTCCAAAATAAAAAGAAAACACATTTCGATTCTTGTTCCATGGGGAAAGTGGTTCAGTTTCATTAGTACCTAGACCTCCTTTCAGCTTGTTATACCCTTTTTGTTGCTCCCGGTTAGTAGCGAGCTACAGTGCGCATTAAACCCCGTGGCTTACCGTCATAGCGTAAGCAATTGCTCCCTAGATACAGACGTCAAATGTGTGAAGAGTTATAGTGGTTTAATAGTTTTGTAACTGGTGGCACAATGGTCTCCGGCTACGGCGTCCTGTGCGAGGTGTACGAGGCGTCCCTCGGCGAGCCGCCGCCGCCCTCGCCCCCCTCCCCGCGCGACCGCACCCCCCCCGAGCTCACCTTCAAGGCAAGAGCCTCGCATCGGTTCCGGTTTGTCGATATGCCCAAGAGGAGCATACCTATGCATTTGTATTCTAGGTGAGGAATCAACTTATAGTAAGCTGAGACAAAGTTTAAGACGGACCTTGCTCTACAGGGAGTGACAAAAAGGGTATAACAAGCCGAAAGGAGGTGAAGGTACTCATGAAACTGCACATCTTCCCCAGGGAACATGGGTCGAAATATAAAAAATAATTGGGCCTATCATAGTAAATCAATCAACTGATTGGCGACTTACTATGGAAGGTAATTTTTTTTTTCATATTTCGATCCATGTTCCATGGAGAAAGTTGTTCAGTTTCATTAGTACTATCACTGACGAAACTCCATATAGACATGACAAAGTTATGCACACGTTCTTTGATTCCAAAGTTGTTTGAAGCAAAAACCCACTCACACATACAAAGAAGCGCGTAATAACCGAAGTGTAGCAAAAGAATAAGATGACTAATCAAACACGTTCTATAAAACGGGTAACACAATTTCGCACCCAGTGTTAATTGTTCGAGTGGTGTATTGGTTATGATAACAGAATATGAAACACGGATGTTATGGTTCGTATCTTCACTTTTTATTATTATTAAATTATTTTAAATTTTTGTTTTAAGAATTTTTATCGTAAATAAACCAAAGGAAAGACAAGAGTTATGTGGATTTTCCACCTTGACCTTTGACTATAATTATGATGATTGATCTCTGAGGATTTTTTATATTATATTTGAAATAATGTTATTTTCACGGCTTGGATAGCATCACCCCATTTCTATCCGTGGGTATCGTAAAAGGCAACTAAGGGATGAATCCAGGGAATGGGCAGCAGCGTGCAGCGTTCAGCGTCATTCTATGTCGTAGTTAGAACAAAACTGGGTATTTGTCAAAAAAGCTAGGCTCTTGAGAGGACAAAATTTTAACTAATATTTTGCCATTTTTTTTATTATAAACCAATTCAGGTTCTTAATCAAAGACCGGGATATGACTATATTATATTAATGTTTTTGGCAATAACTTTATCAAACTTAATCCTAAACTAGTTCAGGTTCCTGATCGGAAACCTAAATTGTTATAGATTGTCGATTAAAATCTCAAAATTAATAAAGGTTTATGATAAAATAGAGATTTAATTTTATTATCTACTGGTCTTTGCTTTTTGGTCAAAAACCTGGTTTTATTAACATCGCTGCGACATATAGCATTGACGTTACCCGTTATCTTAGCGATTGTTCTGTGGTTTTGAATTTAAAGCCGTTCTATTCAGAGTGAGTATCGAAGAGCACGCGTTGTTTTGCAAGTGTGTGAGTAAGACGTGTAAGCGATTTTAAAAGTGCATAACTTCAGCGTGCCTATATGCACTTTTTATTACGGCTGTACCTTGACCTTCTTTCGTCTTGTTAAATCCTTTTTGTTGCTCCCGGTATATAAGCAAGCTATAGAATGCGCATAAGGTCCCATGGCGTACTGTCAAAGCCTTGGGTCAAAGCGTAACCAGTTGCTCCCTAGATACAGACGTCAAATGTATGAGAAGTTATAGTGGTTTAATAGTGCTGTCACTGATGACACAATGGTCTCCGGCTACGGCGTCCTGTGCGAGGTATACGAGCATAGATATATCTGTCGCAGGAATGTAGCGAAATCCGGTTATTCGCGAAATCCCTAGGCCCTTCGCGAAGAGCCGGACAACTGCGAAATGCGTCGAATTCGCACATTTCCCGGAAATCTGCGAATTTGTTATTTGCATGGACATAAATCCAGGAAAACTGCGTATAAGGCGACACGCGGCTACGAAGCCGCCTACGCACCTGCTACGACTTTTACCTCTACTCTTCGCCGCTGTAGCTCGCGCACAGGAGCACTCGCGACGCTTCTTTAGCTCTCGTTCGTCGCAGTAGTGGAAGGTTCCGCCGCTGTCGAGCCCCTCTCTAGTCTCCAGCAAAGGTTCCATATGCTGATCAGGTGGTCTAGCCTGCAATTGCCTACTCATTTATGTCAGTGGCCCACGGAACGCCCAGTGTCGTAAGGGTTCTTCGGGTCGTAAGTGCTGGTCAAAGTCAAAGTCAAGGTCCAGGTCCAGGTCCAGGTCCAGGTCTAGGTCCAAGTCCAGGTCCAGGTCCAGGTCCAGGTCCTGGTCCAGGTCCAGGTCCAGGTCCAGGCCCAAGTCCAGGTCCAGGTCCAGGCCCAGGTCATGTTCCAGGTCCAGGTCCAGGACCCGGTCCAGGTCCAGGTCCAGGTCCACGTACCGGTGCAGGTCCAGGTCCAGGTCTCGGTCCAGGTCCAGGCCCAAGTCCAGGTCCAGGTCCAGGTCCATGTACCGGCCCAGGTCCAGGTCCGGGTCCAGGTCCAGGTCCAGGCCAAGGTCCAGGTCCAGGTCCAGATCGTGGTTGTGGTCATGGAAGAACCCTTACGACACTGGGCGTTCCGTAGGCCGCTGACGTGAATGAGTAGGCAATTGCAGGCTGAACCACTTGATCAGCATTATGGAACCTTTGCTGGAGACTAGAGAGGGGCTCGACTGCGGCGGAACCTTCCACTACTGCGACGAACGAGAGCTTACGAAGCGTCGCGAGTGCTCCTGTGCGCGAGCTACAGCGGCGTGAGTAGAGGTAAAAGTCGTAGCAGGTGCGTAGGCGGCTTCGTAGCCGTGTGTCGCCTTATACGCAGTTTTCCTGGAAATAAGTCCATGCAAATAACGAATTCGCAGATTTCCGGGAAATGTGCGAATAAATCGATGCATTTCGCAGTTATCCGGCTCTTCACGAAGGGCCTAGGTATTTCGCGA
Organism: Phthorimaea operculella; assembly: GCA_024500475.1. NCBI lineage: Eukaryota > Metazoa > Arthropoda > Insecta > Lepidoptera > Gelechiidae > Phthorimaea > Phthorimaea operculella. The sequence goes on from JANFCV010000262.1 coordinate 325,154, forward strand.
ATAACCGGATTTCGCTACATTCCTGCGACATATCTACAGCTATGTCAGCTTCATCTACAAATTCCTTGTATACGTGGCGTCTCTCGGCGAGCCGCCGCCGCCGTCGCCCCCCTCCCCGCGCGACCGCACCCCCCCGGACTCACGTTCAAGGCGCGCGCCTCGCATCGGTTCAGATTCGTGGATATGCCCAAGAGGAGCATACCTATGCATTTGTATTCTAGGTGAGGCTATTTGTAACTTATAATGACTGAGACAGAGTTTAAGACGGATGCTCTATATTGCTTTACTTGCCATGTGGTGCCAGTTTCACATCGCATAGCATCACCCCATTTCTACCCGAGGGTGTCGTAAAAGGCGACTATAAGATGAATCCCGGTAGTGGGCAGCAGCGTTCCCTGTGAATATCTACAACACCTTGCGCTGCACTCGCCAATCGGCCAGTCAAGCGTGGTGAGTATGGCAAAACCTCTCAATTGGGGGAGGGAGTCCCATGTCCAGCAGTGGACTGTTGGGGTTGAAATAGTATGTAATAGTTGATCTATATGGAATTACAAATCCAAAGGGACAGCACATCCACAAATGACAAACAGCACCGCATGCTCATTGCCTCGCAAGGCAAACGCTCATGCGTGGCAGATAAAAGTTATTTGTTTGTACAACAATAGAGCAAAGTTTATTTGTTGAATCGAATCCGTAATGAAGGACACCAAAATCAGTAATAGTTTCCTGAGCTCAGTGAGAGAATCTAAAGCACAAGTATGCAATCATTAAAAAGTAGACCGTTTTTTTACGGAAATTTAAATCTCTTTGCCTCATCGCGTCAGCCAAAATCACTTTTCATTTCTGATTTTATGTGTTAAACCAATTTTTTCTTATACTGGAGAAGTGAAAAAAATGTTTTTCTTCTGGTTTCAGGATGAGGTTTCAGAAGATCGTGGTGCTGCCGGAGATTCAACCCGGCGACCCGCTGCAGCACACGCGGCTGCTGAGTCTCGACCCGCTACGCCGCGGGAGAACGCCGTAAGTTTGGCTTCTGTTTAATGAAATCAGAAACAGTTTGGTTTTACAAATAGGTAAATTATTGAAGTAAAATTATATGTAATCTAAAAGAAAAGCTGTTTTCGTATTTTTATGGCAAAATTTTTTTGTTTTTTTATTTTATCTTTATTAGAGAAACTAACAGCTTACATTTTTAATAAATAACATAGTTGACAATAATTTAGTAACGCCAATAAAAGGTTTCTACATTAAATTTCGATCGAGTGGATACATTGCTATCGAAAATACGAATCAAAAATGAAGCTGAGAACAAATATAATTCAAGTTAAAAAGAAGAAAATGGTTTTTATTTTCTTATTTTTGTCGGACGTGGCGATAGCCTTTCTTTACGGCCGTTATTACTGTGCCTACCCGTCAAGGGATGTAGGCATGATATATGTATGTACATGACATATTTGTACCCTCTACCCAGGCTGGACCGGCGGCTGCGGTCGCTGGACGCGGCGGGCACGGCGTGGCCGCTGTTCGTGTACGAGATCTTCGACTACAGCCGCATGCGCAGCGTCATACAGGAGTACTTCAAGGCTATCATGCTGTGTAAGTGCTCAGTACAGTAGTCACTGTTACACCCGCCCCTAGGCTGGACCGGCGTCATACAGGAGTACTTCAAGGCTATCATGCTGTGTAAGTGCTCAGTAGTCACTGTTACACCCGCCCCTAGGCTGGACCGGCGTCATACAGGAGTACTTCAAGGCTATCATGCTGTGTAAGTGCTCAGTAGTCACTGTTACACCCGCCCCTAGGCTGGACCGGCGTCATACAGGAGTACTTCAAGGCTATCATGCTGTGTAAGTGCTCAGTAGTCACTGTTACACCCGCCCTAGGCTGGACCGGCGTCATACAGGAGTACTTCAAGGCTATCATGCTGTGTAAGTGCTCAGTAGTCACTGTTACACCCGCCCTAGGCTGGACCGGCGTCATACAGGAGTACTTCAAGGCTATCATGCTGTGTAAGTGCTCAGTAGTCACTGTTACACCCGCCCTAGGCTGGACCGGCGTCATACAGGAGTACTTCAAGGCTATCATGCTGTGTAAGTGCTCAGTAGTCACTGTTACACCCGCCCTAGGCTGGACCGGCGTCATACAGGAGTACTTCAAGGCTATCATGCTGTGTAAGTGCTCAGTAGTCACTGTTACACCCGCCCTAGGCTGGACCGGCGTCATACAGGAGTACTTCAAGGCTATCATGCTGTGTAAGTGCTCAGTAGTCACTGTTACACCCGCCCTAGGCTGGACCGGCGTCATACAGGAGTACTTCAAGGCTATCATGCTGTGTAAGTGCTCAGTAGTCACTGTTACACCCGCCCTAGGCTGGACCGGCGTCATACAGGAGTACTTCAAGGCTATCATGCTGTGTAAGTGCTCAGTAGTCACTGTTACACCCGCCCTAGGCTGGACCGGCGTCATACAGGAGTACTTCAAGGCTATCATGCTGTGTAAGTGCTCAGTAGTCACTGTTACACCCGCCCTGGGCTGGACCGGCGTCATACAGGAGTACTTCAAGGCTATCATGCTGTGTAAGTGCTCAGTAGTCACTGTTACACCCGCCCTAGGCTGGACCGGCGTCATACAGGAGTACTTCAAGGCTATCATGCTGTGTAAGTGCTCAGTAGTCACTGTTACACCCGCCCTAGGCTGGACCGGCGTCATACAGGAGTACTTCAAGGCTATCATGCTGTGTAAGTGCTCAGTAGTCACTGTTACACCCGCCCCTAGGCTGGACCGGCGTCATACAGGAGTACTTCAAGGCTATCATGCTGTGTAAGTGCTCAGTAGTCACTGTTACACCCGCCCCTAGGCTGGACCGGCGTCATACAGGAGTACTTCAAGGCTATCATGCTGTGTAAGTGCTCAGTAGTCACTGTTACACCCGCCCTAGGCTGGACCGGCGTCATACAGGAGTACTTCAAGGCTATCATGCTGTGTAAGTGCTCAGTAGTCACTGTTACACCCGCCCTAGGCTGGACCGGCGTCATACAGGAGTACTTCAAGGCTATCATGCTGTGTAAGTGCTCAGTAGTCACTGTTACACCCGCCCCTAGGCTGGACCGGCGTCATACAGGAGTACTTCAAGGCTATCATGCTGTGTAAGTGCTCAGTAGTCACTGTTACACCCGCCCTAGGCTGGACCGGCGTCATACAGGAGTACTTCAAGGCTATCATGCTGTGTAATTGCTCAGTAGTCACTGTTACACCCGCCCTAGGCTGGACCGGCGTCATACAGGAGTACTTCAAGGCTATCATGCTGTGTAAGTGCTCAGTAGTCACTGTTACACCCGCCCCTAGGCTGGACCGGCGTCATACAGGAGTACTTCAAGGCTATCATGCTGTGTAAGTGCTCAGTACAGTAGTCACTGTTACACCCGCCCCTAGGCTGGACCGGCGTCATACAGGAGTACTTCAAGGCTATCATGCTGTGTAAGTGCTCAGTACAGTAGTCACTGTTACACCCGCCCCTAGGCTGGACCGGCGTCATACAGGAGTACTTCAAGGCTATCATGCTGTGTAAGTTTGAGCTTGTGGTATTGCCGTACACACCACGCAAGATGTTGCTTTGACAGGGAACGCTGCTGCCCATTCCCTGGATGATTATTCCTTAGTCGCTTTTTACGTCACCCACAGGTAGAACTGGGGTGATGCTATTCTAAGCTGGCAGTACACGGCATATCTCGCTTCTCTCGCTATTCCACTTGACACTGTTACCTTTTTCTGGGAGTATTGCTGTGAAGTATAAATCGAATAAGTACATCGTTGGGCCTAACGTACTTCCTTGATGGAGTCCAAAATTTGTAAATCCCCTGGAAATCACAACAGCAAACTTTTCAATAGACTATATCTTTTAATTCTCTACGAAATAATTTGAAATCGGATATTTCTTGTTTACTATATGATTTGCTATTATTAACTGTAGGGACTGTGTCAAAAGCCTTTGTTAAATCTAATGTGAAAGTACCCTACAAGGCTACAACTACAACCAATATTTAAATCTGACATGTAGTCCAGTTTCTTGAAGGTTTTTGTTATTACTTCAACGAAGAATCACCAAGATTCGGCAATAATTCCACGTGTAACATTTGTTTTCCAGCGGATAAACTGCCTGAAGAGCCAGTGTCCCTGTCATTTTGGGTAGCGAGGAACTTAGCGCTCACGCCACGGGACCGGCTCGCGCTGTTCGTAGTGGATAACGCACTGCTGAGGCTGCACATGGCGGTCAAAGACATCACGAGGGTAACTGACTCGCTTTTATGTATTTTGGACAGGCTTATTGGGAGTATGTTCTATCCAAGTAGAGGCGATTTACATCCCAGATAAAATATGTGGGCTTCAGAAAGGGTCAAAGTGACGGCATTTAGTTTCCGAGATAAGTGAGTTACAACTTTGGAAGTCTGTGAAGTTTCATTAAAAAGGTATTCATAGTCAGTATGATAGAGGGACTTTGCAAATTCTGAAACAGATTTAACTCATAGATTTAACTCCCTGATGGACTCTTTTTCCGCGGAAGCCCACATACACTTCTCATCAGAAAAACCGAGACACTTTCGTTTGCATTGTCAAAGAAAACACAAAACCTATTATCATTTAATTAGAGTTTAATTTTTTTTTGTAATGATTTAAAAATTTCTTAACACAATATCAGATATGTATTTCTAAATTAATCACATTTTTCTGTTAATTTAATACTAACGATACCTAAACTTGCAAAGCGTCTCGATTTTTTTGATGAGTGTATTAAGTCTTAAGAACAGTTTAATAAAGATGTGTTTCAAAACGGTTTAAATACTTCAGTACTAATACTTATCCATTTATTTTGCAGAAGTCGGTGCTGTGTTGCGCGACGTGCGCCAACGAGATCGCGCGCCGCGACCACATCTTCGCCATGAGCAGCGAGGGCGTGCATTCCAATTATACCAACCTGGGTAACTCAATATTTTTATTTTATGAATTTCAGGCCACTTCGAATATCAGCTATATCATAAATAAACAGAGTCGGCCCCAAGATACTTCCCTGAGGTACACAAGTTCGTTTGAAAGTGCATTTATCGATTTGTAATGTTCATTCATTATAATGGCTAAGGTAAAAAGAGTGATACAGAATAAATAATATCGGTTCTAGAATACTACCCTTTCCGGGTCAGGACAGGGACAGGGTCTGTCGCACAGGACTGTTTTTATTTAGATTATATCCTTATCTGCTATTTGAAAAGCTGATTCAAAATCTTCTCTCATTATTCAAAATACGATTTTATATGTCTTTTATTTTTAGGTGGCTACATGCACGACATAGTGACGGTATCTCGAGCCGTCAACATAGAACTGACTGGTGCCCCGTCAGCAGAATACTCCTGGTTCCCGGGGTACACTTGGACCATTGCTGTGTGCTCCGCTTGCATGGCCCATGTCGGCTGGAGGTGAGTGATCGTCAGCATACAACTGACTGGTGCCCCGTCAGCAGAATACTCCTGGTTCCCGGTACACGGACCATTGCTGTGTGCTCCGCTTGCATGGACCATGTCGTCTGGATGTGAGTGATCGTCAGCATACAACTGACTTGGGCCCCGTCAGCAGACTACTCCTGGTTCCCGGGTACACGGACCATTGCTGTGTGCTCCGCTTGCATGGCCCATGTCGGCTGGAGGTGAGTGATCGTCAGCATACAACTGACTGGTGCCCCGTCAGCAGAATACTCCTGGTTCCCGGGGTACACTTGGACCATTGCTGTGTGCTCCGCTTGCATGGCCCATGTCGGCTGGAGGTGAGTGATCGTCAGCATACAACTGACTGGTGCCCCGTCAGCAGAATACTCCTGGTTCCCGGGGTACACTTGGACCATTGCTGTGTGCTCCGCTTGCATGGCCCATGTCGGCTGGAGGTGAGTCCATTCCTCATGACTGAGGGTCGTGACCACCGTAAGTCGCACTACTCTGAAGGGTTAGGGAAGGGCTCTCCATGTAAGCCGATCTTCTGCCAAGTAAGGTGAGTAATTCGTCTGTCACTTGGTGTTTATTAGATAAATACACGGTTTAAAATTATAAAATTCTCTTAACTTTATGTTTATTACAATGCATGGTTGAAGTTATGAAATGTGTCTTTCATGATTTGTTAAAAACATTAATAAAGTAAATCATAATTTTTTCTGCCTATTTTATAAATAAAATAATATTTTGCATAGGTGTTTTTATTGTTTTTATTAATTTAATAAAATACCACCAACAGAAAATCTCAATTAAGTTTGTTAAATGTTTGGTGTGTCTCAATGTTCAAGGTTCAATGTTAGGTCCCTTTCTTCTCCTAATGTACATAGGGTAAAATGCTAGTGCGATCACTAGTATTAACGAAAATGCAGGACAGGCTAGTGATAAGGAACAACTTTCTTCAAGGAACATAGGCCGAAATATGAAAAAATAAATTTGTACCTCCCATACCAACTCAAAATTGGCTATTTCGTATGGGAGGCCCGTTTTTTTCCTGTTCTGAGCTATGTTCCTCATGGCAAGTTGTTGTTTATCACTAGCTCATACTGCATTTTCGCTATCGGACACTTGTAAAATTTTACACTATATGAATGTTGATCTCATATAGCATATCCCGCGTGTCTTTAATTCACAATTATCTCCGCAGGTTCGACGCGATGCGCAAGTCCCTGCGTCCCACCCAGTTCTACGGTCTGTGCCGCAACTACGTAGTGCCGCGCGCCGCCGACGCCGCGCCGCTGCCGCCGCTCGCGCCCTTCCTCACACATCCCCGACCACACGTCACCATCAACGAGAGAGTGTAACGCGACTAGGATGGGTCGCTGGCATTGCTTTGTAGCCCGATAGTCGACTGTAACAAGCAGGATGTATTCAACAACGCCCAGTTCTACGGTCTGTGCCGCAACTACGTAGTACCTCGAGCCGCCGACGCCGCGCCGCTGCCCCCGCTCGCGCCCTTCCTCACGCATCCCCGACCACACGTCACCATCAGCGAGAGAGTGTAGCGCGACTAGGGTTGATGGCATTGCTTTGTAGCCCGAAAGTCGACTGCAACAAGCAGGATGTATTCAACAACGCCCAGTTCTACGGCCTGTGCCGCAACTACGTAGTACCTCGAGCAGCCGACGCCGCGCCGCTGCCGCCGCTCGCGCCCTTCCTCACACATCCCCGACCACACGTCACCATCAACGAGAGAGTGTAGCGCAACTAGGGTGGGGTGATGGGTTGGCTAAGTTTGTAGCCCGATAGTCGACTGTAACAAGCAGGATGTATTCAACAACGCCCAGTTCTACGGTCTGTGCCGCAACTACGTAGTACCTCGAGCAGCCGACGCCGCGCCGCTGCCCCCGCTCGCGCCCTTCCTCACACATCCCCGACCACACGTCACCATCAACGAGAGAGTGTAGCGTGACTAGGATGGGACTATGGCATTGCCAAGTTTGTAGCCCGATAGTCGACTGTAGCAAGCAGGATGTATTCAAGCCGACGCCGCGCCGCTGCCGCCGCTCGCGCCCTTCCTCACACATCCCCGACCACACGTCACCATCAACGAGAGAGTGTAACGCAACTAGGATGGGACTATGACATTGCTTTGTTTGTAGCTCGATAGTCGACTGTAAAAATATGGGGTACTACCTGATTCATAGATAGAACTGATTCATAGAAAGAATTCAATGATTATAGAACCCGAAATGGCAACATTATTGTTAACATCTTGCTCAAATGTCATGTAATATGGAAAAGATGCAAAAAATAATGTTGCCATATCAGGTCTCTTTCTCCTATGAATCAGGTAATAAGCGCGCTGTGGTTTTTCGGTTTTTGTCAGTTATAAGTTTTTTTTTATAGACTAAGCGAGATAAAGGCGGGTATTCATTGGGGACAAAATCTCAGGAACTTTGTATAAGACACAAAGTTCCCAACAAATGTTCCCACGAAATTGCCAGACACAAAGTCCCAGATACAAAGTACCGGGAACAAACCGCGTCCACACTAGCAAAATGTCCCAAAAACAAGTCTCCAAAAAACAGAACAACTTTCATCGAAGTTGCACATGAAGTTGCCGCGAATGCCGCGACACACGCGTGAAGTTGTTGATATAAAAAGTATCTGGGATTTTGTCCCCAATGAATACCAGGCTTAAATCCGAAACAAAATGAAATATTGAACGAGCCCGCTAAAAACTCCATGAGGGCACTGCCAATATCTAGCGTTGTGAACTTTTGAACTAAACAACAGAAATTAATGCAATGAAATAAATGTTTATCAAGGGGATATTGTGAAATTTATAAAAGGCATGTTTGTTTGTGAACGAATTCATAACTTTTAACAGTTAAAAACATTTTCTCACATTCAGCTTTGTTTGACTGCTTGTAATACTAACAAAAAGGTTCATTATTTTCAGTTTATTACTTTGACTGACTTTAATTTACGTTTTTAATTTGTAAGAATTTGAACTGAACGGTCTGGGTGGATCCTAAATTATTGAAACTAACTATAAATGTTATTTTAGGTTGAATACGTAAGTATCTGTAAGTAATATTTTTCTTACCGTTTTGTATACGTAAAGAGCAAGGTTTATTTGTTTACATTTTTTACTGTTTAGTTTTATTGCCATTATTTACAATCTATTCTTAGTTATAAAATAGCAAAACTGTAAATAGTGACATTGTAATATTTATCTTGTTTCATATAAAACAATATTTTAATACAAAACTACTGTATTTGCTTGTGATTCAATACAATGTTGGGTTTTACCATTTTTATTCTTTGGAAATTTTAGATAATGCAATAGTTACACATTCATACCTACTTATAAAAATCAAGTCAAATCTGTAGTGAACTATTAGGTAAATAGTGTATTATAATAAATATATAGTCTTTTAGGTGAATAAATATCTATTCAAATGTTTATTGCACTTTTTATTTATTACTAGAATATTTATCTCGATTTTGTGAGGACATTTACTTCACAAATACTTAGCTACTCTCTGTTACAAACAAATTAGGAAATCTGATTAGATAAATGATGGGACACCTAAGCTAAGCAACTAAGCTGCATGTATTCTTAAAATAAGGTGAAATATATTTAAATACATTTTATCAGGTTGCTATTAATGTACTACAATTTATTTTAAGGACGTTCTGTTCACAAAACTGAACAAAAAAGAAAATTGGGCCTCAACAAGTTGAAAAAAATCGTTAATTAGTATAGGAGCTACAATTTTTTTTCGTATTTGATTAAAGTTTTTCTGTTTTGTGAGTAGAACACGCCCTTCAAATATTTGTACATTTAACAGAGAATGAAATTCCTAACGAGAATGCACCTTTGCTTCAAGAGTGACAGGAATAACTAAAGTCTCCTATCGGAATGCCTTTTAATTATTTACAATAAATACATAGTCATCTTAGGACTAGAAGTTGTCAGTTGAAATTCGCTCCTACCGACTCCTGAGCAGCAGGATGGGAAAGTTCTCAGTGACGAGGTAGTCGTCCTCGAATATCACAGCTATGTTCAACTCGAACTCTGCAACAAAAATACCATCCGTCAAATAAATACATCAAGAGAAAATAAAAGTGAGAAAATACATAACCAAACGCCTGTATCCCTTGCGGGGTAGGCAGAGTGTAAACGGCTAGAAAAAATGGCCAATCTTTGATTCAATGTAATGTTTCAAGTTCCACTACTTACTCAATCACGATATACACACAGCGCGTTGTTCCAATATCTTAATTGATAATTATACTATTTACGATATTCGTTTTCAGCTACCGATTATGGCTACATGTACTCTTGAGGTTAGATGTGCTCCTGCTATGACATCAACTCACCGATTTTGAAATTGTGTGTAGTTGCAGTGGGGCAGGTGAACAGCCTCGGCAACACCATGTGCAAAGGGATGGGCCTCCCTCGAGCGATGTCCGAGCCGCACGCACACGCCACTTGGATGTTCTGGATCTCCGTCGCTGGAAAACAAATAGCCTTTTAGGTTCGTTTTTGCGTTTGCTTGTGACAGTAGGTAATAGCCACAAATTAAGGAAACGGCGCGCGGGTTGTGGTAAAAGCTAAATTTTAGATACTATACAATCGTAGTAATCATAACAATGAAATCAGCTGTCTTCTTCTTTCTTTCTTCTTCTGGTCAAATAGATAAAATTGAAGGGAAATCTTAGCAGTGTGATGTCGGGTTAGAACAGCATCACCTCATATCTTTTGTAAGAAGCGACTAAGGGATTTGAGAGCTGATGTATATTGCAATTTTAGGTGAAAGGCTGACAATCTGATACTCTCTCTCTTCGTATGGGACACCGAGTCGTTTAACGACCCGATGAACCCTGGTGTCAGAGTTTTTCAACCGCCTACTGCAAGTAGCAGGCCTCTGACATGGTTGTGTAACGACCGCTATCATAGACAGCAACCGGGACCGACGGCTTAACGTGCCCATCCGAAGCACGGAACCACCTTACTTGCGCTGCGGACAATCAGGTGGTTCAGCCTGCAATGTCCTAACCAGACTGGGGACAAATTCACAAAGTGATAAATATCAACTTTGTGAGTGACCCCACCGGGAATTGAACCCGGAACCTTTGCGTGGCAGGCAGGCATACTAACCACTGCGCCACATCGGCTGTCAATCTGATACTATGGTGATATGATACACAGTCTTCTGATTGACACTCAAACTTTTATCAGACTTGGTGTAAATGGCCGTTCTTACAGTTGTTTACGCTCTGCCTACCTGCAAGAAATATAGGCTCGATATATGTATGCACGTCTTCTGCTTTTCTGGTTAAATTGATAACATTGGCAGGTAAGTTTGTAGGTAGGTAACATTTGAAACTAAGCTTACCGTCTCTGGAGTACCCGTCAGCGCAGCCGCAGGTTTCCACGCGCACCAACTGCAGCTCGATAGACTTGATCGGCACAGAACACTCGTCCACGCGAATCTGGATATACATAAACGTTAGACAGTGAATCATAAATGTGTGAAAATGAATCATAAACGTGAGAAAATTAATCATAAACGTGAACAAGTGAATCATAAACATAAAAAAGAGAATCATAAATATAAAAAGTGAATCATAAGCGTGAAAAGTGAATTACAAAACGTGAAAGTAAATCACATACACACTACACGCCTTTATCCCTTGCGGGGGGTAGACAGAACGTCAATGGCTGTAAAAATACGGTCGTTATCGACTTATCTGACAAAATATTACATAGATATAAAAAAGCGAATTAAAAACATGAAAAGTAAATCACAAACGTGTAAAAGTGAATCATAAATGTAAAAAATAGAATCACAGACGTGAAAAATGCAATGATGAGATAAATGTGAAAAAGTGGATAACAAACATAAAAGATTAGATATTAAAGTAATATTTTACCATTCCAGTGATGGTTTATCCAATGGACACACAGTGGAGTCTATCTCTGCGTAGATGTGGAATGAAGGAATGCTTGTTGTTGTACTGCACTCACCATTCCAGTGATGGTTTATCCAATGGACACACAGTGGAGTCTATCTCTGCGTAGATGTGGAATGAAGGCATGTGTTTGTTGTTGTACTGCACTCACCATTCCAGTGATGGGTTTATCCAATGGACACACAGTGGAGTCTATCTCTGCGTAGATGCGGAATGAAGGAATGCTTGTTGTTGTACTGCACTCACCATTCCAGTGATGGTTTATCCAATGGACACACAGTGGAGTCTATCTCTGCGTAGATGTGGAATGAAGGAATGCTTGTTGTTGTACTGCACTCACCATTCCAGTGATGGTTTATCCAATGGACACACAGTGGAGTCTATCTCTGCGTAGATGTGGAATGAAGGAATGTTTGTTGTTGTACTGCACTCACCATTCCAGTGATGGGTTTATCCAATGGACACACAGTGGAGTCTATCTCTGCGTAGATGTGGAATGACGGCATGTGTTTGTTGTTGTACTGCACTCACCATTCCGGTGATGGGCTTATCCAATGGACACACAGTGGAGTCTATCTCTGCGTAGATGTGGAATGAATACATGTGTTTGTTGTTGTACTGCACTCACCATTCCATTGATGGGTTTATCCAATGGACACACAGTGGAGTCTATCTCTGCGTAGATGTGGAATGAAGGCATGTGTTTGTTGTTGTACTGCACTCACCATTCCAGTGATGGGTTTATCCAATGGACACACAGTGGAGTCTATCTCTGCGTAGATGTGGAATGAAGGATGTTTGTTGTTGTACTGCACTCACCATTCCAGTGATGGGTTTATCCAATGGACACACAGTGGAGTCTATCTCTGCGTAGATGTGGAATGACGGCATGTGTTTGTTGTTGTACTGCACTCACCATTCCAGTGATGAGTTTATCCAATGGACACACAGTGGAGTCTATCTCTGCGTAGATGTGGAATGACGGCATGTGTGTTGTACTGCTCTCACCATTCCAGTGATGGGCTTATCCAATGGACACACAGTGGAGTCTATCTCTGCGTAGATGCGGAATGACGGCATGTGTGTTGTACTGCTCTCACCATTCCAGTGATGAGTTTATCCAATGGACACACAGTGGAGTCTATCTCTGCGTAGATGTGGAATGACGGCATGTGTGTTGTACTGCTCTCACCATTCCAGTGATGGGCTTATCCAATGGACACACAGTGGAGTCTATCTCTGCGTAGATGTGGAATGACGGCATGTGCTTGGCGTTGGCCGCGCGTATCGTGGCCGGGGAAATCTCGCAACGGACTGGTTTTACAGGGGGCGCCTCTTGCTGCAAACAAAACACTACAGTTGGAAAAATAATGGGTGAAATTGTACTAGTGACCGATAGCGAAAACACAGGTCTGGCTGGTGATAAGGAACAACTTTCCTCAAAAAACATAGGAATAAATATTTAAAAAAATTGGACCCCCGTACAAATTTTTCGATCAGCTGACGTACTATGGGAAGAACAATTTTTTTTCCATATTTTGACCTATGTTCCTTGTCTTCGTCGCGCATCCACTCCCACACCGCTTGTGCGATAAGAGCTTTACAAATAAGTCTCTAAATACAACTACATGAAAGAAAGAGAATACTTACATGTCTGTACTGCACAAAAAATTGACATCCAGCATAGACCGGCTTATTAAACAGGGACCGCTTCATTGTAGCCTTCAGGGTATACATGACATTCACAAACACTCCATGGTATGTCTCCATCAACCCTGGGTACCCCGGGGTGGTGGCCCCGCGAGGAACTAAAGGTACTTCAAACGGGATCTCCGTGACCCCGGATGGGATTTTCCCAGCGGGTGCTAGTTCTACTGTTGTGCTGATCAGGTTTATTGGCTGGAAAAAGAAGAAAGGTAATAACATTATGTATGTCTTAAACTAGGCCCGGGACAGAACTAGATGGAGAAAGAAGAGAGGCCTTTGCCCTGCAGTGGGATGACAGAACTAGATGGAGAGAGAAGAGATGCCTTAAACAAACACAAACTATTTCTGTGAACTCAATTTCACTAGTTTTTTGCTAAGGAAAGCAATGCAATATTAACATAAAAAATTAAAAATAAACAGTTACATACATAAAGACAGAAGTCTGCCTTTTTTATTTCTAAGTTATTTTTCTAAGAAAAATACTAGGTACTTGACTAACTATTCAAAACTAAATACCACCCACATACTAAAATATCCACCCTACCTACTTATTTAAATACTTGCAGTGAGTACATGTTTATGTTACTATGAAATCAACGAATTAAACAGAGAAAATTTACTAACAGAATAAGATTTTTCTTTGGTTTGTTTATAGGATTTAAAAGATACACTTGGCATCTTTATAGGATTAGGCATGAGACTTGGCAAGTTTGATAGCATTTTGAAAGGGAACTGAAAGAAGAAAATTATACTAAATTCAATAAAATAATTAATTATCATAAAGCATGTTGAATTCTTTGCATACAAGCAAAACCGGTGCCTGAAGACATTGAGTAACTGAAAATAGCTCGTATAACCAGTACCATTACTAGCATTTTGCAATTATGTAATAATGTTTTGGTTGCAAAACATAAGTTAGATTTTTAGGTTTATTTCTCAAAATAGAAACTCTATTTTTTATAAATTAAATAATAAGAAAATTGAAAAATTCATTAGCGACCGCCGGGACTTGAACCCGGGACTGTGGATTGCCGTTCCACCGCTCTACCAACTGAGCTATCTATTTTTTATGTTGTATATATGACCAAGATAGACAACAAAGCCATAACGACCTACATTAATAGGTACGCACCTTTATGTTGCTGGAGAAGGCATCAAGTATTCCGGTGTTCTTAGCACTGAACTGCAGTGACACAGAGCCATCCAGTACAAGCGAGAGGCCGTCGTGTCGCGTCTCGCCGCTGCTCTCCACCACCACCACGCCGGCTATGGTGTCCTGGTACATGGAATGATAATTTTTTAAATATAATTTAGTTTTCGCACAGGTAAATACACGCCCACTTTTTACCATAAATACGGATTTCTTGAGTAAATATGTGAATATTTTAGTACTGCTTTATGATCAATTTATTTCCGTATAAATTGTGTAAATATATAGTATTTTACGGATTTAGGGGACATTTACACGTTTAAAACACATTTAAAATACATAGAATTACTTACACCTTCGTGGTAAACTTTGCTTGCCCGTTTTAAACTTATTGTCAGTGTTGTTGACATCTTAAGAATGGGATATGCAATTTCTATGTGTTTAAATTTTATTGCACTTTATTTTATCAACTGAAACCGTACAAAATCAGCGAAATTATTAAATTAGTAAATGTAAGCAACAGGGGTACGTTCACGCGTGTTCACGCGCGCCTTTTGTATAAAAGTTAAACTATGACAGTTCGTAAAACCTCGTTTTGGAGCGTAGTTTGGGAGGAATTTCCTACTTGTCAAAATTTTAAATACCCCGTTCACCGTGCCGCCCCACTGCCGCCCGGAGAATTTTTCTCGATGTCTCGACATAGATAATTTTTCTCCGAACGTCACTTTTGACGTAACTGTAATACTTTGTTTTGCGAGTTTAAACTTATAAACTGCGATCCTTATATTAAATTCGGGATTTTTCTTGTGAATTTGTGTGATTGTTGTTTAAATACATATAAAACACAAAATGGATAATCAAAATCGAAAAATCGTACTGACGGAAGAAGGAAAATATGTGTTTAGTGACGATTATACTCAAATTTATTGTTATGATAGCGACAGTAAGTATTTCTGAAATTACAATATATTGTATGGATGTAAATGCAGTCACATAGGTTACGGCGTCGATAAAATATGTATTTAGCCAAAATTTTGGTCAGCGTGGAGTTCTAAGTGCAAGGTATCTTGGTGCCTAAAACCTCACTCTCAGGACGAATAAAAATTTAGGCGTAGGGGGCATAGGGACTCTGGGATGGTCAGTGTTGGTGCTGGTTGTCAATGTGGGCATGACGATGGGTAGATGCATACGGCCTCGCCGCAAAAAAGTTATAAGCTCGTTGTCGAAAAAAACTCTAGACACGCGTTCAATGCGCTATTGACTTTTTTGTGGTAAGGCCTTCAGCTTCCATTTTGCAATAAAGTGATTTGCATTGAATTGTTCTAGATGAATTTGCCTTTGGTGATCAATTAATTCATACCATACCTAATGCTGCGTTGCAACTATCAAAATACACTTGACCTGTAGCCAAAGTCCACGGCAACACACATCAAGGTGCACTTGAATGACCATCCAATCAAAGTGGACTAGGATCATGTTCAGCTTGTCCAAGTGTACCTTGGCATACTTAGAAAGTATAAATGCAACTATTATACAGATTTTTTCATTTTTATCTAGGTGGTGGCTATGAATTTGTGGAAATCAGCCAGCTACCACAGGAAGTATCTGAAGGTATGATTTGCTACTTCTACATTTTAATTTTCTATCCTAACAAAAATTTCACTATGTGTGATATGTGAACTACCTACATAATTGTTATAATCTCTCTCTTCGTGTGGGACAATGAGTTGTTCAATGACCCGTAAACACTGGTGTCAGAGATTTTCAACCGCCTTCTGCAAGTAGCAGGCCTCTGACATTGTTGTGTAACGGCCACCATCACAGACAACAACCGGGACCGACGGCTTAACGTGTTATAATGATTATGTAAACCCCTTCCTTGCAGAGCTTCAGACTGCTGTACAGACTGCGTTGAATGCTGGAACTGTTATTGATGTTGATCATCATCATACTTTGTCAGATCAGCAAAACACTACTTCTACTGTTCAACCTCGAGTTCAAGTTACTAAAGTTGAAACAAAATCAAAACCAGTGAAATCAGGTAAATTATGGAACTAGTTGTACCCACTTGGTCAGATAATTTAAAGATATACTTAGCTTACACTGCACACAAATAGTAGTTTAAGAGCAAAAATAAAATTATCTTTGCAGGGTCCATCTATAACCGAATAGGCAACAGTAGTAAAACCCCTACAGCTAGACAACTGCACAAACCACAATTACAAATGCAAGAGAATTTTCGACATGGTATGTACTGTGTGGATTCAGGTTATTTATACTTTTTATTATGTTACAAATTTTTTTCCATAGATAGAAATATGACAAAATTAATCTCATCTAGACACACGGCAGTGTGTCCGCCAAGTTCGAGCAAAAAAAGCGACACACCGGCCGTGGGTTATATTACACTAGCAGCCCGCCCAGCGGTTTCACCCGCTGCTACTTACCTGTTTTCCCGTAGAAATTGGATCTTTGCCCGTAGTAAAAAGTCCATTACTCCGATCCAGCAGCCCGTCATGCTGAATAACTTTTACTTTGAAGCCATTACCGTATCTCTTATTGTTTATATGGGATGCTGGTGATCTACATCAGGTACTCTAGACCCTCGTGACCATGTGCCAGCAGAAGTGGCCCGTCATGCTGAATAACTTTTACTTTGAAGCCATTACCGTATCTCTTATTGTTTATATGGGATGCTGGTGATCTACATCAGGTACTCTAGACCCTCGTGACCATGTGCCAGCAGAAGTGGCTCGTCATGCTGAATAACTTTTACTTTGAAGCCATTACCGTATCTCTTATTGTTTATATGGGATGCTGGTGATCTACATCAGGTACTCTAGACCTCGTGACCATGTGCCAGCAGAAGTGGCCCGTCATGCTGAATAACTTTTACTTTGAGGCTTTTACCGTATCTCTTATAGTTTATATGGGATGCTGGTGGTCTACATCAGGTACTCCAGACTCTCGTGACCATTTACCAGCAGAAGCGGCCCGTCATGCTGAATAACTCTTACTTTGAAGCCATTATCGTATCTCTTATAGTTTATATGGGATGCTGGTGGTCTACATCGGGTACTCCAGATCCTCGATGACCATGTGGCAGCAGAAACGGCCTGCCATGCTGAGTAACTTTACTTAAAACCATCACCGTATCTCTTATAGTTTAGATGGGATGCTGGTGATGTTCATCATGCACTCAGATCCTCGATGACCATGTGCCAGCAGAAGCGGCCCGTCATGATGCACAACTTTTCGATGACGCCATGGCCGTATCTCTTATAGTTTAGATGGGATGCTGGTGGTCTTCATCAGGTACTCCAGATCCTCGATGACCATGTGCCAGCAGAAGCGGCCCGTCATGGTGAACAACTTTTTCTATGAAGCCATGACCGTATCTTTTATAGTTTAGATGGGATGCTGGTGGTCTTCATCAGGTACTCGTACTCCAGATCCTCGAGGGCTGACAAAAAGTAGTCCATGTCCATCTTTACTATGCTAGTAATATCAGTGCCAAATTTTACGAAGATCGGTAAAGCGGTTTGGCTTATTTGGGTAATATCCGCTGTATTTCCCGATTTTCCTGCTGCTAACCGTTTTCCCGTGGAAATGAGGAATTTTCCCGTGGTAAAAAGTAGCCTATGTTACTCAGGAATGTTGTAGCTTTCTAATGGTGAAAGAATTTTCGAAATCGGTCCAGTAGTTTCGGAGTTTATCGATTACATACATACAAAAAAAACAAACAAACAAACAAAAAAACAAACAAAGTTTTCCTCTTTATTATATTAGTGTAGATGTAGACAAACCATTTCGGGCCAAGTTCGACCCACCTATAACTCACAATCTATTTTATCTACGCATATAAAATTATTTTGACTCTACTTGATCAGCTAATTTGAGTTACTATGCGAAGTAAAAATTTATATTTCATACTACAACCTATGTCAAGGCACTCATGTAACTACATATTATATTCTTATCTCCAATCTACCTGTACCATCAGTACCAACAGTACCCACTGCAACTCATTTCCCTGCGGGGAAAACTGTTGAGACAAAACTAGACTGCTATTTAAGTAGCAAAATATGTCCATTTGAAACTGTGTCTCAATAGAATGAATTCAAATTGTCCCCATTGTCGCGGAACCCAGGCACATGCCTAGTTCAAAATTAAAGCTCTGTATATTTAGTTTTAGTGGCAAACTGTAATACTTCCAGTTTTATTGCAACTGAGCTAAATCTTTTTTCTAATGACGGAATATTGCTAAAACAAAGGACATACCATTGAACTTCTAGATACATTTATTATGACCTACTTAATCTATACATGCACTTTTGTAAATTTTTTATCGAATTAAAATTGTATGCATAGAAATCTTTTTATTGAGCACCCAACAAGCTTTTAATTGGTATCCGAGTTAAGTGTAAGTCTGTTTTATTTTGGAAATACTATATTGCAGAGTTGGAAGCTCCTATCTATGATGGATCTCCTTCTACAGAATTACCTCATAACACACACTATAAGGCAAAAAAGGTGAAGCCAGGTATGTTCACTAGAAAAATTATAATTATAGATCTGATAGTTATAAGCCAAAGCCACATAAAGCATTCACAGTTCCACCATAAATAGAATTTCGTGTTAACAATACTATTAAAATTTTAATTGCAGCAATTATTAACTTTCAGAGCTTTCGACAAATCACAAGGCTAGAATTGTTACTAAAGCGACACATCGTCGCGTTCTGGGAGAAATCCAGCCAACTATTAGCAGGACACCTGCCGCAACTCAGAGATCCGTGGACCCCAGGACATCTTTGGCCAACCTGACTCCAAATGACACCTCTTTACCTGGCTACAAAGGTACACATATATACCCTAAAAAGACATATATAAACCCTAAAAAGACATATATTATGTCTTTTTAGGGTTTCGTAGTCTACTAGAAAGAAACCCTTATCATTTCGTCAAGTCTGTCTGTCTGTTTGTTTGTTTTAGAGATATCGACATGAAATTTGGTGAGAAGATAGATCGTGTTGACCCAGATATAAAAATGTAGAGAAAAAACTATACCTAATAAAGGTTTTCTGCTCGTGTAATATTGAGTAGTATAGTTGAATAGATCTTTTAAAACAAGGGGAGGTTTTTCGAAACAAAGTCACTATAATGTTTCTATCTCGAGATATTTGCCATTTGTTATTTGGTGCATTATGAGATGACATTCTCTTAGTCATCTCGTAATGCACCCACTGTTATAGGAGGGATCATGTTTTTCTGCCTCACGAATAATCACATATACTCGTAATAAAGAATGCTAAAGTATCCATATGACTTGATGGATATAAAGCACTTCATGCTATGCCTACTGATATCGTCTAAAATTAAACATCGGGCGATGTACGCAGCGTAGTGCGCCGTCAATGTGACAGGGTCATGCCAATATGAACGGTGTACCGCGTGGTTATTCTGGTATCTTATAAAAGCCCATACGGACCAGTCATTTTAACATCGGCAGTGGCGCACCGCAACAGGTCTTTAAAAATCCTTCTCTTGAAACTAACCAGGTGCCAGCATGATGACATGACAGTTGATGTGATTTTAATGTAATAAAAAAAATCCAAGCGGCTTCGCGATCGTAACAATGGCAATCTAAAATAGTTAATTTTCCCCTATACTAATTTTATAAATGTAACAATGTGATTGCTTGTCATTCTCAGACGTAGTGATTACATATGTACCAAGAATTTCCATAAATCGTCGCATTTTCTAGGGGTTGAGAATACTGAGAAACACACCTACCGGGTTGACGTGTTTCGATAAACTTCTATGTTTTCTTTATGTTTATACCTACCTTCTCTGTAAGATTCCTAACTATGTTGCAGAGTTGCCTGATAATCGCAAGGCTAAATCTACACATCGTCGCGTTCTGGGAGAACTCCAGCCAACCATCAGCAGGACACCGGCCGCAACTCAGAGATCCATGGACCCCTGGACACCTTCGGCCAACCTGGGTGCATGTGCCACCTTTACAACTGGCTACAGAGGTAAGTACAAAAATAATATATTTTTTTAAATAGTCAAATCAACAGCCAAGTACAATCCACCATATTAGATGGGCCTTTTTCTATTGAGGACTGTTTGTTTGCTATACCTCTACCATTGGCAGGGTGATTAGTGAGCGCAATGCAAGGTATCGTATTTCATAGGCAACGCTGCTGCACATTCTCTGGATCATTCTCTTAGTCACCTCTTAATGCATCCACTGGTATAGGAGGGATCATGTTTTTCTGCCTCACGCATAATCACATATAATAAAGAATGCTAAATTTATGAAGTACTTCATGTTATACAACTATCGTCTAAAGGGAAATTAAACATCGATGTACGTACGCGGCGTAGTGTGCCGTCAATGTGACAGGGTCATGCCAATACGCACGGCGTACCGCGTGGTCACTCAGGTATCTCTAAAAAGCACATGCGAACCAGTCATTTTGACAGCGTTAGCGTAGTGCGTCGGGCGCACCGCACCCGGTCTTTAATAATCCTTCTCTTGAAACTAAGCAGGTACCTGATGATATGCATGACAGTTGATGTGATTTTAATTTTAGTAAAAATATTTGCGATTTGACGATCGCATCAATGGAAATCTTAAATTGTTTTTTTCTTCTTTTTATCTACCTATACCTATTTTCATACTAATGGAGCATGGCTGCATGCTCTTCCACGTCCTTTCTGATGATGATGATCCCATCACATTAGCAGCCGCTGCAGCCAACGCGAGTAGATCACACTCCACAAGCTCTTCAAGCAACCGCCGACCCCGCCGGCAGGGACGCGGAGGTCCCTCATTTGTGCCCTTCTTTGGCAACTACCGGCATATACCCGGTAGACATAGTCCGATTCGTTCTTCCCAGAACAACTCGTAAGCCCAGTCTCGCCCCAAGGGCGCGATTGGGCTGGTTGTTTGAACAACCACCAAATCACATCCGGGTGAGCCCTCGCTCCCCACCAAATAGTTAGGTGTAGTTTATGCCGGTCCCGGGACCGAGAAACATAGAGCCCATTACAAAAAAAAAGCATGCTCTTCCATCTCCTCATCTAGGAACTTTACTGGACAGTGACTCCCTGCGTGTTGCCGTTTCACTCCGTCTAGGCTGCAAAGTCTGTGAGCTGCACCAATGTATTTGTGGTCAATTGGTAGACGAAACTGGCAACCACGCTTTAAGCTGCTGCCGCTGCTTAGGTCGATTCCCGCGGCACCAAGAACTTAGTATGGGACGCTACTTGCGTCAGCACCACGGCAGCGTGTCATCTTAGTCGCACATCTCGTGTGGCTGGGGCAGCGGCGGAATACGCAGCCAAAAAGAAGCACGACAAGTACAAAGATTTGGCTGCGTATACTTTCGTGCCAGTGGCAGCGGAAGCGTTGAGTCCATGGTGCTCGGAAGCGAAGGACTTCTTACGTGAGATTGGCCGTCGTCTGAGGAAGAAGGGTGCTGAGCCTCGCTCAGGTTCGTTCCTGGCTCTGGGCCATATCTCAGCTCATATCTCTTGCCGTTCAGCGCGGTAACGCCGCCAGCATACTAGACTCATTTTCGGTGGGAACGATCCGGGGTGGTTTTTTTAGATAATAAGTAATTAGTTTTTGTTTTGTTTTTATATTATGCTATGAATTTTTGTTTTGTTTTTATACTTGTTACTTTTATGTTATAAATGGAACAGTGATTTTTTGTCATTCTAAAACCTACAAACATACATATTATATCAAGCCTATATCCTTTGCAAGGTAGGCAGAGTGTAAACGGTGGCTGTTTACACCACGTCTGACAGAAGTTTGAGAGTCATTCAGAAGACTGTGTATTATCATAGTGACAGGTTGTCAGCCTTTCGCCTAAAATTGCAATAAGTACTCCATTTTCAAACCCCTTAGTCGCTTCTTACGACACACACGGGAAAGATATGGGGTGATGCTATTCTAACCCGGCACCACTCGGCTAAAATCTAGAATCTAAAAGTGAAGTCTGGGGATAATGTGTACCAAAAATGTCTACCAACTGAGAATACTGGGAAACACTAGCTTTGGGTTGACGTGTTTCGATAAACTACTTGTTTTTTTGTTTACACCTTTTAAGAAAGATTCTTAACACTATTTTTCAGAGTTGCCAGATCATCACAATGCTGGACCTGTTACTGGAGGCACGCATCGTCGCGTTCTGGGAGAACTCCAGCCAACCATTAGCAGGACACCGGCCACAACTCAGAGATCCATGGACCCCTGGACACCTTTGGCCGACCTGGGTCCAAGTGATAACTTGACACCTGAAGACAGAGGTATAAAATAGCTGTCTTCTATAAGTAAGCAAATCAACAGTCCATCGTTGGACTTGCGCCTCCTTCTAGTATATTAAGGGATTGTTTGTTTGCCATACCTCTACCATGCACAGGTTGATTGGTGAGCGCAATGCAAGGTGTTGTATTTTACAGGGAATGCTGCTACACTTTCCCTGGATTATTCCCTTAGTCGCCTTTTATGGCACCGGTAGAGAAGGGGATGATACTCTTCTAACCCGCTATCTCAAGAATAATCACCAATTAAAAAAAAACATTTATTTCAGGCTAATTAATTCATATAAAAAGAAAATAAAATAATAATAATGCACATAATAATAATAATAAATAGGCAGATGAAACAAAGTAGTCAATGATCAAATCGGATTCTTATAGACATGTAAATTACAACAGTGTCGCATGTAAGCACAGTCAAGCCTATCAGCTACCATGCTCAGAATGATGTTGGAGCTGGCCCGCACACGGCGCACCAGCGACGCGGCACGCTTGCGCATCACGGTATAGAAGCAGTCTACGCGGGCTGCCGCAAACATACCGGAGGCGCTGCAGTAGCGGGGCAACCCCATCAACACCCTAAACGCATTGTTGTATTGCACACGGAGGGCTCCGTACGATTTCTGAGTGTATTTCTCCCACAGGCTGCACGTGTAGAACGATGTACAAAATGCTCTATATAGAGTAATCTTGGATTTTATGGAACAGCGTGCAAACCTGCGAGCTATCATGTTAGCTCGTACCGACAGAGCCCTCCGTTCACGTTCAATGTCTACATCGTCTTTGAGATCAGCAGTAACAAGGTAACCTAGGTATTTAAATTGATACACTCTTTTGAGTGGAACATCGTTCAGTCTTATGGGTGGTACAAACTGGTTCCTGTCACCACCGGTCTCAAAGACCATGTATTCGCTTTTCTTTACATTGTACTGCAGGCCATGCTCAGCGGCATACGACTCACACAAGACCGCAGACCGACGCACTCAGCAGCACCATATCGTCAGCGTAACTTATATTATTGACGTTTACTCCATCAATATGACAACCAATATCCTGACTACTGAGTGCCTCGATCAGGGCGTTCATGTAAAGATTGAACAAGACAGGAGATGTCAGTCCCCCTTGCCTGACCCCACATTCAAGCGTATATGGCTCCGACATCCTGCCAGCCCACCGAACGCTATTGACTTGGTTCCCATACCAGTACCTGAAGATGTTAATGATTTCGCGTGGTATTTTAGCGTCTTCGAGCTTCTTCCACAGAACATCGTAGGAAACCAAGTAGGAGACAAGTCCAAAAAACAAGCATAGACTGGTGTCTTCCATCCCGTATAATACCTTATCGTCTGCTTGAGGCACAAAACTGCTGTTTCCGTGGACAAACCAGGCCGAAAACCGAATTGGTTGTGATGCAGTACTAGAAGTTTGTTCATTTGTGTATCAAGCAGCCGATCAAGCACCTTAGATATTATGGTAGCTAAGGAAATGGGTCTGTAGTTAGATTTATCCAAAAGATCACCAGCCTTACTTTTTACAATTGGCACTACAATCGTCTTCATTAGGTCATCGGGTAGATGAGCATGACTAATACACAGGTTGAAGAGGATTGCCAACACTCGGAAGATATGGGGTCCAGCGTGTTGGAGATGTTCGACACTGAGCCCATCATGGCCAGGAGATTTGCCCCTAAAGATCGATTTAATGGCTTTCTCAACGTCTTTGTCCGAAAAACGAACTCCAACTACATCCTCATTGCTCTCAGTGTCCAACCTCTCCCGTGTCGGGCCCAAAAGTGACCTAACAATGAAATGATCCCTGAAAAGGTCAGCTATTCCCTTACCAATGATAAAGAATGGTACATCTACATGGCTTGAAGGTTATGAAATATTTCTATATATTAGTCCTCTATCGTTACAGATCTGTGACGTCATCATACCTGCCCCGGTAACATGATGAAAGATGGTCTTTTTGTCTCTATGACTATCGTGTACTACCTTCAAAACCTATTTTCTACTTTTAAGCTATGAAGTTTTTTTTTAAGTTTCTTTTCTTGAAACAAGGTACCTGATGCTAGTTCATGTGATTACCTATAATATACTAGCGGCCCGCCCAGAAGTGGCTCATCATTCATTACCATCTTTTTATTCATTAACATATTATTTCATTCAGTTGAGCTAGGCTACTGGTGGCGCTAGCGGCTTTGTTTTGTTTACACCTTCTCCTGCGTAAGATACTTGACACTATTTTTCAGAGTTGCCAGATCATCACAATGCTGGACCTGTTACTGGAGGCACGCATCGTCGCGTTCTGGGAGAACTCCAGCCAACCATTAGCAGGACACCGGCCACAACTCAGAGATCCATGGACCCCTGGACACCTTTGGCCGACCTGGGTCCAAGTGATAACTTGACACCTGAAGACAGGGGTAAGTACAAAAATATTTATGTCTACTATTATATAAACATTCATTGGTCACCTTTAATAAATCCCATTGTCTGGAACTAAGGTCTACATTCTACAACAACGGTACAACCGCATGTATTTTGTTTGTTCACGAATAATCACCAATGATAATCCTATCAGGTAGTCAATTAAAGCACAGGATAGATTTGAACTGAAGTTGTTTGTATTGTCCGAAACTGTAACACTGTGCTTACAAGTAAGCGGCCGTCCCGCGCGTCTATTTCCTAGTGACTGGCGAGTGAGAAAGCTGACACAATAAAAATGCTTACAATACAGAATTGAAGCAGGGTTTCCTACACGTCCGTCTGTCCGTCAGTCATTCTGTCAAGTCAAGACCCTTTATCTCAGGAACGCGTAAAGATATCGAGTTGAAATTAAAACCGCATACTCAAGTCTATAAAAACTAGTACTTGTGAAGAATCAAGCAGCTAACTTTAATTTAAAAAAGATATAGCCGTTTATGCAGTAAAAACGCGAGTTTATTACCCTCTCAAGGGAATCAAAATTCAGAGGATACTTCCCGTTGACCTAGAACATTGAAATTTGGCAAGTAGCTTTATTTTGAAGTACAAATTTTAGCAAAAACTCTAAAAGTTTTCATTTTCATAAATTTATTGTTTTTGTAGGCCGAAAAAAAACAAAATTTAAGAAATTTAGCTAGTTGTCCAAGTGGAGTATCATATGAAATAAAGGTCTACCAACCAGAATAACCTACAAATCTTAGTACGGAACCCTTGGTGGGCGAGCCCAACTCGCACTTGACTGGTTTTTTATTTATTATTAGGCGCGTCCACGCTGCGCGAGGCAAATGCTTGAGAGGCATACGCTCGGGCTCAACCAAGGTCATGCTCGGGTGAGTGCGCGCAGGCCGAGCCATTATCCACGCCGCTCAGACGGTTGCTAGTTAGTTTATCTACGAGGAGCGCTACCACTAGTCCATCATTTTATCTTTAGACAATTGATTAATATGATCATGAAAAACATTGTTATAGATATACACGACAGCTGGACACTTGCAGCCACCCAGGACTCAACAGGAGACAGAGATATACTCGACAGCTGGACACTTGCAGCCACCCAGGACTCACCAGGAGACAGAGGTACAAAGCATAGTTTTGTCTTTTTAAATTTTTACTACGTAGTATAAGGTACTTTTCTCTATGAAGACCAACGTCCATCAGTGGACTATTGTGGCTGCTGTGCTGAATAGAATAAGAGCCGAGGGCATAAATGCCTATCTCATTAGGTATCACGATAGGCTAGGTTTAGATCATTAACCGAGACTTAAACAAGTCGTAAGACTCAGTTCTGCCAGAGAAAATAATCAATATTTCTTAATGTGTTTTTTTCGTAAAAATTATGTCATAAGGTAACACAATGAAAGTGCTGGCATCAGATAACCATTCACAAATGATGTAAAAAAAGAGCTTGGTCTACCACTGCGCGCCCTGTCGGAAGTGATGTGCAGACCCCTCTGACACCCAAAACCTATCTCATCGATGCACAATGATGGTGGATGAATATGGTGGATGAATCGGAATTAATGAAATTAAATAGGACAAGTACCTCCGTGACGGTTCCTTGTTTAGGAAAGGCACTCAGTCGACGACTCACGAGTCACTATCACAACTTATGAAACAACTCTTGAAGTTGTTAACACTTATACACTTGAAACTGGGGTTGTTAGTATCAGATTTGGGTTTGGACCCTCCAGGTCCAAGTTTTGTATAGAATGCGTCAAAAAGCCATAGAACCGTGACGTTTCGTTTTCGTTATCCCAATTTTATAATTTGAAATGAATTGAGGAATGAAAGGTGAGGGATTTGGGAAGGATGCCGACGCAGAGTTTGCGCTCTGCTACAGTACTCGTACCTAATGACATAATTTTAACGATAAAATAATCTTTAAAAAAAAAACGAATATTTTATGTTTCGGCAGGAATGGCTCTGGCAGACCTGAGTCTTACGAATTGTTTAAGTCTAGGTAAACAATCTAAACTTACATATCGTGGTGCTTTATACCTAAGATATTTATACCTAGTATTTCTTCCTATAAGGAAGTTAAAGTAAATTACCAAACTATTTAAAATAAATCCCTTTTCTTATGTTACAGACGAAGCTCGTGCTCACTGGAGTCGGGCAAAGATATTACAATTAATAGAGGCGTTCAGAACACACCGCTACATTTTTCAATCCACCACAACTCGAAATTCGGAAGCATGGCGGCTCATTGCCGAAGAATTGCAGACGCACACCGCAAAACAATGCGAAACAAAATTTAAATATTTAAAAGCTCAGTATATTAAAAAAAAAGACAATATTTCTGCAAGGAGCAGTGGGGCAAGTGCCGTAAATTTTGAATATTTTGACGAGTTCGACGAACTATTCAGAGAAGAGCCAAACATAATCCCACAGGCTCTGGCAGGTAACCTCGAGATAATGCCACCGCCAGAGGAAGAGGAAGAAGTATCGGACACAATCCCCGCTGCTACTGAGCAATCTAGACCACGGAAAAAAAGAAGGACCCGATTAGAAATTCAGTTAGATAGGTTCCAAAAAAACATGGAGCTGAGGGAACAGGCTCGGGAGAGAAGATTTAATATGCTTATGCAAAGGCATGCCGAATTCAACACCACAGTATGTACGATGCTTCAGAAACTAATAGATAAAATGTAGTAACCTTATGAGCGCTCGGTGTCTCGGACTTTTCATACAAGCGTTTTCCCCTATTTTTTTTTACTAATAATGCACTTAGAGGTATAGTTCTTTTCCTATTATTAAGGCGTACTTAAAGCAAGCCCCTATCTCTTTTTTTATATATATATATAATTTCGAGAAGAAAATGTGTATGCAATTTTCTTATTTTATAGAAAATTTAAAATCCTTTTTCGGTTCCATGGCTATTTTTAAAACTTAAAGAAATAGTAGCATGCCTATAGTAAGCCATAATGTAATAAAACATAATTATAGCTCTATATTCATTATTTGGAAAAGAAAACAAGGGAATACGTTTGTATAAAAAGGCTGTAATAGTAGCCTTACTGTAGCCGCAGTAGATTAGCCGTAGTAGACTACGAAACCTTAAAAATGGAACGGCCATGCAAATATTTTGAAAGTGTCACTTTATATAGGGTGAAATTTTACTAGTGACCGATAGCGAAATCTCAAAACCGGCTAGTAATAAGCAACAACTTTCCCCAAGGAACATAGGTCAAAATACGAAAAAAATTTTTGGACCTCCCATACAAACTTGCCGATCAGCTGATTTCAGTTACTATGGGAGGTCCAAATTTTTTTTTTCGTATATCGACCTATGTTCCTTTGGGAACGTTGTTGCTTATCACTAGCCGGTTTTGAGATTTCGCTATCGGTCACTAGTAAAATTTCACACTATATACGGGATCAAAAAACACTTTCAGTTGTTCATATTTGTAAGTTGAACACACTCTGACATTAAATGTATCCTTATATTAGGTATAGTACCTGGTTGACCGAGTTATGTAGGTTAATCAATAGATGTCGTTGCAATTTTTAAAAGCTGTCTGTGAATACATCCGTTCTTAATGTGTGTGTGTGTGTGTGTGTGTGTGTGTGTGTGTGTGTGTGTGTGTTATGTTATTGTAGAAGAGATTATTACTTGTTATAGTTTTAACAAAGTCTATAGTGTGTTAATGTAAATGCACAATAGTGAAACAACACGTTCCTAGTTCAGGGTAGCTTATTATTGTTATAGTTTATATGTGTGTTCCCGTACCACTTGCCGTTCATAGTCAAACTAGTCGTACACATCGTTCTTAGCTGTCTGTGAACACATCCGTCCTTAATATGTGTGTGTTATATTATTATAGTAGAGATTATTACTTGTTATAGTTTAAACAAAGTCTATAGTGTGTTAATGTAAATGCACAATAGTGAAACAACTCGTTCCTAGTTCAGGGTAGCTTATTATTGTTATAGTTTATATGTGTGTTCCCGTACCACTTGCTGTTCATAGTCAAACTAGTCGTACACATCGTTCTTAGCTGTCTGTGAACACATCCGTCCTTAATATGTGTGTGTTATATTATTATAGTAGAGATTATTACTTGTTATAGTTTAAACAAAGTCTATAGTGTGTTAATGTAAATGCACAATAGTGAAACAACTCGTTCCTAGTTCAGGGTAGCTTATTATTGTTATAGTTTATATGTGTGTTCCGTACCACTTGCTGTTCATAGTCAAACTAGTCGTACACATCGTTCTTAGCTGTCTGTGAACACATCCGTCCTTAATATGTGTGTGTTATATTATTATAGTAGAGATTATTACTTGTTATAGTTTAAACAAAGTCTATAGTGTGTTAATGTAAATGCACAATAGTGAAACAACACGTTCCTAGTTCAGGGTAGCTTATTATTGTTATTGTTTATATGTGTGTTCCCGTACCACTTGCCGTTCATTTAGTCAAACTAGTCGTACACATCGTTCTTAGCTGTCTGTGAACACATCCGTCCTTAATGGGTGTGTGTGTGTTATATTATTATAGTAGAGATTATCACTTGTTATAGCTTAAGCAAAGTCAATAGTGTGTTAATGTAAATGCATAATAGTGATAATAGTAAACGTCGTCCTTAGCTGTCTGTAAACACATCCGTCCTTAGAAGTGTGTGTGTTGATATTATTAATTTGTGGTTATTACTTGTTACAGTTTAAGCACAGTCAATGGTGTCTAAATATGTAGAGTATAAATAAAGCAAGCTATAGAGTGCGTTTAAAAAGTTAGAACGGCAGTCGTAAGAACACACCCTCATTGTGCATCAGTGACAACACTATTTAACCTCTATTACTTCTCATACATTTGTATTTGGTATCCATGCAACAACTGCTTACGTTTGCGAGTACGACCAGGCACGATACGCGCACTTTACAGCTTGCTTATACTTTAAGGTTAATGTAAGTGTACAATAGTGAAACTACATGTTCCTAGTTCAGGGTAGCTTATTATAGTTTATATGTGTCGCAGGACCATCGCGAAATCGGGTCAATCGCGAAATCCCTAGGCCTTTCGCTAAGAGCCGGATAAGTGCGAAATTCATCGATTTATTCGCACTTGGCCCATAAATGCTAGGTCAACTGCGAATTCGTTAACTGCATGGACATAAATTCAGGTCAACTGTGTATAGGCGACACGCTCGTAGCCGCCTACGCACCTGCTACGACTTTTCGGTGATTTAAGTCCCTCTACGCCGCTGTAGCTCGCGCACAGGAGCACCCGCAACGCTTCGTAAGCTCTCATTCGTCGCAGTAGTGGAAGGTTTCGCCGCATTCGAGCCCCTCTACAGTCTCCAGCAAAGGTTGCATATGCTGATCAGGTGGTTCAGCCTGCAATGCCCTACTCATTCATGTCAGCAGCCTACGGAATTATGTCAGACGTTTGACGTCAACCCTGTTTTTGAATGACGTCAACCCTATTTGGAAATGACGTCTACCCTCTTTGGGAATGCCTGCAGTCAACCCTCTTTGGGAATACCAGACGTCAACCCTCTTTGGAAATCTCTGTCAGACGTCAATCCTCTTTGGGAATGACTTCAACCCTCTTTGGGAATGCCTGACGTCAACCCTGTTTGGGAATGACGTTAACCCTCTTTGGAAATGACGTCAACCCTCTTTGGGAATGCCTGACGTCAACCTTCTTTGGGAATGTTGACGTCAACCCTGTTTGGAAATGACGTCAATCCTCTTAGGAAATGAAGTCAACCCTCTTTGAAAATGACGCCAACCCTCTTTGGAAATGACGCCAACCCTCTTTGGGAATGACTGCCTGACGTTCCTATACGGTACCCTCGTGGCCAATTAGTGCTTCTAACACGGTGCTGTGGTAGGACTCTGGATTGGTTTTTTAGTACTTTGACATGGTTGAGGAGGCATGACTTAGTTGATTAGACGTCTGAAATGGTTCCGTAGGCCGCTGACATGAATGAGTAGGGCATTGCAGGCTGAACCACCTGATCAGCATATGCAACCTTTGCTGGAGACTATAGAAGGGCTTGACTGCGGCGGAACCTTCCACTACTGCGACAAATGAGAGCTTACGTTACGAAGCATCGCGAGTGCTCCTGTGCGCGAGCTACAGCGGCGTAGAAGGACTTAAATCACCGAAAAGTCCAGGTGCGTAGGCGGCTACGAGCGTGTCGCTTTATACGCAATTGACCTGGATTTAATGTCCATGTAGTTAACGAATTCGCAGTTGACCTAGCATTTATGGGCCAAGTGCGAATAAATCAATGCATTTCGCACTTTGCGGTTCATCGCGAAGGGCCTAGGGATTCGCGATGGTCCTGCGACATATGTGTTATACCGTACTACCTGCCTTCATTTAGTCAAACTAGTCGTACACATCTGTCTTTAGATGTTTGTGCGTGTGTGTTACTATTATAGTAGAGATAATTTACTTGTTATAGTTTTAGCAAAGTCAATAATGTGTTAATGCACGTTCCTGATTCGGGAATACAGGGTGTTAGGGACGGTGTACCGAAAACTTTGCAGCCATGATCAGACCATCAAACTGAACAACTTTTACTATGGAGCTAATGATGGGGAACGAGAAAAATTTTCCGACCTCCCATACAAAATTCATGATCAGCTGACTGACTTTGTATGGGAGGGCGGAAATTTTTTTTCGTTTCCCAGCATTGGCTCCATAGTAAAAGTTGTTCCGTTTCATGGTCTGAGCACGCCCCTAACACCTCGTATACCTATGCACCTTTCGTTCATTTATTTAATTATAACAGATCTGTCCTTAGATGTGTGTGTCATTTTTATAATTGAGATTATTACCTTATATTTTAGTAAATTAAGTCAGTGTGTACTACTTAGTACAAAATCTATACTATCTACTTTGGTTTTTTAGTATTAGATAGAAGAATTTTTATGTCCCATTTTGATTTTAAATATACCACGAAAAATGGATTTGTTCGTTTAATTTTTTCATATTATTTTCATTCGCTAGTATCTTAATAGAATGGACCTTCTCAAGAACAACATGATAAATAATATATTAATTTTGTGATTCAAGGCTATTTACGCCGAAGTCGTATGGGATTTCCTATGAACTACCTTTGGATGTGTGTTATTTACTTACCTACTGAAACCTGTTTATTACTGTGGTCTAGCTGACCAAGATAAACTACTTCCATCTTATCTACTTCTATGATACAGCTAAGTTGGTAGAGAATTAAATGAAATACATCACTCACTGTTTTTGGGCAGCAAGTTTATTGTGGTTTAAAGCAGTTAGATTCATTGCCACACACAATAGGATTGAATAAAATTAAAATAAATTATAGTAGAGAAAGGGCTAATTGGTCCCTGAAATTTAAGCCGTTGTTACCGGACCCACTACCAGAGTACGGATTATCTTCTTCTGAAGCGGTATTCCCTCTTCTGCTCCGGGCTCTGAGGAATGCTTCTCCTTCTTCTATTGCTTCTTCCACAAAGTGAATGTCATTGTCATTGAGCAAACAAAGATTGTGTAAAACACATGATACTATAATTGTTGCAGGAATGAGTTTTTGTCTGTGCATGTCTAAAAATTTAAGCCTGCGGAATCGTCCAAACAACAATGCAAATGCTCTTTCAACAACTTGTCTTGTTTTTGCATGTTTTGTATTGAAATTCCTTTTCATTTCGTTCATGTCTCCCCTGTTTATATATGGGGGAACACACCATGACAAAATAGGGTATGCTTTGTCCCCCAGTATATATTCACCTTGTTGAAAAAAATCTTCCATCCTTTCTACAACTTTTTTGTATAGTGGACTATTTAGGAACACCCTTCTATCACCCACTGACCCAGGGTATCCAGCAAAAACGTCCACAAATTCCAGACCCGGAGTGGCGACTGCCTGCAATTGAATGCAGTAAAAGCATTTCCTGCATATAAACACGTGAGCATGCTCTTTGGGGGCTTTTATTTCTATAAACGTGCCGTCTATGGCCCCAATACACCCTCTCAATCCAGCAAAGCTGCAAAATTTATCTTTGATAATTTGCTTCTGCTCAACTGCTATCGGCCATTTAATTATTTGAGCCGCATGCTTATTAAGCAGTTTTACTACAGCTGCAAAAAAATTGCTCAGTTCACTTTTTGAAAGGTCAAACCTTTCTCCCACAGAGCTGAAAAAGAGAAAATAAGTATTGATTTTAGAACTTGTACATGTTCTTTGCATGGCTACTTTTAGTTTAAATCATCGCTAAAGCCCGTCGCACATGGGAAAGGTACTGTAATCATTTATCTAGAAATGTATCTTTGCGGGAAGTGATGCCATAGCGTAGCGATACCTTTATTACTATAATATAAAATAATCTAGTATCTTCAATGTATGCGACAGGCTTAAAAACTAAAGAAGATACTGACCGGAAAGAGTCTGGTGTCGCTAGAAGCCACAACACAGCTAATATTTTCTTTCTTGGCGGAACTTCATTTGGCATTGCAGTGATTAGTTCTGGCCCAAGCATAAATTCCAGAGCCTCATATGTGCCCCATTTTAGGCGAAAGTGGGACTGGAATTCTTTTTCGGTGTAATTTTGTACTGTATGTTCAACATAGTTTTCTGATCTATGTGGGGTTTCCTTTCTTTGCGCCATCATGAATACCTGTACAACATTTTCGTCTTCATCATCATTCTGGTCTTCTAAAATTTCCTCTGCGAGTGCTAAGGTTTCGTTGTACATTGTACATATATTAATGAGCGCAGCCTTAATTAAATTTCTGTTTACAGATGTTTCATTGTTTGCTGCATCTAGTGGACCAGCTAAAAAAGATAATACATTAGTTCCTATTTAAAATCCTTATTTCTTTTTTTGTGTAGGTTATGCAAAAAACATGCAAACTAAAAAAAACTTGGCAAACACCCTGGACCCTTGTCCAACTTCAAGTTTCAATCATCCTACTCTCTAGACTAGAATAAAACTCATAGAAAAACTCATAGTGCTCACCATTTTGATTGGTGAGATTGTCGTCGGGGTCCATCATCGTTGCTAGACAAGATAAAGTCCGTTAAAGCAGGGCGAAGGTCGGCAGTAAGGCAAGATCCAATCCAGTAAGCAGGGCGAAGGTCGGCAGTAAGGCAAGATCCAATCCAGTAAGCAGGGCGAAGGTCGGCAGTAAGGCAAGATCCAATCCAGTGAGCAGAGCGAAGGTCGTCAGTTAGGCAAGATCCAGTCCAAGAAGTGAGAAGAAGTCCTAAGAAGTGCGAAAGAAATCCAAATCACAATAAGCGCAATGACCACGGAATGACGTTTAATAGCTGTCAAATGATGATCTTTTTTCATTCTTTCGTTAATGCGTAAAGTGCACGTTCATCAACGCAAGCGTATAAAAGAGCTACGAAAGAATTATGCGAAAGGCGCGCGTGAACGTACCCCAACCAAACCACAATACTACAAATCAACTGTCAAATTGACATTAGGAGGGATGCCACCTCACTACCTACTTACCCTAGTCGTAGGGAGTTTTGTTACTTACACTACACTTACACTCACTCAAAAGTTCAAAACCTATGAGACGGGAAACTATCTGTTGACAGTTCTGACTCAGTCCCTTAATGTCCCACCAGAGGGCGTAGTGCTAAGCGGTACTTTGACGTTATGCCACCCTTCAGAAAAATTCAATATGGCTAACGGCAAGTCGGCAACTATGCTCAAACTATGCTTTTGTTACGTTCCGTTTCACGTTGTGTTTGTAACCAATTATTTAACTACTGTTCGATCAAATTATTTTGTTACGAACTTACGAAATAAAGTCGTCTCGCTGTTGTATTATGTGCTAATCATGTAAATAAACAGAAATGTAATAAGAGATTTGAATATATTGAATTAGCTCATATATAATATATCAAATAAAGGGTGGTTTAACAAGTGGTACAGACTTTTCGTAGAAAGAAACTACACATGACACTTTAATAATCCATTTAAAGTTTCCCATTAAACGAGCAAGAATTGTATATAAGAACTTTATTTATAATAACTACGAAAAGAACTTCTCCAGAAATCATGGGACGAAAAATGGAAAAATATTTGGACCTCGCATAGTAAAACATTTTTTTTCTATTTTCATGAGTACTTGTACTTGTCCTCCATTCGGCTTGTTATACCCTTTTTGTTTGCTCCCTGTATAATCAGGACTTGGAAACGCCCGCAACGATTTTCACGAAATTTTGTAAATAAGCGTTTTCGGGGGCAATATCTAATAAAATTGATTCAATGCTTTTCTGCGAGTTTTTTATGAACGCTAATGTCTGGAATGAGAAATTTTCTAGTTATTGTCAAGTAACATGTACAGGGAGCTGAGCTAAGTGGAAATACCGTTTCTTGACAAAGAAAGTCTGTACCACTCTTTATTTTAAATCACTCTTTATTTTATGTTTATTAAATTGTTCCAATTTTATTATTCGGTGTTGGTCCATCACTGATAGAAATGAAACTGTATTTTATTGGTATTTTATAACAAATCAAACAAACAGTAAATTATATGTCTAAATAAATAATTGAACTCCATAGACTTATATATGAACTCATTGATCCAACCGTTTTATATGCACCAAAAAGTTTAAACTGAATGCAGCGGGCGCAGGGCCAAGATTAGTTTTATCATATATCCTCTTTGCTATACCCTTTACTTTTTAACAGTCAAGAGACTAGCACTAAATGTCAAAATCTGAAGACTGAAGGACGTCCATAAATCAAATCACTCACTGTTAAGATTGACGAATTGACTTTTCATATTAGGCATATTATTTGCATTTTCTACATTGTTTTTGAATGGTTTTAAAAATTCAGGATTTTAAACAGTTTTTGTTAAATTGTGATATTATTAGGGAACCGAATGTAAAATTTTCACTACAAATTTTTTACTCTTCCTTTCTAATAAACGGGAATCGTGTTTTATGTATTTGCCACTTTGTTTTTCTTTCTAAAATCGTCAGGAAACATTCAAACAAATTATGGGTGACAAACACGAGCTATATAAATTAAGTGATGAAAAAACAGCAAGAGATTGCACAAATGATCTGGCTGTTGATCCAGGTAATATATATAAGATCCAGGTAATAATAGTTTGGACAAGTTGTGGACAGTTTTGTAAATAAGACAGACCTTTCACAATTTCACATTGTATACCTATAAAACATAATATATTCGTAACATACGAACAAGAAAATTAGTAATGCAGATAAAGCAATATTATTAAAATATTTTATTAATATTCTAACTTTTTATTTTATTTACGATTAATATGAGTTTTGTTATTTACTCGCAGAAATGGTCAATTACGTATCAAACAACTTCAGAGTTCTACCAATTTTTGAGAAATCACATTTCGAATACAAGTATATAAAATCTCACCGTATGCAGACAAATGAACTGCTCAGACGTCGTTGGCAGCGATACAGGGAGAACTATCACAATAGGAAGATTACTGCATTAAATTTCCCTTCAGTCCAGTAAGAGAGAATATACTTTATTTTAAATGCCTTTAATTTAAAGCACAACATAGGTTGAAACACATGTGGTGCAAACAAGACTTAAAAAATATATTAAACAGACGAGTACTGAAACTTATTTGCAGATTATCGTATTAGTAAAACTTACTTTCTGTAGTTCCAGATGGAAAAGGTACTGAAAGTATTTTTTATTTAATATTGTGTTTACAACAAGTCACATGTGTGCGTCTTTAAATAATGCTTGCATTGCGGCCAATTGCGGCATGGCTGTACTGCGGGCGATAATTATAATAAGCAGTTAAGCACAAAATTCTTTCCACAGTTTTACTAGATCCATTTTTGTTTCTCCAGATAAGCATCTTCAGGGGGTTCGATCTAGATATGTTTCATAAGATATAGGTCTACTTACCTAAAGTTAAAGCTGAGCAATGGAGGCCCATGTCCACTAGTGGATCATTGTAGCTGTGAGCGATGACGAAGAGTAAGATTGCTCAGTCAACCATATACTTTTTATTACTTTAGGCTAAAATTACCCTATGCTTGGCAGTGCTGTATGATTACCTACCTACTTGATTTGCTAATGTGTTACGGATTTGGTCGTAATTTAAATATTATTTTGCAGTGATTTACATTTCTATAATAACACGATTCGGTCTACGTCAGAGATGATTCCTTCACGCTGCTCAAGTGTTAGAATGAACTTAAAACCAGGACCAGGATTTGATCAACTGGGTGATCGTCCCATACCAAACGAATTGTTAATGAAACGTGGACAAACAAATAAAAAAGTAAGCTTTTCTAAAAAGGAAACTAAAAAAGAAAGTTGCGCTTTAAGCGAAGATAAACCAGTTAAGCAAAGTGTGGATACTGAGGAAAAGAAAGGGAAAAATACTCTGATTACGAAGGCAAAATTATAAACAAGTTATTTTATTTTCTATGCTTTATATTTTTACTTTGATATTACAAGTATTCTATATAAGTTTTTATGTTGTTAGATTTTTGTTGTTATGAATTGGTAATAAAAACAGTTTTTGTTATAAACGGGATTTTCACTTCGATTATATTTGTGAACACCTCAATTTTAGAGCAGTGGTTTGACGGTCCATCTATGTTCACTCACTGCCCACAAAAGTAGCTTTAAATCCGTTAAAGTTATGTTAGTGTTACTTCTCGATAGTCGTATATATTTTTTGTAAAAACAATGGAGGGAAGAGCGGATTTTATTTCTACACTAGCGGATTTATAGCAACGTATAGGGAACCCCGAATCTCGATCTCAAGCCTCGAGCTAGAGTCTGGCCAGCGAGTCTTTGGACACGGAAATGGCGCCAATTTTAAAAATCTTTCACATGTTAACACTGAAAAACTACAATGAAACAATTTTGATACTTACTATTTTTTTGTTTTCTGCTCTTCAGTTTGTGTTTACCTTGCCTACCGGTATGTATGTATGATGTATTTACCGGGAGTAACAGAAAGGGTATAACAAGCCGAAAGGAGGTCAAGGTACTCATGAAACTGAACATCTTTCCCCATGAAACATGGGTCGATATATGAAAAAAATATTTGGACCTCCCATACAAAATCGCAGATCAGCTGATTGATTTACTCTGAGAGGTCCAAATTTTTTTTCATATTTCGTCCCATGTTCCATGGGGAAAGTTGTTCAGTTTCATGAGTACCTTGTCTTCCTTTCGGCTTGTTATATCCTTTCTGTTACTCCCGGTAGATACATCATACATACATACCGGTAGGCAAGGTAAACACAAACTAAAGAGCAGAAAGCAAAAAAATAGTAAGTATCAAAATTGTTTTATTGTAGTTTTTCCGTGTTATCATGTTGCCATTTGAAATATTTGAATTATTTGACGTCCAAAGACTCGCTAGCCAGACTCTAATCGTAAATTATAATGAAAAGAAAATCCCTTTACAAAATATGTAATTTTTTGATTTAGTGGAGATTTTAATTAAATAATGGCAACACCATTTATTTTTATTTATACAAAAGTCTACACTACAAACTTAAGAAAGAGTAAGACGCTAGTTGACTTATAGAGCGTTATCTCTCTCGCTCATTTTGCTTTCACACTCAGTTATGCAAGTAGGCCGCATTTTCCGTCAGTTGAAAAGAAATGTCTGTCCGTGGTGGATGTATACGCCGAAACTTTATTTAATTTACGATTTTGTATAGTTTTGTTACGTTTCTAGATATATAATCGTGTTATAATTTTTATTAGTGTTACTTTATTTATTGTGTTAATATTATATAGTGTTCAGTGGCCGTGAATCGGATCAATAGGAACAGGTGATGTCGAGTACACCCCGAATGGATCGATATCGCTGACTGCTCGGTTATTTATTTTTGTGAAGGGCGGGTGGTGTGTTGGTGTTGTGTAGTGGTTGGTGAGGGGCGATGGAGAAGTCGGGGCGGCCGCGGACGGCGCTCAACGAGTGCGTGAAGGTGGTGGTGAGATGCCGGCCGCTTTCTGAGAAAGAGCGAACGCAGGGGCATGATGAGGTGAGTTTGCAGATTCGCTTGTTTGTATGCGAGGGTGCGCGAGGGTGTCGCGACCCCCGAACGTCTGGAAAACATTGCAAACAATAGGTTTCGGCTAGCTTGAGTTTTTTAATTCTTAGACGTTAAATTGCGGATTAATTGCGCGCCGCTCTTTTCGTTTTTCGTGTCTACCTATCGCGAAAATTTACGACCTGACTGAGGCATGTTATCGTAAATGTTTCCTAGCTACCTGCTTACCAGGAGTTCAGCGTTCAGTAGGAGATTATATCAGTCAGTATGGAAGACATGAATCATTACTATGGTGTGGGCGCCAGGCAGGATTGACGCGAGTCTACGCCTATGCGGGCAGACTTGTTACTTCGCAAAACTATTAGTATTGCTCAATGTACTCATTAATTAATCATGAAATTCATATTAACTTGCGTATAGTTGAAACTGTAGGTACCTCAGTGCTTGCTTATTGACTTCTATGTCTAGCCAAACTTTTGGTATCTACCTACCTCATATCTGCTACTTTCTGAGTAAGAGGTAATTTTTCAGTGTATCAGCCTTAGGAATTGATCTCATCAAGAAATGGAACATAGGTGTAACTGTGTTGTGAACTAAGTTTTAAAGGCTGATTTACCCTTGCAATATTTTCAAAAGCTTAAGGAGACACTGTGCTTTTATAATAAACCTACAAACACATTTATTTGATATACCTATAGCTACCTAAACTGTGTACCTACCATGGCATTGGTAATTTTCCAAATTGGTCAGCCAGCCTTGAGACACCCCAAGTCTAGCCCTTTACAGCTTGGCCTTTGAAAGGGTGTTTTACTTTATACTGCTGCTTTTTAAAAACCTATATTTTCTACCTAATAGGTATGTTGGTAAAATATTGAGATTAGTACAATGGGTTTGGAGTTTACTCCTCCTAAAATAACCTGGGATTTATGTTGTGGCTCCAAGACATTCTTTTTTATATAGCAGGGTACTCCTGTACCTAGCTGCACTAAGAATTTGAAGCCTAAATTTCTCTTAATTTTCCCTGATAAGACCTAAGCAGCAGGCACACTCTAAGAATTCCTTTGACACTCTAATTAGACACATACATATAACACGCCTATATCCCTTGCGGGGTAGGCAGAGGGTAAACGGCCACTTAAACCACGTCTGACAAAAGTTTGAGAGTCATTCAGAAGACTGTGTATCACCATTGTTCTCAGCCTGACGCCAAAAACTCTCAAATCCCTTAGTCGCTTCTTTCGATACCCATGGGACAGATATGGGGCGATGCCATTCTAATCTTGCACGACACGGTACTCTAGTTAGGCACGAATCAAATGACTACTGTTTTAGTGCTACTGGTAGGTATTCAGTAATTGGCGACCAGCGATGTGTATGAACTGGTATCATGTATATTGTAATAATGCGCAGTCAATTCGGGTTCGGTTTCGGACGACCTCCGTGCTCGGGAGGCGTATTTTTAAATCAATAGAGTCTAACTAACCACCACGTCTACCGGTCTGTATTTGTATCTTTTCCGCCAATTTCGTCTGCCCATTATTAATTAAACGAATTTTTGAAGTCCTTAAATTCTGTCCAATAGTCTGCGCCTACCTTAGTTATGTCTTAATAGGGCCTTGTGCTATCAAATTGTAACTGATTCAAAAATACATCTGCAGCTACTGTCTGCCGCGGTCATTGGGCGCGTGAATCATACTTGCCTGATTGATGTATGAGCGATTGCGTATTGGATATGTTTACATGCGATGCGTTTTATCGTTCTTGCATGTGCATACTCCAGTTCTGTCTGACATACATATCATGTATATCATGTAGGAGCCTTGAGATGTAATTAGCTTCTTCATTTAAATATTTGGCCGTTGTGTTCTATTCAACGGGACATCGCACCTTTTTGAATACCCTAGGGTCTATGTCTAGCAGTAGACTGCTATTCTTAACTAAGCGGATGTGATGATAACTCAATGGACGTACGAGGTAGAGGTATTAATAGGTAGATATAACATATGGCGTGATGGTATAAGTGCCAGGTGACCCAAACGTCGACCATATGTTCCACACATCATATGCCGACCGCAGTGCTCCGCAAAAACAGTAGTAACTAGCGTAAAGATGTCAAGGCTTGTGGCCAGTCGGACATTGCTTGCACCGCGTACAACAAAGTTCTTATGGTTAAAAGGTATCATGTAAGCGAAGGTCCCAGATCCCAGGCAGACGCAGTTGCTTTCAGTTCAGACAATTGAAAGTATCTAATGAGGTCAGGTCGCGTTAATGCAATGCAAGGTACTAAAACTTGCGAGGAGCAATGCTATATCTGAATTTACGTCAAAGTTATCTGCCTGCCCTTATCCCAAATCAAATGGGGTCGGTGCAACATGTTTTGTTAGAACACAATCGCTAAGGATATGGCTGGCTATGTTTTACTCGCGGCCACCTGCCTGACGTCAACCCTCTTTGGGAATGCAGATGATACCACCGTCACCATGCGTTTGGCTTAGCCGACAGATGTTGAGCGAAAGTCAAAAACTCTACGTCACCTTTTACGAAACACCCTGAGTGGGCTAGGGGTGGCAGTATTCTTAGCCACTACCACACGGAACTTAGCCGCTATTGACGGATTCACGTCCAAGTGTTTCCTTTAAATAAACAAATATCCTACCGCACATGTTTCCCATCTGCCTAAACTAATGTAACGCCAAAAAGTGCGTTGACCTTATCTCACAACACAGCATCAATCAAATTCAATCAGCTGTCCCTCCCCCGCGTCGCGATCTCGCAGTAGGGACCTAGATATCATACGTATAGCACGCCTATATCCCTTGCAGTGTATGTGTACCATCTGCCTAAACTAATGTTACGCCAAAAAGTGCGTTGACCCCAATCTCACGACACAGCATCAATCAAATTCAATCAGCTGGTCCCTCCCCCGCGTCGCGATCTCGCACAATACTTACGAACGAGCAGCCAAATGTAGGTACCTAGATAACATACGTATAGTACGCCTATATCCCTTGCAGGGTATATGTACCATCTGCCTAAACCAGTTGTACTGCCAGGGTCTCACACAATACTTACGACCTCTAGGTACCTAGATAACATACGTATATCACGCCTATATCCCTTGCAGTGTATGTGTACCGTCTGCCTAAATAAATGTAACGCCAAAAAGTGCGTTGACCCAAAATCTGACAACACGGCATCAATCAAATTCAATTAGCTGGTCCCCCGCGTCGCGATATCCGAATAAACCAGTTGTACTGCCAGGATCTCACACAATACTTACGAACGCAGCCAGATGTAGGTACCTAGATATCATACGTACATCACGCCTATATCCCTTGCGGAGTATGTGTACCATCTGCCTAAATGAATGTGACGCCAAAAAGTGCGTTGACCCAAAATCTGACAACGCGGCATCAATCAAATTCAACCAGCTGGCCTCCTGCGTTGATATCGCATCATAAGAACCAAAAATATCGCACCATACTTATGATACAAGCGGGCAGATGTAGAACTAAAGTACGGCCGTTAGATTAGGCTATATTTGACAGATGTTAAACCCATATCAGAAGACACGTCAACAAAGAAAAATAGACTATGTAGCATTGCATTAGCATGATTTTGACAGCTGTCAAATATGGCCTATTCAAACGGTCTTACTGAGGTACACGTAATGCACATTTGTAGCTGACCTGCTCCGTATTTAGGCATAGATCCTCGGACCAGTCTCATACGGCCTTCTCACGTTTATTTATTTACGTACACTATGTTATATCATGTATGATGTTTTCCATTTTGTAAACAATCATCACATCACATCGGCAGATATGGCGCAATGGTAGTGCTGTAATGGCAGAAGGTTCCGGGTTCGATTCCCGGTGGGTCTTTTCACAAAGTAGATAGGAACGAAGACTGTACAATGCGTTTGGGGTGAGAGAATGTTTTTGTGTGTGTGTTTGTGCAAACCTATGTTGCCAGTTATCTCATAAACTACTAGTCGGATTTTGATGCGGTTTTCAGTGATTAATTAGGATTTTATTTCTGCATGTTCTTAGACAAGTATTGCGTAAACAACTCGCCAGTGGGCGCGGCAATTATCTCCAAAACCACTGGTCTGATTTTGATGCAATTTTCAGTAGGTAATAGATGAAGATTTGACTGAGAAATGTTCTTAGCTAGGTGTTACGCGAACAACATGCTAAATAGGGAGCGCTTAAAACGGCCGTACGTCTTTTAAAGTTTTGTTTTCACTTGTTCACACCGGACTTTTCTTTCCTATCGTGGCTACGATCTGGCTAGACTAGTCGCCTAGACGCCAAAACGTCGCCAACCTTCCAATCTGTTCAACACAAAGTTGGTCAAGGTTTAAAACTTCAAGGACTGAACGGAATACTTACCTAGGTATAATGGGAAACTCTGTTCACTCACTGATTCTCAATGGTCCTGGTTGCTATCTATGATCACTTGACGGCGGCGGGGGTCGTTACACAACCATGTCAGAGTAGGTAGTTTGCGGTAAGAAACCGACACCAGGGTTCATCGGGTCGTTGGATGGCTCGGTGTCCCACTCGAAAAGAAAAGTGGAGTAATTACTAAAAGATTTTTGTATTTCAAGTAAATAAAATTGTAAGAAAGACACAAGCTTTGTTTGAGATTAGCAACATTTCAAAAGCAATTACTCTAGCTCTACTAACCACAGAAAACGATATTCTGAAATCAGGTAGAGCAGAGATATCGTAAGTTACCTAGCTTTCGCATTTATAGCTAAATATGGATCAAGAATTATAATATCAGCAGTGTCCTATCTATCTGTCTGACCTAAACCCACTAGCAATTCTAACCACAGAAAACGATAGGTACTCTGAAATCAGGTAGAGGCAGAGATATCGTAAGTTAGCTTTCGCATTTATAGCTAAATATGGATCAAGAATTATAGTATCAGCAGTGTCCTATCTATCTGTCTGACCTAAACCCACTAGCCATTCTAACCACAGAAAACGATATTCTGAAATCAGGTAGAGCAGAGATATCGTAAGTACCTAAGCTTTCGCATTTATAGCTAAACATGGATCAAGAATTAGAAACCGCCGACCGCAGGCGCAGACGCAACTATATCGCAATCACAGATCAACTCAATAAATAGAGTAGCTTTTTGTAGTATGTTTTTTTATAGGTTGCTGCGTCTGAAGTGAAACCACTTTATCTTACCCGACTGCCTCCAGAGGGTTAAGAGGGATCTATAGTCATTATTTTTCATACAAACGCTTTCAACGTATCCCTCTGCCAATTCGGAACTGATCGACTAAATTTTTGGCACGGTAACTCTTCTGGACTAGATCTATGCTCCATATTCTTTTTCTGGTTATAATAATGCATTTAAAAAAAGATATGGCCGTGGCAAAATGCTCTAAAATTATCACCAAGTTTACGCCTTGGTAACTTCTAAATATGACAATAATTTCAGCAAAACAAATGATACGGGCATAGAATATTTTATTGGCAACAAAATAATGCCACTATCAACAAATTCGGTG
Source organism: Phthorimaea operculella (assembly GCA_024500475.1). Taxonomy (NCBI): domain Eukaryota; kingdom Metazoa; phylum Arthropoda; class Insecta; order Lepidoptera; family Gelechiidae; genus Phthorimaea; species Phthorimaea operculella. The sequence goes on from JANFCV010000262.1 coordinate 369,808, forward strand.
GCGATTTCGAACGGGGAACCTGGTAAACCCAGAACGCAAATTATCCGGTAGCGAGCTATAACTGTCTCTTTTACGGCTGCGGGACGGGTGGGATGCATAAATGAGATAGAAATATTTTTATCAACTGACAACTCAAGAACTATCAGCTCGGTATAGTAGCCTCTTAAGTTTTTCGAGAGTATGTAGGTATGTAGACAAGAACATACTTTTCATGGGCCACAGCCACAGACTGGGCGGATCTTGACATGTGAGGTATCGTCGTATTGTTTTATCGCAAAATACAACTTTGAAATCTGCTTGTTGTATGTACTATGCATACTTGTAAGTAAACCTTCCTCTTAAATTACTCTAGCTATTAAAAAAACTGCATTGAAATCCGTTGCGCAGTATACGAAGAATTAGCGATTTTTATGACAGACAGATAGAGAAACGCAAAAAGCGACTTCATTATACTATGTACTAAAGTTCATCAAAAGCCTTATTGAAGTGTATTTTGTCGTCATCAAACTGTTGACGGCTGTTATCAAGCTACCGTAATGTTTTTAGGTCAATCAATGAAAGAAAGTCCTTGATTGTTCGATGTCCTTGTGCAGACTAACCTTTCCGTTTACGTTCCAGAAAAGTCACTTCTTATTTTAAGGTGGGACACCGAGCCGTCCAACGACCCGATAAACCTTGGTGTCAAGCATAAGTGTTTTTCAACCACCTACTAAAAACACTAAACGCGCATAATAAGTATTCGAGGGTAATCTTAGGCTCTTAGGCTGACAACTTATCACTAGTACCTAGTGATAGACAAACTAAAATGACTCTCAAATATACCTCAAGCGGCGTGGCGGTACCACGATACCGACAGCATATTTTGTGGCCGCTTTCTGTCTGCCTAACCTGCAAAGGATAAGGCGTGATATGTGCGCATTTGAGAACATGCCAACACAATCAGAGATGAGAGAATGGCGCTGGTAACGCCGCATTTTCATAACAAATTGTTCTGTTTGAGATAACTATCTCCGGTGAAATTACGTAATACGAGTATCAGGGTTTATTCTGGAGTCGGTTGGCAGTATAAGCATAAATACTATAAGTTTATAATCATGGCTAACACGTCTGACAAACGTGGTGTAAATGGCCGTTTCGTACAGCTGTTTACCCTGCAAGGGATATAGGCGCGATGTATGTATGTATGTACGTATGTCATAGCAAAGAGCAACTTATGGGATCTTTTGATAGCTTTGGTTCCCTGCTGGGCGCTCATCTACGAATGATCTGTGACCGATTAATGCTAACTAAAAAGCGTTTTAGCATAGTTTGTGTCGATATAATACGGTCAGTTGAATGGTTTCAGAGGCAATCGAATTGAGTGTCGCTGGAATCTACAATAGCCTACAAGTTAGAAAATCAGGGACTAGATCGACCAATAACAGCTTTGAAACAACAATACCTACTTTTCAGCTATTGGTGATCTTAATGATCAGCCTAATGAACGAGATATCCGAACGTATAACAGTAGTTTTCTGTTGAAATAATGCATTTAGTTATAAAGGCCTACTTTACCTAGTCACGTTATCAGATGGTGTGCACCCTGCGTGCAGCCACTCGGTATAATGCTATGCAAATGTAGGCCTATCTCCAACAATGGCTCATCATGACAACCAGGTCAAATACACTGAAAACATTAGGTTATTACTAGGTACTTCGTTGCAATCTTTTCTTATTAACTATTAACAGTACCTCAAATAAGAAGGATTAAATGTATGTTGATTACCGAATTTTTAATCACTTGCCGAGCTAGGGTTACAATTTACATGAATGTTGGTTTTTGACACTGTTTAGTTAGGTCTGGTACAAACTGAATCTTTTAAATAATGATAACTTGAGGTACTGCTGGATAATATGAACTTAAGCAGTATTGGGCAGACATAAATCTAGTTAGAGTTGTAGCAGACCGCAGTGGATTGGAAGCGCAGAAAATTACCGGTAAGTAGCAAAAGTAGCTACAAAAAATAAATAGATGAAGGTTTATCCTACTTCCGTGTTGTTGAAGAAATGTAAAATAAAAAATCTGCCACCAAACCAGATCCTTGTCATTGATTTGTAAGGCGCAAGCTCCACAGAGTAGATGTAAGATATATTCTGTCAAACAAGTGACATCGCGACGCTTGAAACCGTTTTCATATAAAATGTATGAAACGGAAGAAGCAGTCACAAACGTAAGACGTGCGTCCCATTCCCATCGATGAAGTCGCTTGTCTGATAGATATGCTCGTCGCGTCGCATATCTATTCTTTGGAGCTGGCCCCTCAAAATTTTCATTGCCTTTTATCTGTCATGGCATGGTTCGTGCGTCTGTTTGCTATCGTCATGGTTCCATTCTGCCATTATGAAATATGGGGGCTGTAGTCATGTGGGTTAATGTTGCCTGCAGACATGTGTATTATGTTATGTAAATTGACTTATTTCCATGCAGCAATCCGTCAAAATTACCCACAATTTGATAAATTACCATCTATGTAAGTATAACAAAGAAAATTACTTAGAATTCGTACCTTGATCTTGAAATAGTTCTGTTCGGTAGTAAATTTTTACTGCAAAGAAATCTATTTTAAATTCAAATCTAGGGAAGTGTACCCAAGAGTGTAGTAAATTTTACAGCAGCGAGGCGAATCCTATTGTATTGCAATGTTTTCTATCGTAAATTTTTACGTTTATGCTTATTTTATTTCTTGTATTTTCATTTGAGTAGTTATGTCTTTTGTTATGGTTGTATGCGTATTGCGTACATATACCTGTATTACCATTGTCACGCGTCAGTAAACGGTTCTTAGAATAAGTTACGTACCCTTGACTTGTACCTTTGTTTTATATTCCCTGTTACCTTACCTAGGAAGAGAACGAGAAGGGCTCCCTGGACCAGAAATGGTATGAGCGGCTGTCATCCACCAAGGCACCAGAGAAAAAACCCCGCAAGGGCATAAGACAGGTGTGATATACGCACTAACTTGGTACCAGGGGAGCATGCGTAACAGGGTGTGGTAGATGTACCAAGGCACCAGAGAAAATTACCCGCAAGAGAAACGCTACCACCAGCACTAACTGGGTACCAGGGGCACATGAGTAACACGGTGGTTTGGTCAAACACAAGTGTGGGCCTTGGTGATCCTGAATAACATGTGTGGTTTTCATTAACAATCTTTATAACAGACATTTTAACGTTAAAAGTCCATAATTTGATATGTTTTATATTTACTAAAATGTGTTTAAGGTGGTGGTTGAATAAAATTGGTAACTAAAACGATTTGCGCTTAGCTCAGTTAAGAGTCAATCAGAACAAAATTCTTTCAAGCCTGTTAGTCCTTTTAAAGACATTCCAGAACTCGTAATGTAAACGACGAATGCCCTAACTTGGCACTGTGGCGTGTTATCCGGCAATCTTGCATCTGATACAAGATTCCTACATTAATAGTCTCGTCTCGATTACCAATCAGATGTTTTAAATATTCTTCCAAGTAGCTCTTAAGAAAGAGGCTGTATTTCCTATTCAGCAGTTCTTTCCTAAAAGTACTAGGAACATAATCGAGAATTATCAAGACCTCATAATAGTTAGGAACCGATTTTTTAAAACTGCATTGAGTAAGTTAATCTTGTCCAAATCGGCTATGGGAGTCATGGTAACATTGATTGGAATTTCGTCACCATTTTCACAGTCTTAAGAAATCGTCAACAAAGGTTGATGACCTACTATTACACTCAAATACCAGGAACCAGTAGGAGGTGTTTAGTAAAATAAGCTATTCTGGGCAGGGAGTAACAAAATTGATCTGGCGGCACTACCGCCAAAACTTTATGAGACAGAACAAAACTACATATAGGGTGTTCTGCAGAACGTTGAACATACGGAAAAGGGTGTTAATACTCGTGATTCTGAACAACTTTTACTATGGCGCTACCTGCGAATTCGCAAAAAAATATTTGAATTTTCCATAGAAAAATTCACACTTAGTCGGCAAAGATGTATGGAACACCTAAAATTTTTTATGCTAATTCGCATGTGGCCTCATAGTAAAAGTTGTTCAGAATCATGATTAGAAACACTCTTTTTCGTATGTCCAACGTTCTGCCTAACACCCTGTATAGTAGATTCCAATTACTAGGATCTCATAACTCATAACAGTTCTTATGTTTTCATTCCTTGCGTCCTGGGAGTCATGGCAACATCGATCTGGCATCACCATTGCATCGCCACTGTCTACTAAGACATCAACAAACGCACTAGATTCAAATCAAATTACCAGGAGACCATCACCCGCAAGAACTGCTTCGTTACAAATGCTTTCCTTCCTTGCGTCTTAGGAGTCATGGTAACATCGAACCTGCGTCACAATCGTCACAGTTTTCTATTGAGGCATCAACAAACGCACTAGATTCAAATCAAATTACCAGGGCAGCAATACCCGTAAGAACTTTTTCGTAAGAAATGCTTTTTGTCCTTGCGTCCTGGGAGTCATGGTAACGTCGATTATAACTTCTTCTCGTCATCATCAATTATCATTTTTTATTTATCATTTACTATTCAATTGTAAGAATATTACATTGTCAAATCGCCAGTGTCTCCTGAAATCCAAAATATCAAGAAACAGCTAGGTTATGTAAGGAAAGTCTCAGTTGCTTTCAGTCATGGTAGCATTGATGAGAACTAAGTCTCCTGTGATATCTACAAACGCACTATTAAATTACCAGGATGGCATAACCTGTAAGAACTACGATAGCGCCTTCTTTCCATTCTGCATGGTAACATTGATCTGTCTTCACCATTGCATCGCCACAGTCTAAAACATCAACAAACGCACTAAATTAAAATCAAATTACCATGAGATCATCACCCGTAAGAACTGTTTCATAAGAAATGCTTTCTGTCCTTGCGTTCTGGGAGTCATGGTAACGTCGATTATAACTTCTTCTCGTTATCATCGCCAGTGTCTACTGAAATCCTAAATATCAAGAAACAGCTAGGCTATGTAAGGATAGTCTCAGTTGCTTCTAGTCTTGGTAGCATTGATGAGAACTACGTCTCCTGTGATATCTACAATCATCATTGGCCTCATACGTCTGTGGCAGACGATTTATTCAGTGTCTGAGGCAAGATTTTTCATGGCTGTATAAGCCGATACGGGAGCGGCATGACTTTCCGCACGCTCTACAAACGAAGGTGGAATTAGAGACTGGCAAATGCATGTTTAGATGTCGTTTTTGCCTTTTGTTTGCGAGACCAGCGAACCAGGCATCATCGTGAGCTTTACGCCCATCAAACACACGCTTTCTCCATACATCCCTATTCTCAGCAAGCTTCTCCCAGCTTTGATGGTCGATGTCAAACGCAGCCATGTCCCGTTTGGCGCAATCTTTGAAACGTAGCATCGGTCTTCCAACTCCTCTTTTGGCGTTAGCTACGGCGCCAAGCAGGACACGCCGCGGTAGACGCGAAGGTGCCATGCGGTACACATGCCCTAGCCACCGCAATCGTCTTTGCTTAAGCAAAGCGGTAAAGCTAGGCAGCTGTGCAATTTCTAGAACTCGCTCGTTTGTGACTCTGTCCTGCCAAGTTATATGCAAGATGTTTCTTACGCAGCGCATATGAAATGTGTTGAGTCGACGTTCTTGTTTTGCGTACGAAGTCCAGGTTTCAGCTCCATACAAGAGTATGCTTAGAACGCAAGTTTGGTAAACAATTATCTTGGTTTTTGTGGTCAGGTGTTTATTATTCCATACTCTTGTACTGAGCCTGCCGAACATGGTCGCCGCTTTGCCGATACGAGTATTGATCTCAGCATCGAGGGTGAGATTGTTCGACACAGTCGACCCCAAGTAGCAAAACTTGTCAACTATGTTCAAGGGAACGCCACCGAGCAAAATACGTGGTGTTTCTCCACCTTGAGCTAGCACTACTGTTTTTGGCATTAATGGACATTGAGAACAGAGAACACGCGTGGGAAAACTTATCAACAATGTCTTGAAGCTCACTTTGAGAATTAGCAACGAAGGCTGCATCGTCAGCGAACAAAAGGCTATCGACGAATAAGTCATCGCGGTTACGCTTTGACTTAAGAAGCGAGATATTGTACAGCTTCCCGTCAGCCCTTGTGTGCAGGTGTATACCCTGTTGGTCATCGCCGAAAGCAACTTTAAAAGCAATGAGAAGAAAATACCAAACAGGGTAGGAGCCAACACGCAGCCTTGGCGAACACCTCTACGCATTTCGAACGGCTCGGATGTATTGCCGTTAAAAACAACAGATCCTTTCATGTCCTCGTGGAAGGATTTAATGAGGCTTAGTAGTTTCGGAGGGCACCCGATGTTTAAAAGTGCAGTATAGAGTCCTTCTCTGCTGACGGTATCGAAGGCTTTGTTAAGGTCGACGAACGCCACAAACAGAGGTGTTTTCTGCTCTCTACACTTTTCCTGTAGTTGGCGAAGTGTAAAGATCATATCTGTTGTGGAACGTTGGGCGCGGAATCCACATTGCGATTCGGGATATACACGATCAGCAAGTTTCTGGAGTCTTATTAAGACTAACCGAGCAAATAATTTACCTACTATACTTAAAAGGATATTCCACGATAACAGTTACAGTCACCGCGGTCACCTTTGCCTTTGTATAGGGTAATGATGTTAGCATCGCGCATATCCTGTGGTATATATCCTGCTTCCCAACATTTACACAACAGATTGTGCAGGATGGGTAATATGCACTTGAGCCTGATAATTTCGGCGTGGGTACCATCGTTTCCAGGTGATTTTCCAATTTTAAGCTGCTTAACAGCCTTGTGGTACTCCCTTATGGTAGGAAGATCATCTAACTCAGTCCAGGTAGCTAGTTTTGGCATGCAATCTGCAGCTTCTGGCATTATGTTCACTGGTTCTGAGTAGAGACCAATATAATGTTCTACCCATCGTTCGAGTTGGCGTTGAGCATCTGTAATAACAGTGCCGTCCGCTTCTTTAAGGGGGGCTGTTTTTAGGAAAAGGACCAAGGGCCTTTTAATCCCAGCGTAAACACCACCAAAGTTTCCCATATCAGCGCATGATTGAATGCTTTGACAAAGCTCGGTCCAGTATGCATTTGCAAAGTACCGTGATGTGCGTTGTAAAGCTGATTTTGCATTCGATAGGTCGATACGCGTCTTTTCGGATGGGTTAAGGCGATGTTTTAGCGCAGCTTGTCGTTTGGACTCGAGCAGAGGTGTAATGTGTTCGAGATTTTCAGCGAACCAGTCCTGGTTTTTGGCTTTCTGATGACCGAAAGCCGTACCGGCTACTTCTGTAAGTAGCTTCTTTACTTTGCCCCATTCCTCCTCTATCGGAGCGTCTACATCCCAGGTAGCAACTTCGTCGCGTACCAGCTCTTCGTACTTTTGGACCACCTCATCGTCTCTGGTTTTTGGAAGATCGAGCTTCTTCCTACCAGGCAATTTGGATGAGTGGATCTTTTGTGAGCTATAGCAACTTGTGATGCCACCAGGAGTGATCTTTGTCACAATCAGCGCTGTGAAATGATCGCTTGTGCAGGGTCTTGCGGAGTTTTTTTTTTTGTAAAGATAAGGTCTTGTTGATGCCAGTATCCGGAACGAGGGTGTTTCCAGGACACTTTGCGAGTTGATTTGCCTTTAAAGTAGGTATTGGTAACACACAGTAGGTGTTTAGAGCATAGCTCTAATAAACGTTGGCCGTTTTCATTAAGCTTCCCTATACCGTGGTTACCTATACAATCTGGCCAAGCAATGTTGTCCTGTCCGACCCTAGCGTTAAAATCGCCCAGAATATATAAGCGGTCAGATGGTTTTAACCCGCGTAGAGTCTGGTCGAGCTGGTCATAAAACTGTGTTTTGGCTTCATCTGTTGCGGATAGTGTTGGTGCGTAAGCAGAAATCAGTGATACGTAACCATGGTCCGTATTTAATCGCAGCAACATAATGCGTTCCGAGATGCCGCAAGGAGCCTCTATAGATGTTAAGAGGTCGTTGCGTATGGCAAAGCCAACACCATACTCGCGCACAGCGCTACTGTCCTTTCCTTTCCAGTAGAATGTATAATGTGTCTCACGCAAGGAACCCTCGTCAGGAGTCTGGTCTCTTGTAAAGCACAAACAGCAATGTTCAGTCTGTGTAGTTCGGCGTCGATTACGGCAGTTTTACGCAGATCTTGTGCGTCAGTAGAAGAACCTCCACAGGTGTCAGGGAGGCCTGTCCTCATAGTACGGACATTCCATGTTGCAAATCGCATGGATAAGCGGGGTTGGTTTGTGGTATTTTTATGCCTGTTAGTCGCAGGTGTACAATGTAACGGCGCCGATTGTCCAGTTGAGGCTGGTGCTCTCTACACCCTAAAAGAGCAAACCAGCACCGGGGCGGATCAGTACCTTATTGGTCGGGGGCTGCCCAACTTGGAGCGGGCGGTAACTGATCAGTGGGTCTACGATGGACCCTCCCACTGACGGAAGCGACCCCTGGCGCCCGCACTTACGCCCATACGTGCAGACTTATAACCGGTCACTGCCACTTCCCGTGTTGTTATCCGCGAGACGCGGGTGAAGTTTCCTCTCCACAGACACTGCGTTGCCTGGGACGCAATTATGGAAAACGCAGGGCTGCCCAGGACCTGCGCCACCCTCTCGGCCTTCCTGGCTGACTCCACAGGAACGACGAGTCGATACGTGCGGAGCCAGGTCGGCTGCAGGAGTCTGCCGCACGATATATATGAGTTAATCGCACCTGACGGAGACCCCATTTCGGGGTTTAAGTGTGGAGTTTTCCTTCTCCAGGACCCTGATCGACTTGGGTCGGAATGAATCCCTCGGTCGGCTCTTACGACCCCCACGGGAAGAGAAGGGGTGGTGCTATTCTACTCTGCCGGCACCACACGGCTATCTACAAACGCACTATTAAATTACCAGGATGGCATAACCTGTAAGAACTACGATAGCACCTTCTTTCCATTCTGGGAGTCATGGTAACATTGATCTGGCGTCACCATTGCATCGCCACAGTCTAAGACATCAACAAACGCACTGGCGACGTCGCGACGCTTGTTATAGTCAACAATTAACTAGGAAAGGAAATAAAATGCCAATGTTTTATGCATTCGAGCCGTAAAACGAATCATTTGCTTCATACATTTCCGTATTGACAATGCAAATTACTGCCTATATTGAAATGTAGATTCAGGTACTTTTTTATCGGCGCATTTTAATTCTATTCGATTTCTTCATAAATTGGATTTATTTCTTTATTATCGTTAAGATATACAATAATCATATCAAATCGGTACTAAATAACAATACATAAATGTACAAAATACTCTTGCCGTATGATCCCGGCTTAGAATATCATCACCCTAATTCTACCCCTGATTGTAAAAACCGACTTAAAAGAGAAATTCGAGAATGGTAAGCTGCGTTCCCCGTGAATTTATTAAACATCTTGCATTGCGCTCGCTAATCTAGCTGCCAAGCGTGGTGGGTATGGCAATAACCCCCCGAAAGAGGGGGTCCCGACGTCCAACAGTGAACTATTGTGGCTAAAGTAATTGTACGTACTTTGACCATTAGTAAGGCGTTATTGTTATGGAACACTAATTATATTTGATTTTAAGGTTCCGTGGTTATTATCACTAAAACTATAAGACATTATAACGGGTTTTAACTCACGGTAGGGATATATCGAGCACCCAATATTTCGGCGATGTTGCAATCGCCATGATCACCGGGTAAACTGTATATCCCTACCGTGAGTTAAAACCCGTTATAATGTCTTATAGTTTTACTAATTATATTATTTCAATTAAATTTTCAATATCAATGGCGACCATTACTAGCTTTAAACAAAAGATTCGACTCTATCTGTGAACAGGCACTATCAATTTAATCTACTAAACGGTTTAGAAAGGACAATGTTGTATTATGTGCTATCAATGCTCTTATCACTGATATGATAACGATGATTGCAGATACCAGCTGACTGGACAGACTGTACTATCAGCAGCACCTAAGCTTGCCATTTATGTAATCTGACTTTAATGTTTATTCCTAAAATAGAAATATTATATGACATCACATCACACATCATCCCATTGCAGTCCACTGCAGGACATAGGCCTGCCCAGGCAGGGCACGCGACAAGCCACGCTCTCTCGTTTTCGCCATCCAGTCGATACCAGCTGCTCTCATTAAGTCATCGGTCCATCTGTCCGGAGGGCGTCCAACGCTACGCTTTACAAGACGTGGCCCGAGAACCCGATTACTCCAAAAAATGTATAGAGAACCAAAATATTCTCATTCTATAAAGGGTAACTGGATGTGTTGCCGATAGCACACAGTTTACGCGGTCGGTCACGATGTCCATTTACTTTTTGCCGATTAGTGCTCCACAAACGTTGAAAATACTTCTTATTGGTGCAATTACATCTTATTGAAATCGAAATAGTCTTTCAAAACTCTGAATATTTTGCTGAGATTGCTGTAACTATAAATAGTTTCAAAAGATAATAATTTAAAAATTCCTCAAGAATAATAATCATATACTGAGCGAATTCATTAAGTATTTCATTGTTATGTTATTACTAGTTGATTACCTACTTCCAGTCTACCTTCAAGATCATAATTATAACATTTATCATAATAATAACTTTCCTAATTGGCTTTATTACCACATTATGATGAATGAAATTTTCCTCTGTGACATTAACATGATTTGGTTTTGCACGAAGGGTTTGGTTTGGTTGACTGACACTAATTTGGATGTTGTTGACAGTGTAATAACATGGTTTTGGTAATAATAAGACAATATTATTGTTATCCTGGTCACGGCACCAACTATTGGTTATCTTTGTCTAGGCCCAATTGTAACCTGAGCGATATCTGTGCGATACGTAAGTAGCAATATTCTGAACAGTACAAAAATATCAAGACAGTGATTGAGTTCCGTTCCGTTACGCACGTAACCATCGACTACTATAGTTCAAAGAGGGCTTTGTCATAGACTTTTGCTTTACAATAGACAATTATAAAGAACTTTCAAATAACAAACACAACATTATGATTGCTTCAGTCTACATAAGTTAAACTCTCCTCCTCATTAGTGGTCGCGTGACCAAGGTCAAGGGTATGGTCACCACACAAATTACTCATTGTCAAGCAGTCCAATCTTGATCGCTTTTACCAATGAGTATATTTCTATTTATAAAGAAAACCAACAGAACAGGTCACTAAACTTGGTGATGGTGGTATTAAAACTATGTATGATAAAACAAATCTGACTAAGTATGTTGTACAGCCAAGCTTTACTATATGTAACTCATCTTGCACGTCGTATCAAAATAATATAAACATCACATCCATATTTCCAACGCTATAGTCGAAAGACCACTCGCTGCAGTCGCGGCCGCATTTCGTTCCCTTTTTCACTTGATTTTAAAACTCAAATGAGAAAAGGATCGCCATACGACTGCAATACAGCCGCGAATGCAGCGAGTAGTCTTTTCGATTAAAACTAAGCTTGACTGTTCAATCCACAACTTCTACCTGAAAAGGATCAGGATTGCTGTGGTAAACCCTTAGGTAAACCTGTTTATTTTGATCTCTCTCTCTTTGTCTATTTTGATGACTTAAGCCCTTACATAAATATTAATATACATACATACATACTATTGACTCTAAATTAAACACAAGAGTTCTTCGGAATAAATACTTTTAATTAAATAATTTCGGATCGCTCATAACATAAACAATGGTCCGCGCGCGTCAACCGATAGCGTCCAAGAGCGCGAGCCCCAGGGCTGGGACCCATTCAGTTGTCGAGATTAGTGCTGATCATAGCTTGTCGATTTTCAGCCTAACAGTTCGGCCATCCTGCAGTCGTCCTTCGGCCTCGAAGGACAGTTGAAGTCGCATCTGGTTGATCTTGATTGTGCAGCACACTCGCACGTCGTCCGCCGTAGGCAGTAAAGCGAAGACCCGATGGCAGACCGTGGCAGCCTCTTCCAGCAGATCTTCACCATATTAGGCATGATGTTTCCAACGCTGTGTAGGCCCCGTAGGCAAGCGTTTGATAACAAAACACAACGCTGTGTAGGCCCCGTAGGCAAACGTTTGAATACAAAAACTTAACGCTGTATAGGCCCCGTAGGCAAGCGTCTGATTACAGAAACTGAACGCTGTGTAGGCCCCGTAGGCAAGCGTCTGATTACAGAAACTGAACGCTGTGTAGGCCCCGTAGGCAAGCGTCTGATTACAGAAACTGAACGCTGTGTAGGCCCTGTAGGCAAGCGTCTGATTACAGAAACTGAACGCTGTGTAGGCCCCGTAGGCAAGCGTCTGATTACATAAACTGAACGCTGTGTAGGCCCCGTAGGCAAGCGTCTGATTACAGAAACTGAACGCTGTGTAGGCCCCGTAGGCAAGCGTCTGATTACAGAAACTGAACGCTGTGTAGGCCCCGTAGGCAAGCGTCTGATTACAGAAACTGAACGCTGTGTAGGCCCCGTAGGCAAGCGTCTGATTACAGAAACTGAACGCTGTGTAGGCCCCGTAGGCAAGCGTTTAATTACAGAAACTGAACGCTGTGTAGGCCCCGTAGGCAAGCGTTTTTATTTTTTATAATGTGTTGTAAGAATTTGCGCGGTCGATAGTTGAGAGACTTACTACTGCTCTATCAGATCTTCATCAGATGACGAGTCTTTTGGTCTGTCATGCCAAATCTTAATTTTGTCACGGGCAACTATGTTTTTGTAAGTTTGTTTGCATTTCGTGTATGACGTTACCTCATAGCGATCGTTAGGAAGCACAGCTGTAATCTTGTATGGCTCTGCGTATCGTTGAACGAGTTTTCCACTTGTCAAACCAGGACGTACTATTTTACCATAACCAACTGGCCCGTATGTAAAGGCTCTACAACTCGCCGATCTTTCTCATCTCGTGTTTTCATTTGAACTGCATTTGTCTTAATTGTTTGAGCAGCTTCGTCTCGAGAATTCGATACGTCTTCGCTGTAGACTGCCCCTTGCAAATCATTTGATAAATGAGGTCTTAAGCCACACAGCAACGGAACTGTAACGGAAACTTGCCTGTTCCTTGTATGGTAGCATAGTGTGGTACCTAACTTACCACTTGACAGCCCTAGTCACACGATTCTGCATATATATCATTTACCTGCTTTCTACCATCACCTTGAAGCTCAAACGTGTTTTGTTTTTCGGCCGTCAACGCACCACCTATCCCTCAAGGATTAAAGGCCTGATATGTACTTAAGTGTTTTGTGCAACATCTTCTCGGTAAGATCAGTTGTCATATGAGTTGCCTTGTAGCTACTTATAGCACAGCTTATAAAACTGAAAACACACAACATGAAAATTATATGATTTTTATGAATGTACTTTTTTTCCTATGCAGATGAATATTGTCGCATTAGTAAAACTACTGATGATGATGTCTATCTTAGCCGATTCCGGCTGCAGCGGTTGCATCAGGAGCGGGGGCTCAGCCTGTTTTGCCCGCTCGTAGCTATACCCTCATGTGACTGCAGTAGCCGATCGTGTTTTGCAGTACTAATATTTCAGTGGCGCAGTTTCAATCATTACATCCATCGTCTGACACACAGGATTTACACATTTGCCACTGAGGCTTAACTCACTTGCCATTGCCACACAAGCCTCACACAGGCCTGACTTTTCCCTAAATGCCACCGAAGAATTTGAAATCGTGTGATTGAACCTCTCGACAAGTCCATTTGCTCGAGGAATAGCCGCATTAAGAATACACTTAAATTTCTTAAGAGTACCATTCATTGTATTCAATAATCAAGCGTCGAGTAAACGCAATAAGAACTTCATAAACTTCACCGAAAAGTTAAATACGTGACACAATTTGTTCAAATCTAATTTTCCCCTTCTCTACTGAATCACAAAGTAAGTATTGACTGAATGCAGTAGGTATTTCTTTTTTTAAATTGTTAGTTTTAATAGCTTTCTTGGTAAACTGTCTCTTCATACAGCTTTCAATGTTTATGTCTACAAGTGTACACATCCTTGGGAAATTAAATTGGCCTATTTGCCTCCGGGCATTTCTACAATCCTGGAAATGGCCATGACCGTCGTGATAATTCTTTATGATGTGACATAAAGTACTTAACCTGGCACTGGTACTAACCCAAGATTAATAAGAGATTGAAAATAATATACGATACGTATGTTCCACTGTTTTTGCCAGTTTTCAACAACTTAACCAATATCTTCCCATTTAAGTGTCAACATCTTAGACTTACTCATAGTTGCTGGGGCGCACATGATAACGTCACTGGTATATAGTCTTACTAGAGTTACGTGCCACAAAAGACAGTTATGCATTGTCATTCTCTATTTTTGATCAATCCAAGTTCAATTCTAGTGCCCTAAAATCTCTTACTTCTGATTACCGATGAGATATTGAATATTTACATCTGCATCTTAGTAATGGCAAGGACGATTCCCCAATCTGCGTAAAAATTAAAATCGCATTGCACAACAAGCCACCACCAGACTATTTGAGATTATTATTTGTGGTAAATAGATGTCCATGCTAATCTCAATACAGAACAAACTGCGACAATGCAAAACTTAGATCTAATACATACATCGCTTTTGAACATTTGGATGCCAAAGACAACTGTCAATAATCTAATGATGCACCTTTTTTTATGCACATAAAATACAATTCTCAAAATGTATAGGTAGTCTCCTTCGTTTAGGAACCCTTCATGGTCATATTACATTATTTGAATAAATAGGTACTACTCTTCCCATGTTAAAACAATTCATAAGTTTTCTTGTTAAGATGATAAGCCTGTATCAATTTTTCGCTGTCGGTCAGTCGTTCGGCATTTCCACCACTTTAGGTTGATCAGACCTAGAAATGGTGGGAACCCCATTGTCCGTAATATTTCTGTCATTATATAACATAACTTTTTCTCACATCAATTTCAAGAGGTTTATGATGGATAATATCTTAAGTTTACTCAAAAGTAATAGTAAAGTTCAACAATGTGTGCCGTTACATGACTATACAGTTTTTTTTTTTTTTAATGTATAGTCAGCCATATATTTCCAGCGATAGCAACATTATCAATAGATATTTCATCCAATCATGTTTTGTATTAATTATCGTACAATATTAACAATTCACCGGCGCCAGTGGTTTTTCGGAAGGAATACAAAAATGTTTCTAAAATATAATTCTTACTTAAATTTACCATATCTGGTCATAAACTTATTAGAACTTAGAATAGCATTAAACTTATTCTTCAGCCTTACAACTTCAGGATGCTGAAAATTAATCGTCGATGCTTCAATCCAGTAGTGCTGCTAGCATGCGATCTGCGACAAAGATGTTCTCCACACCCTTATGTCAAAAATCTGATAAATGACTTCCATTTGATTTGACACATCTGAAGTCTTCTCGCGCGTGAGTTACTGTGCATATGCTAACCCGACTGAAGCCAAGCTGTCCCGTTCCGGTCTCTTTCTATTTTGCCATACTTTGTCGATTCGATGCTCATATTTTATACACGGTACATAAATTTACGTTTCAAATTGTGTAGCCAAAATCGAAACTACTTGGGTTTAGTTTAGGAAATTAAACTTCGGGCGCTGTACGCGCCGTAGTTCGATGTCAATGTGACAGTCGTCGTGCCAGTACGCACAGCGTGCCGCGAAGACTTTCTAATATCTCATACAATCATAGTATCAGTCACAGTGCATAAAAAATCTGTTGTTTTGACAGCAACAGCGTAGTGCGCCGTGTGCCGGGCGCGGCAGGCCTCTTTAAGGGAACCTTAACGATTACGTCATCCTTGTAGGTGTGATTCCTTGTCACCTCACAATTGAGTATCGTGTTGTAAAGGATACATAAGTATAATTTATTGCTTGCCTCTGCAGAAATACTATTGATGCATACTTTTCTTAATACTGTTTTCGTTGAATTAACCTTAAATTTTCTCTAAAACGTATTTTGTTCATGAATGCGCTTATTGTGAGAACAATATTTAAATAACTATCTGCTAAATACGCCTACAATCCAATTGTTTATTTCTGCATTCTATAATAGTATATTCTTTAAACTTGCAAAATTAACAGAGCTTACTCTCATTTCGCTTCTTAAAACATTCTCCCTTATTATGCCTACATCGATTACAAAATTAACATATTTTTTTCAGTTTTTGTCATGTCATTTTTACAAAATTTTGCTTTATGACCAAACTTGCCACAATTAAAGCAATTGACTTTTTTATTTGTTTTTGAGTTCCGCTGATGCCCCACATCAGGCTGTATGGCGCTACGAACTATAGACACATTGTCGGTCCGGTTATCTTCATAGTAATTTCTCGTTTTTCTGCCTCGCCAAATTTTCCAAAGCCTCTATGCGATCTGCTTTTTCCTTTAACTGTCTCCAATATTTCCTACGTATTTTTCTTAATTTAGCAAAGTTGCTGTTGTTCCTACAGCGATCCATATTTTAATTGCAATAACCAATAGTCAGCATACAAAATTATAAAGTAACAAATGATAGCAGAAAGAACAAATTATAGCTTAGTAAAATACAATAACGCACTGCAATAAATACACATAGCTATAGCTTAAACAAAATATCTAGTGCGTAGCATCTAGACAAATCCACGGGAAAATTTAACTAAACCTCATATAAAATATATTCAAAAGACCAAAAGATCACTTCTCAAATTCTTATCAACTATTGGTACAGTTCGCTGCATTAAGATTTAGTTTTCATTTTAATTCAACCACTCAAAACATATAAGTTACTTAGTCATAATAATAGGATATTTTTGAACTTTATATTAGAAATTGATTCTGTTTAAGTAAATTATAATCATGATAATCTGCACTCAACATAATTCATAGAATAAGTGTAGGTATACCTAAGATACAAGTGAATATTTTTCTTTTTTACCTATTCACTTAGTTTAGGTTAGTTAATTATTTTATGCACCACTATATATCTGCAAATTTACTAACTGTAAGTACTATTTTATTTTGAAAGAAATTATCTTTATATAGATACTTGATACAGCTCACCAATGTCCAATACCAAATTTTCATGTCCTTTGTTTTCATGTCCAATACCAAAAGGAATGCACAAGTACACTCTCTTTCCTTGAGGCTCAGCCACTCTTCATCACCTGATACGTTACGCGTGTGACCTCGAATAGGCTAGCCCACCCAAGCCGAAAGTTCAGAATAAGTAGCACTAACGCAGCACTCACCACCAAAAAGTTACTATGAAAACTTTAGTGCACCGTAAATTAGTACAGAATACTAATTTAAATAATATTTGGTTGTTAAAATAATTGTCCAATCACCGTACCACACGAATTACGAAACTTTTTGATGTACTAAACTAAGACAAAGGATTCGGGAACGTGTGGTTGAAATTTGACACCATCCGACCCGAGACAAAGAGTTCCTAGTATCGCACCGAGCATTGGTAAGTACTACTACGCTAGCCGGTTGCTAAGCGATAACGAAATAAGATTTTATCACTTTTAATCACTCACAAAACTGTTTTAAAAGGCGCGTTTTTACAAATCCCGCTTCTGAGAACTATTGACTCTAAATTAAACACAAGAGTTCTTCGGAATAAATACTTTTAATTAAATAATTTCGGATCGCTCATAACATAAACAATGGTCCGCGCGCGTCAACCGATAGCGTCCAAGAGCGCGAGCCCCAGGGCTGGGACCCATTCAGTTGTCGAGATTAGTGCTGATCATAGCTTGTCGATTTTCAGCCTAACAATACATACATACATCACGCCTTTATCCCTTGCGGGGTAGGCAGAGCGTCAACGACCGTAAAAGTACGGTCGTTATCGCCACTTCTGACACATATTTGAGGGTCGTTTTAGCTATTGTCGTGTATCGCTATAGTGACAGGTTGTCAGCCTGTCGCCTAAAATTGCAATACACATGATACCCTCGAGTCCTTTAGTCGCTTCTTACGACACCCACAGGAAAGAAATGGGGTGATGCTATTCTAAGCCGGCATCACACGGCGGCAATATTAATATAACTTGTTTGATTTACAGGTGGTGAAAGTATGTCCGGAGCGAGGAGCCGTCCAGGTCCTCAATCCCAAAGGGCAGGACAAAGTCTTCACATACGATGCGGCATACGACCACACAGCTGATACACAGACCATCTATGATGAGATGGTAAGTTCTTTTATTTATAAAAACTTGTAAATTATAAGGAATTTGTAAGATGCTGCAATTGACGATTCATCATCATCTGCCTGCCTTTATCACTATTCATTTGGGGTCGACGCAACATGTCTTTCTCTTCCATTCATCTCTATCGGCTGTCAAATCTTCGTTTACACCTTTTTAATTCATAGCATCTTTCACACAATCCATCCAAAGATTTTTAGGCCTTCCTCTCCTTCTGCGTGCTTCCACATTGGTATTCATTACTTTTTCGTCACATGATTTCCATCCCTCCTATAACATGCACATATCACAATAAATGATTAGCTCTCATGTTTTCTGTCATTGGTGCAGTGACAATTATGACACGACAATCGAGAGTATTCTTAGCATTATTTAAGCTTTTGAAGCATCCCTTCCAAAGTTGCACTACATTGTAATCATGGCTTTGATGGTCGAAATATGAGTTGAAAACTTTTGCTGTGACAGATAAATCAGCGTGTTTTTCATATTTGGTTCCCTTATGCAATAATTTTTTTTTCTTGAATTTGTATTTTTATCATTATGATATGCATGAAGGGCGACATGGTTTTTATCGCATATCATTCCTTTTATAGCACTATTGATATTTACGAAATTATTATATCACAGATAACTTATCCAAGCAATTATTCTGCAATTTGAGCGACCTGTGGAAATGGCAAGTTTGAGTTCTTTTATTGCTGCTTAAACTAGTGAACTTATCAATGTTATGAGTGTTTTTGTAAGAATTGTATGAATTTATGGCTCAATTTCTTAAGGAGCGACCTTTTTATCAACCTTGTTGTTGGATTACTTCTTTAGTACCTCCACTCCAAGTTATCAATAGTCATAAACATATTGAAGTCTACACGTTTGTCAAAGTACTAATGTTAATCTTGATTTATTCGTCTATTCTTCGTATATTCTACTGTATACAGTTCTCGAACCGAAAACATACTGGCTGGATATAGATATAGTCTAAATCAAACAGAACAAAACTATTTTGCAAGGGGGTGGTCTGCTTCTGAACGTTCTTTGTTTCTAATATAATAAAGTTTGGAGAATTCTGTTGAACTAGAAGTTAGTATAGACCGTTGTAGTGTAGAGATTAACGTCACAGCTATTCGGATTGAGTCAGAAAGCTGAAATCAGGATGTAGATACTTTTTGACTTCCTGATCAGATGGATGAAGCCCAGCTGACCCAGATGAAGGGGAATGGTGCCAGATTGTCTTTATCTCTGATTATGATCAGTAGGTCAAGAAGAGTACCTTTATCCAAATTTTCAGCTTCCTGGCTCAATCCGAGTAGTTATAACCGGCTATTGACGTTATTCTCTACGCTAATGGGCGTCAAGTCGGTAGATGAATGTTGTCCCAACCTATGCCTTTAGAAAAGAGAACACTTGTTCAAGTAAGCGTAAAATGCGTCGAATATCTTCACTCTTATTACATTTTATACCGGCCTAGTTGTTCCTCGGAAGCGGAACGTGGCCGTCAGTCGCTGTTGACGTTTGCGCGCAAAAAACGCGCATTCCGTGATCAGTCGGGGTGCCCACGCGCCGGTGACAGCGCTGCCCAAATGTTGGCAAACAGACACGAGGGAAAAAATAGTGATTGCACGTCTCGGCGCACGCAAAAAATGAGATTGCAAAGAGAAAAAGTGTTGGCGATGATCGTTCTCGGCTTTACAAATAGCAGATAGACAGTACCTAGGTAAGCATGCTCCAACATCGTCTGCTTTATCACTTACCAACACTGATGAGATAGCAGACGAATGCGGGCTTATCTTATTAAAAAAGAGATCGGTTGTAGAATAGTGATGTAGCAGAGAATAGATTTTTTTTGACTGGTCTGACTGAGAGGAGCATGCTAGTTTTACTTAGATCCCATTTCCTCAGTGTTCGATGTCTTATTTTACCTCGAACGCAATAAAAAAGAAAATATTATGATAGTCGTAAGCATAGCATTGATGTATCCGCTTTTACCTACGCACAATCTAATCTAAGCCACAGCCAATACTTACTTTGTGTCTAAGCGCTACAAAAACCTATCCAGGAGACAAGAATCGGCAAAAAAATGTCGTAGACTTTCCGCGTGGTATATGATTGTGATAAATAATGCAGGCGGACGTACATAGAACACCACATGTCAGCTGGACTTGAAATTAAATGGCTCGTAATGTTTCAATGTTTCCGCGAATGACGTGGGGGTAGGTAAAATTGGGCGATGACTGGTGATGACGGTCTGGGATAATTGTGTGGGATGACATGGGTTTGGATTACCTACATTTCTTCCTGAAACGATGTTATTACCCGACTGTCTCAGAAGGAGGGTTATGTTTTTCGAGAGTATGTATGTGTACAATAAAATTCTTTTTCACGGGCTACAGCCCTAACGGATAGTTGGATTTTGACATATGAGGTGTCGTTAGATTCGTCTCAGCAGCGCGAGTTACACTGGCTATATTAAAAAATTATAGATTCAATATGGCGGATTTTTACAGCAAAATACTACTTTAAAATTACCGCAGTCGGGTTTTTGTTTTTTATAACATCTACTTGTTTTGTAGACAGTTTTGAAACATAACTAATAAATCGAGTGTTTTCTAAAAAAATAACTGATGTGGCCCGCATTTGTCTCCTATCTCACCTGTTGGTGGGTAAATCCGTTTTTATGTACAGGAGACTATTCGGTGGTGGTTAGAATCCGTTTATTTTTCTTGTAATCTTCAAATTCAAAGTCTTAGAATTCATTCCCCTAGAATTCATTCGTACGACAAAGTTTTCTCTTGTTCTCGAGCACTCTCTTCACTCTACTTGAATCTAAACGCCAAGCTATTATTCTAATGCAGTTCTGCATCACATTTCCTGTATATCTAAATACGGTATTGTTCTCCGATAGCAAAGGTTAAAGATGAGTCTTTGTTGCCTGATGTTCATCCATTATCATTAAACAGTCAAATCGGTTCGTCCTACGCGAAAACACCTGCATGGTTGAATCACTGAATCAAACCATTGATAGATTGTCCTTCCTTGAATTTTTGATTGAAATCTGTATTGGTTTTTCAAGGTTTGGCCTTAATTTCTGCTGTGAAACTTATTGGTTAATTACATACATATATTACGCCTATACCCCTTGCGGGGTAAGCAGAGCGTAAACGACTGTCGCTTGCACCACTTCTGACAATAGTTGAGAATCATTCAGATAACTGTGTATCACCTATACTGACAGGTTGCCGCCTAAAATTGCCTTCCCTTAGTCGCTTCTTACGACACCCGCGGGAAAGATATGGGGTGATGCTATTCACACGGTTAATGCTCGCGATTATTTTCTGTTGTGGCTGCGTACTTGAATTCTTAGGGGCTATCTTCAAGACGTATGATGCGATACGTGAGATGACTTCAGACAAGTGACCGTCAGCCGTTATCGATGCGACGCGCGTCTCACGTGTGTAGACTCTATGGTGTAGACGGTGTCTCTTCTGTTTCATACATTTAATACGGAAACGGTTTCAAGCGTCGCGATATTGCACGTCTCACGTCTCCGTCTCACGTCTCGCCTATGGGGTAAACTTTGTTATTATAATCTCTCAGTATGAAGCCTATAGGCTCTCAACTATGTTTTTATGCAGTTTCCGTCGCCATAGGTGATATTTTTCATAACATTGTAATTATTGGGAAATTCATTAAATAAGTCAGGCATTCTGTACAATAGAATAGATTTGCCAAACGTCGGTTTCACGAAAACGTTAGCAGAACTCTCCAAATACGTTGACCTTTCGTCGAATCCCTAGTCTAGACGATCCTATTTCATTTAAACCGTCGCAGATTGTCCTTTTTGCCCTTTAGGCACGTAATGTCCACTTTCCCAAAATGTCTATTTCCCAAAATGACTACTTTCCTAAAATGACTACTTTCCTAGAATGACTACTTTCCTAAAATGACTACTTTCCTAAAACGACTACTTTCCCAAAATGACTACTTTCCAGAAATGTAAAATGTTTGCTTTGCAAAATGTCATATCTGACAACTGACAAGTCTATACTAACTAGAAGACATGTCAACAAAGAAAAATAGACCTTATATGTCAAAGCATTAGCATGATTATGATAGCTGTCAAATATGGCCGATGCAAATTAGTTTTTTGAAAAAGTTGTAGTATGGTTGTAGGCCTTAAAGAGATCTACATTTTTAGTGACAGCTGTCAAACTTAAAACTCATTTATCTCGTTAACTGAGAATGCTACGCTACTAGTTTATTTGAAGAAGTTGTAGGCCTTGATGAGATCTACATTTTAAGTGACAGCTGTCAAACTTAAAACTCGTTTATCTCGTTAACTGAGCATGCTACACTACTAGTTTCTTTGAAAAAGTTGTAGGCCTTTAAGAGATCTACATTTTAAGTGACAGCTGTCAAACTTAAAACTCGTATATCTTGTTAACTGAGCATGCTACACTACTAGTTTCTTTGAAGAAGTTGTAGGCCTTAATTAGATCTTCATTTTAAGATAAACTAGTTTTAAGTTTGACAGCTGTCACTTAAAATGTAGTCCTCATCAAGGCCTACAACTTCTTCAAAGAAACTAGTGGTGTAGCATTCTCAGCTAATGAGATAAATGAGTTTGAAGTTTGACAGCTGTCACCCAAAATATAGATCTTTTCAAGGGCTAAAACTTCTTCGAAGTAACTAGTAGTGTAGCATTCCCATTTAACGATATAAACGAGTTTAAAGTTTGACAGCTGTAACATAAAGTGTAGATCTCATCAAGGCCTACAACTTCTTTAAAGAAATTAGTAGTGTAGCACGCTCAGTTAACGAGATAAACGTGTTTTAAGTTTGACAGCTGTCACTTCAAAGGTAGATCTCGTCAAGGCCTATAACAATGCTACAACTTCTTCAAAAAACTAATTTGCATGCGCGCTGATGAAAGCTCTTAACGTGAGCACGACAGCGACTTATTCGAAAACGTGGACCACAGGCAACAGAATTTTATTTATTAGCGATTTAATTTAGGTAAAGTGGTCATTTTGGTAAAGTAGTCTTTTTGTGAACAAAAGTAGTCATTTCGGTAAAGTAGTCATTTTGGCAAAGTAGACTTTTTGTGAAAAAAAGTAGACATTTCGGTAAAGTAGTCATTTTGGTAAAGTGGTCATTCTGGTAAAGTAGACTTTTCGTGCCTAAAGGCTTTTTGCAATCTGAAAGAGTTCTTTGTTATAGGACTCGAAGATAGCTAGCTAGTCAGATATATCTAAGAAAGCTTCGTACAATAAATACACTTATCTCAAGCGGTATCGATATTGAGTAATATACTAATGCAGTTCTTCGAGCAGGGTACAATGCAGTTTTGTTCTGATTAAGAATTCAATACAATATAACCGATTTCTATTATTTGATTAAGAAATTGTTTCGAGCCTAAAAAATCTTGGCGGTTGCTCTGACCTCGTCACTCCAATGCCTCCTACGCTCTGCAAATCCATTGATGGATGCGTCCTCAAAAATCACTGGCAATTGTCTAAAACCAATTTGTCGAAGGTTTGTGTGTTTTATGAAGATAGATTGTGTTGATCCAAAGGAATATAGTTTACAATCTGAACTTACCATGAAAACTATAACGGATACTGTTCCAATAAAGATTTCAGCAGTTGGTCACCATACAGCTGCAAACAAACCAGCAACAAAATTAACTTTGTAACGCTGAAAACCTGATATTTAAACATTGACTACGAAACCCTATTTGTGGGCGTGTCTGACACGCTCTTGGCCGTTTTTTTTGTGTACAATTAGGTCCGCAGTGTCTGCTCTATCTCACCTGATGGTGGTGAGTAAATCCTCTTGTATGTAATAGAAAATTTCGGTGGTGGTTAGAATCCGTCTATTTTTCTTTTCATTTACTCTTCAAATTCAGCTCCGCTAGAAGTATTTCGTACGACAAAGTTTTCTCTTGTTTTCGTATTAGAGCACTCTCTTCACTCTACTTTATTGTTTCGTGGCCAAAAATATTGACCTTGTCACTCCAATGCCTCCTACGCATCTCCAAATCCATTGATGGATGCGTTCTGAACGAACGCTGCCAAATGCCTAAAACCAATCTGTCGAAGGTTCGTGTGTTTTGTTGAGGAAACAATAGCGTGCTAATGCGCTGAGTCAAGAACATGTGGGATGCACATTTTGTACGTACATACAGAGAACAAAAAGCATATTTAGAGAAAAGATTTGTTGGTTTGTATTAAATCATCATCATCTTCCTGCCCTTATCCTAATTACTTGGGGTCGGCGCAACACGTTTCGTTGAACTCAAAATCGTGTTGCAAAGGACTTGGCTTATTTTTACGACCGGCCCACTACCAGACGCCAACCCTCCTTGGGAATGCTTTTGTGGTGGATCAACCGCCACCATACGGTTGGTACTGGCTGTTTGGGTCGGGTTTATCCCTCGGTCGCGACCCCCACGGGAAGAGAGGGGGTGGTGCTATTCTACTCTGCCAGCACCACACGGCCTTCTCACCTTAACAATCGCTGGCAAATGCCTAAAACCAATCTGTCGAAGGTTTGTGTGTTTTGTTATGGAAACAATAGCGTGCTAATGCTCTGAGTCAAGATGTGGGATGCACATTTTGTACGTACGAGTACAGAGAACAAAAAGCGTATTGAGATAAGAGATTTGTTGGTTTGTATTAAATCAATAACTCCGAAACAGGAATCTACTAGTATCACGCCTATATTTCTTGCTATATATTTCTTGGGTAGGCACAGCGCAAACGACTGTAAAAACGGCTATGTACCCCACGTGACCCACGTCTGACAAAAGTTTGAGAGTCATTGAGAAGACTGTGTATCAGTATAGTAACAGGTTGTCAGCTTGTAGGCTAAAATTGCATTACCTACAAAACAACTCTCAAAGCCCTAAGACACCCACGGGAAAATATGGGGTGATGGTATTCTAAGCCACAAGGCAGATCATCTACAAGTATTTTTAATAATGAGATGGGCTCGCATTTGTCTGCTGTCTCTCCTCAAAAAATCTTTCCGAAGCCACAATATAATTCCAAAGTAACATTAACTAATTACTACGGAAAAATATTTCTTCCCACGTGAAAACGGTGAGATCGCTGGAATAGCCTCTAGTAGTACAGATTTTGAAATATTTTTCACGATGTAATCGTATTTTATGATTGCCCTCCGGAACATTCTGTCTACTTTCCCGATCGGTCTACTTTCACAAAGCGTCTATTTTACCAAACAGTCAAGGTATCTGCTCTTTTGTTCAAATCAAGTTTATCATATCCAAACATGAACTTACAAAAGGCATAATGAGGCATTGTGGCATTACACAAATATCCGCAAATTGTGCAGAGCGGAGCGGATGTGCTTGTATTGTAGTAACCTTGGTGTTTTTGTGCACCTGCTCCGTAATCGCATGTTTGCTTTGTAATCACTGGTTTTGTAGTTCAGTTACAGCTGTCAATAGTCGTATGTTTTCTTAATGGGTCAGACAGCAACCCAGCTGCTGGTACTGCAGGCCCTCAGGTGATCTTTCATTGTGGCATCTTTTTGATAATAGTTCAATGGTTCAGACACAGCTGCTGCTGCAAGCCTTTAGGTGATCTTTCAATTAGGGATCTTTTGTAGAGTAGACCATTGCCATATTCTGTGATCTTATAATGCAAATGCAAAGATAACCCTCAAATATTTTCCAGATATGCGGAATAATGATTGTTTTTACGGAAGTTTTGGTTTTGTCTGTCCCGTAAGGCACAGACGTGGAATATGAAAATTCTGTAAAGATTTTCTAACTGTATCTCGGATATATATGTATTTCTAAGCTCTTCCAAGCCATCAACTTGTCATGTAAGGAAAATACTATTTTATTAGTGTTTATTCACTGCATTGACGTGCTTTTGTCCAGCCATATTCAATGTCTCTTTACGTGGATGCTGTCAAGGTCGAACCAACAAAACATGTGTTATGACATTATGTCATCGCAAACAACTGTTTTTCAGCATCGTTTGTGACTGATTGTCCATTTGTGTTGACCACTTATTGTGGGTATGCAAATAAGGAAGTTTAGGATTTAGTCTATACTAGAAAAACATCGCCAGCTGTGTCAAGTATAGGCGTACATAATGATTGATTAATGATTACTAGGCACAGGTTACAGCGTTATAGTAATGTACTACAATTTATGTATTATAAGGAATATAAGTTTCGTATAGATAGAATCTAGAAATGAAAGACTTTGCAGTGCCTTAACTGTCGGACGCAACCGATCGATCGTCTATCGATCTTAACTCATTTTGCAGATCAATTGTTAGGACCGTTTACACAGCCATTTTTCTAGGCTTGATTTTTATCGGGTATCTGGGCTTGACTAGTACTAAATGATGGCCAGCCCAAATGAGATTCGATAGATTAAATTAAAGTATTAAATGAAATAAAAAATATTTTTCCCTCAGGTCCGTCCCCTGGTCTCATCCGTGCTCGACGGCTTCAATGGCTGCGTCTTCGCGTACGGCCAGACGGGCACCGGGAAGACCCACACCATGGAAGGCAGGGAAGGCGACGAGGGGGTCATCCCGCGCGCCTTCCGCCAGATCTGGACCCACATAGAAACCTCAGCCAGCAGCGACATCACGCATCTAGTGTCCTGCTCTTATGTCGAACTGTACCTTGAGGACATTCGGGATCTGCTGTCTAAAGACTGCAAGAAACTCACCATCAGAGGGCAGGTGAGGTCTTTTCTGTAACATATTAAGTATGAGGGCATTTTAGGGTGAAAACATTCTAGGATGAGGACAATCTAGGATGAGAACATTCTAGGATGAGGACATTCTAGGATGAGGACATTCTAGGGTGAGGTCATTGTGTTCCCAAGGGATCCCGTGCACTTTCCGCCAGATCTGGACCCACATAGAAACCTCAGCCAGCAGTGACGTCACGCATCTAGTGTCCTGCTCTTATGTCGAACTGTACCTTGAGGACATTCGGGATCTGCTGTCTAAAGACTG
The DNA here is from genome assembly GCA_024500475.1 of Phthorimaea operculella. NCBI lineage: Eukaryota > Metazoa > Arthropoda > Insecta > Lepidoptera > Gelechiidae > Phthorimaea > Phthorimaea operculella. The sequence goes on from JANFCV010000262.1 coordinate 397,072, forward strand.
CAAGAAACTCACTATAAGGGGGCAGGTGAGTCAAAACTACGTTTCTGTCCTTACTGTATTATAAGTATAAGGGGATTTTAGAGTGAGGATATTCTAGGATGAGGACATTCTAGGATGAGGACAATCTAGGCTGAAAGCATTCTAGCATGAGGACATTATAGGATGAAGACATTCTAGGATGAGGACATGATGTTCCCAAGGGATCCCGTGCACTTTCCGCCAGATCTGGACCCACATAGAAACCTCAGCCAGCAGCGACATCACGCATCTAGTGTCCTGCTCTTATGTCGAATTGTACCTTGAGGACATTCGGGATCTGCTGTCTAAAGACTGCAAGAAACTCACCATCAGAGGGCAGGTGAGTCAAAACTACGTTTCTGTCTTTACTGTGACATTTTAAGTATGAGGATATTATAGTGTGAAATTCTAGGATGAGGACAATCTAAGATGAGAACATTCTAGGATGAGGACATTCTAGGATGAAAACATTCTAGGATGAGGACATTCTAGGATGAGAACATTCTAGGATGAGGACATTCTACGATGAGAACATTCTAGCATGAGAACATTCTAGGATGAGAACATTCTAGGATGAGGACATTCTAGGATGAGGACATTCTAGGATGAGAACATTCTAGGATGAGAACATTCTAGGATAAGGACATTCTAGGATGAGGATGTTCTAGGATGAGGATAATCTAGGACGAGGACATTTTAGAATGAGGGCATTATAGGATGAGGACAATCTAGAATGAGGACATTATAGGATGAGAACAATCTAGGATGAGGACAATCTAGGATGAGGACATTTTAGGATGAGGACAATCTAGTATGAGAACATTCTAGGATTAGGACATTCTACGGTGAGGACATGTTCCCAAGGGATCCCGTGCACTTTCCGCCAGATCTGGACCCACATAGAAACCTCAGCCAGCAGCGACATCACGCATCTAGTGTCCTGCTCTTATGTCGAACTGTACCTTGAGGACATTCGGGATCTGCTGTCTAAAGACTGCAAGAAACTTACCATCAGAGGGCAGGTGAGGCAATACTACGTTTCTGTCTTTACTGTGACATTGTAAGTATGAGGAAATTTTACGATGAGGACATTCTAGGATGAGGACATTCTAGGATGAGGACGTTATGTTCCCAAGGGATCCATACACCTTCCGCCAGATCTGGACCCACATAGAAACCTCAGCCAGCAGCGACATCACGCATCTAGTGTCCTGCTCTTATATCGAACTGTACCTTGAGGACATAAGAGATCTTCTATCCAAGGATTGCAAGAAGCTCACAATTAGAGGGCAGGTGAGTCAAAACTACGTTTCTGTCTTTACTGTGTTATAAGTATGAGAGCATTTTAGGGTGAGGTCATTCTAGGATCAGGGCATTCTAGGATGACGATATTCTAGGATGAGGACATTCTAGGATGAGGACATTCCAGGATCAGGGCATTCTAGGATGACGATATTCTAGGATGAGGACATTCTAGGCTGAAGACATTCTAGGATGAGGACATTCCAGGATGAGGACATTCTAGGATGAGAACATTCTATGATGAGGACATTGTAGGATGAGGAAAATCTAGGCTGATAACATTCTAGGATGAGGACATTATGTTCCCAAGGGATCCCGTGCACTCGCCAGATCTGGACCCACATAGAAACCTTAGCCAGCAGCGACATCACGCATCTAGTGTCCTGCTCTTATGTCGAACTTTACCTTGAAGACATCCGGGATCTGCTGTCTAAAGACTGCAAGAAGCTCACTATAAGAGGACAGGTGAGACAAAACTACGTTTCTGTCTTTACAGTGACATTGTAAGTATTAGGACATTCTAGGATGAGGACAATCTAGGATGAGGACATTCTAGGATGAGGACATTCTAGGATGACGAAAATCTAGGATGAGAAAATTCTAGGATGAGGACATTCTAGGATAAGGACATTATGTTCCCAAGGGTTCTCGTGCACTTTCCGCCAGATATGGACCCACATAGAAACCTCAGCCAGCAGCGACATCACGCATCTAGTGTCCTGCTCTTATGTCGAACTGTACCTTGAAGACATTCGGGATCTGCTGTCTAAAGACTGCAAGAAACTCACTATAAAAGGGCAGGTGAGTCACAACTACGTTTCTGTCTTTACTGTATTTTAAGTATAAGGGCATCTTAGGGTGAGGACATTCTAGGATGAAGAAATTATGTTCCCAAGAGATCCCGTTCCTATGAGGAGCTGTACTTTGAAAACATAAGGGAACTTCCATCCAAGGATTGCAAAAAGCTTGCTATTATAGGACTGGAGAGTCAACTATGTTTCTGTCTTTACTGAAACATTTTAATCTATGAGGACATTCTAGGATCTGTAACATTCTAAGTAGGGGACATTATGTTCCCAAGGGATCCCGTGCACTTTCCGCCAGATCTGGACCCACATAGAAACCTCAGCCAGCAGCGACATCACGCATCTAGTGTCCTGCTCTTATGTCGAACTGTACCTTGAGGACATTCGGGATCTGCACTTAAATTATTGTTTGAAACGGGATTATTACCGTGATTATATTTTTGTTTATCTCGATATTTCGAGGCGGTTGCACGCCCCATGGTCACGAGTAGACTGGCTCGGCGAGTGATGTCATCTTTCTAAGGGCAAACATATCTGTCTACCCTCTTTCGGATTCGTCGACTGCGTTCTACACGGTTACTCGAATCACTACTATTGTCACTCACTATTTTGTCACGATCACGACACACCACACTAACAGTATCACTTCGCGAGTTTGAAGTCGAGTGTTTTTTGCGGTTGTATACGTTTAATACTGGATTCCACGCACTGGACAGCTTGAAACCATCTTCACGATTAAAGTTTTTATATTTTGTGATTTCGATGGCTTCTCGCACTAAACGAGGTATATAGTGACGTTCCGTTGACAGTACTTGCGGGTTATGTAGTTCAATCCAGTGATTAGTTTCCGCTTGGTTTAGGTGTTCCGCTATGGCTGACTTCTGGGCATCGTTGTTTTTTACAGCTCTGATATGTTCCTTCATGCGGTCAACTATTGTTCTTTTGGTCTGACCAATGTACGAACTCCCACAGCCTCGAAATATCGAGATAAACAAAAATATAATCACGTTAATAATCCCTTTTCAAACAATAATTTAAGTGTTGTGAACAACCGTGAAAACCTAAAAACTTATATTCGGGATCTGCTGTCTAAAGACTGCAAGAAACTCACCATCAGAGGGCAGGTGAGGCACAACTACGTTTCTGTCTTTACTGAAACATTTTAAGTATGAAGACATTCTAGGATGAGGACAATCTAGGATGAGAACATTCTGGGATGAGGACATTCTAGGATGAGGACATTATGTTCCCAAGGGATCCCGTGCACTTTCTGCCAGATCTGGACCCAAATAGAAACCTCAGCCAGCAGCGCCATCACGCATCTAGTGTCCTGCTCTTATGTCGAACTGTACCTTGAGGACATTCGGGATCTGTCAGAGGACAGGTACGTAAAAACACCATTTGTTGTCGATGCTGTGATATTTTTTGATCAGTAAAGCTTCTAAAATGTTCGAGATTTGCTGTCTAAAGACTGCAAGAAACTCACCATCAGAGGGCAGGTGAGTCGAAACTACGTTTCTGTCTTTACTGCGACGACATTATAAGTATGAGGACATTTTACGGTCTCTCTGTCTTCGAGAGGGACACCAAGTCATCCAACGACCCGATGTACCCTGGTGTCAGAGTTTTTCAACTGCCTACTGCAAGTAGCAGGCCTCTGATATGGTTGTGCACCGACAATCAGGTGGTTCACCCTGCAATGTCCTAACCAGGCTGGTAACATATTCACAAAATGATAAATATCAACTTAGTGAGTAACCCCACCGGGAATTGAACCCGGAACCTTCTGCGTCGCAGGCAGACGTACTAGCTACTGCGCCGAATCGGTTGTAATTTTGCGGTGAGGACATTCTGGTGATGAGATGACTTATAGGATTATATCCTCGTAGAAGTGTCTTGCATTACCGCCGGTCTTGTGCAATGGCTTTTCTAGACTTTCCAATCGAAATTACTAATTTCTATAAATAAAATTAGCTATTATAGTCACCTGCATAAACAAGAAGAATAAGACATACTTAAATAGAAATCTCTTTTCTTGAAAAGGTAAACTTGCACACCTGTTAAAACGATACCTAATAAGGGTCTTCCTATTGTTGACATAACTTAAAGACATACAGAGCTAACACACTTAAACTGTGCTCAGACACAAATTATGCGATACCGCTTTTAGTTCGAATTGACACAAGAATCAAGATAGCTGTGTGTTAGATTTATCAATATTTGCTCAACGTGTTTCGCTTTGTAAGTTTGCTAAGAAAACAAATCTCGCAAAGTTTGGTTTCAAAGTTTGCATTGTTTTAGAGATTTTATCATTATCAATTATATTGTCCTTGTAGTATTTTAAGTACCTGTATGATTATTATAAACTTGCAGTGTAATGTATAATTATATAGTAGTTATAAACGCATTAGGTATGTTTACGCACGCGCTATTGTTCGTGGGGACGGTCAGTGGCTTACACCGGCTACTGTTTATGATGACAGTTATAAAGGTTGTACTATACGTAGATGACATAATAGTGGAGTATGGGGATACGTAAGGATAGGAGTATGCATGCTCTCATTAATTCATATTTTATAGAAGGTACAGAATGTTTTGTGCAGAAACTGTAGTGGAATACCTATCGGATAATTCGCCACAAATAGTGTCATGTGTGCTTCGGAGAGCAATTTACTATTTGTTGCTGTCTATGATTACTTAGCTGGCGGTCGATACCCAACCATGTCAGAGGCCTGCTGCTAGCAGTAATAGGTGGTTGAAAACACTGACACCAGGGTTCAACAGAAACTCGAAAAGAACAAATTATGTGTGACCGCGAAAGAGTTTAATCAGTTAATAACAATAACAGAAATCAGTAGCTGATGGATCTAGAAGTTTCCTAGATTTATGGTTCTATTTCGACCCTAAATTACAATACTTCCTTGTACGGTCATGAAATAGTAACGTTGTTTACAAGTATCGACAAATGCAATACACGAACCAATGAATATTATCTCAGAAATCGTTTTACCTGTTCACAAACGCTCGAGTGATTTCTTTCTCGATCGCGCACTTATCGCTGCATAATTTATCATATCAGCAACGTCGATAGTTGTGTTGATAGCGAGATATCGATTCCACACTACCTGCGTCACTCATTGCCACGGTCGGCTCGCAGTCGGGGTAGACAGACAGAACTAAATGTTATTGGTTGCTCTTTTCTAGCTTATGAATAAACTAAACATCCCGGTAGATGCAAAAACTATCCTGGTAGATGGAGTCCATCCACGCGGACAAGATATACTTGCTTAATTCGCAGACTTGATTAGAACCGCGGTAGCCCAGTTGGTAGTGGCGTCGGCAGTACAGATGCCGAAGGTCGCAGGTACAAATCCTGCCAGCAGTGGAAAATTTTGCAAGTTTTCCAAAAATTGTGTACCTAACACGAGAAGTGTTTTAAAAATTTGGTATTCAAACTAAACATCTGTGGTTTTTACTTTTCTCATCAAGCCTCTCGTTTTGTCCTGTCGTCAGTCAGAAGCCAAGTCTTCCAACAGAACGGTAGAGTACGATTTGAAGCACATTGTCAGCAGAGCTCGCGCAATGCTTAAAATGTCGTAGTTTTGGCCATAACCAAACCAGGTGCCGAACTTGTAGAATATGCTTTAAATGCACTTGCAATTAATGTCCTGAAAGAGTTCATTATTTTTACATTAAATAATATAAATACCTAACTTTTAAACTTACCCCGGTAAAATTTATATTATTAGAGTCTATCTCTGATAATTGCGTGCACACTTACACTGAGTACAATCTACTAAATTCTACCAACATTATACATTCTACAATTTACATTCATTACAATGCGCCGTGGTTTCCTCCCATTCTTAACATTAGTTAATGGAACTTGTACTACCATTTGCATAGTAGGATACTACAGTCGGCAGATTTGGCAGCACGCCAGTTTCTGAGGCAGTTTGTTGCGCTCAATGAGTACCGCTGTCGACGTTACCAACAAAAGCACTTAGTAAACGAGTTTCTTTGTAGAATAATGGTTTATCCTCCAATGAATGGTAGAAGGAATCAAAACGGTCTTGTATCATGCAAAATGCTTTTACAATCATCGTCGCACTCTTCCTAACCAGAGGTCCAGAATTCCAGATTGTAAGACTTACAATTCTATGTAGGTAGTTTTCCTTTCTATCCGCCTGCCAAGCGTGGTGTATTGCTCAGTATTCCCCGATAGGGAGAGGCCCATGTCCAGCAGTGGACTGTTGTGCCCCTTAAGGTGGATCGTTTTCCATACAAAATTTAAATGGAGTTACGTCTTTAAATGAGACAAAATTATGATTAAAAAACTTGATGGGAAGTCCCGTGCTTTTATAACATTGTCGCAAAATAAAACAAATAATTTTTTAACCATCAGATTTCTCTGTAAAAACCGTGTCGCCACTTAATGAACATAGATGGAGCTACTGCTGCAATAAACACGTTTAATTTTTTTGTGGAGAAAATACTTGATATTTTTTTACGTTAAGCAGTTTTGCGACATATTTACGTGTGCCTTCCTCATCTCACATAAAGATTTTTTGATAAAATTGTTGTTAAGCTCATGTGTAACTCGGTTGAAGTTCAGATTTTAGTTTGTATGACGTAACGATCCCCCTTAAGGTAAGGCTTTTCTCTCAATCCTATCTTTGGCTTTTCTCTCTCTGAATGACGGACAGCGGATAGTCGGCCGTAGATTTTACCACTTAGTTGATAATTGAAAATTTTACGTCAATTTAACACGCTCAATAATACAGTAAACTCAATTTTGTACGGTAATTTGTCAATAATTTGCTTCTATGTTGTCCGTAAACAAAATGTAGATTAGTATCTCAAGTATTTCTTTTACTGCTGATACGATAATCCTTGTTTCTTTTAGTTTAGTTGTATACTAAATTCAAGTATTATATTATCTATCTATTGCAGGTAGTTTAGCTGATAATCTGTTTAGGGATTATACCTAATATTGATTTCCGCTGACGTTGCTTGAAGAAGCTACTGTACCATAATACTGAAATTCACCTAAAGTAGACTACGTGATAATTTATTTTGGATTTGAACTTCAGCGTTTCATCATTAAGTCAAGTTTTATTTGTTTATGTGCAAAATTTTCCACCGCAGGCAGGATTTGAACCTACGACCTTCGGCATCTGTACTGCCGACGCCACTACCAACTGGGCTACCGCAGTTCTAATCGAGCCTGCGAATTAAGCAAGTATATCTTGTCCACTAACACGTGGATGGGCTCCATCTACCGGGATAGTTTTTGCAACTAATTCCCAAAATTCTGCGGTCAAAATTTTGCATATTTTCAAAAAATTGAATATCTAACACGAGAAGTGTATTAAAAAAAAAAAGTATTTATGTTTTATTTGGTCAAGTTGTTTGATATTGACTGACAGGCGGGCACTCACAAGTTCACAACTGTGACCTCGCATCACCATAAATGTGTTACGATACAACCATAATATTTGCACAAAACTTGGCCTCGCAATGAAACCGAAAGTGTGCAGTTCACCGAAAATCACCAAGTAGGTGGGTAATTGGAGTGATTTCACGCTTAAAATCAGCGTGGATTTCAGCGGGTGAATTATACATGAGATGTTTTACAATGTAGAGCCGTTTGTTCACGGATGTGTAAACGAAACGAAGGCTGAGTCTTCGTGGGTGTTTTATATTGCGTCAATTTTCCTTGACAAGCTGCTGAAATTCATGTTTTTGTAAATATTAGGATATAAAAGTCACAAAAATCCCACTTTTCAGGTTGACCTATGTAGGCGATGAGTTGAACTTGAGGCTAAGTTTTAATCAGTACGTAGTAAGTGTAATCAGTACGTTAAATAAAATCGCTTTCTCTGTCAGGGACACCGCTAACTGCTCCTAAACCACGCAATAGATTTTGATGTGTTTTATTTTCTCAAATAGGTAGATACAGTGATTCATGAGGAAGGTTTTCATGCCGGGAAAACTTCTTATTCCCACAGGGAAACCTGTAACATTCCAACCGCTGGGCGGGCCGCTATTCGTAAATAAAAGTTATTGAGCTATTATTTGCTTGTCTTGGTCATGTCATGGAAGACAGCTTCTTTTTGCATTAATGCATATCAAAATCATCACGACTCGTTCATACGTTCCACGCTCTAATATGCGCACATTGCAATTTGCAATGTCTACCGGCCGTCTACATTTTCCCGACTCCGACTAGACCAGATGCTTATTGTAACGATTACGCGCAAAATTTGCGCGCGCGTTCCGCCCGGTGCGCGTGCGCGTGCGCTCGAGCGGCTTTGCACAAGAAAGCGCACTCGGCCTGCAAGGTTGATGCGGCCTCACATTACCTATTGTACTTAGATTTGATTGTATAAATTTTCAGTCAAATAACTTCTTCTTCGGGTTGGACACCAAGACGTCCAACGACCCGAAAGAGTTTTTAAGCCTTTCGTAAAAAGCCATTGCTTTGGGAAATAGCAGTGAAAATATCTAAATCTTTTCTATTCAATTAAACATCTCACGCAATGTAGATGTTCACTTGTACCTAAGTACCTAGGTATGTGTTAACTAACTTTATAGTATCTAGTGCTAGATTTTTGGTTTTGACACAGGTCAAGAAACAAATGGCACAGCTTACTTCACGCTTACATAAACCTTGTAAGCGTCTCTACGCTTGTTACTGATTTATTATTTTCAAATCTAACAAGGCGTAACATGCTCTCAACAAAGTAGCAAGATTAAGATTAATTCCAATGGGGAGTTTTTTATACAGTAAATCGCAAAGATTGCAAGAGCTGAAAACCTCTGTAAGTCCGCTTTCGTAGTTGGATCAGTAAAGTGACCGAGAAGTGGTCGATATTATCTACCGGAAGGATCCTTAAAACCCTGACTTTTTATATTTATTTTTACATCTTTTCTACATCTAATTCAGGGCTTTTTTCCTCAGGAACTGAACGGCTTCTACATCCCCGAGATGACATCGATCGTGTGCAAATCAGCAGCTGAGATGGTGCGCGTGATGAAGGCTGGCAACAGAAACCGCGCGTCGGGGCGGACAGACATGAACGAGCACTCGTCCCGGTCGCATGCTGTGTTCCTGGTCACTGTGGAGAGCGCGCACAGGCCTACCAACCGTATCAGGTCTGTACAACACTTCTTACACAGGAACTAAGCTGCTTCTACATCCTTACTAACTGGTGTGATGAAGGCTGGTAACAGAAACCGCGCGTCAGGGCGGACAGACATGAACGAGCACTCGTCCCGGTCGCATGCTGTGTTCCTGGTCACTGTGGAGAGCGCGCACAGGCCTACCAACCGTATCAGGTCTGTACAACACTCCTTACACAGGGACTAAGCTGCTTCTACATCCCAGAGATGACACCAATAGTCAGCAGCTGAGATAGACAGACAGACAGACTTGACGAAATGATAAGTAAGTATTTCTAGTAGACTACGAAACCCTAAAAAGACCTTACTAACTGGTGTGATGAAGGCTGGCAACAGGAACCGCGCGTCGGGGCGGACAGACATGAACGAGCACTCGTCCCGGTCGCATGCTGTGTTCCTGGTCACTGTGGAGAGCGCGCACAGGCCTACCAACCGTATCAGGTCTGTACAACACTCCTTACACAGGAACTAAGCTGCTACTACATCCCTAAGATGACATAGTCAGCAGCTGAGATGGTGCGCGTGATGAAGGCTGGCAACAGAAACCGCGCGTCGGGGCGCACAGACATGAACGAGCACTCGTCCCGGTCGCATGCTGTGTTCCTGGTCACTGTGGAGAGCGCGCACAGGCCTACCAACCGTATCAGGTCTGTACAACACTCCTTACACAGGAACTAAGCTGCTACTACATCCCTAAGATGACATAGTCAGCAGCTGAGATGGTGCGCGTGATGAAGGCTGGCAACAGAAACCGCGCGTCGGGGCGCACAGACATGAACGAGCACTCGTCCCGGTCGCATGCTGTGTTCCTGGTCACTGTGGAGAGCGCGCACAGGCCTACCAACCGTATCAGGTCTGTACAACACTCCTTACACAGGGACTAAGCTGCTTCTACATCCCAGAGATGACACCAATAGTCAGCAGCTGAGATAGACAGACAGACAGACTTGACGAAATGATAAGTAAGTATTTCTAGTAGACTACGAAACCCTAAAAAGACCTTACTAACTGGTGTGATGAAGGCTGGCAACAGGAACCGCGCGTCGGGGCGGACAGACATGAACGAGCACTCGTCCCGGTCGCATGCTGTGTTCCTGGTCACTGTGGAGAGCGCGCACAGGCCTACCAACCGTATCAGGTCTGTACAACACTCCTTACACAGGAACTAAGCTGCTTCTGCATCCATACATAGTCAGCAGCCGAGATGGTGCGCGTGATGAAGGCTGGCAACAGGAACCGCGCGTCGGGGCGGACAGACATGAACGAGCACTCGTCCCGGTCGCATGCTGTGTTCCTGGTCACTGTGGAGAGCGCGCACAGGCCTACCAACCGCATCAGGTCTGTACAACACTCCTTACACAGGAACTAAGCTGCTTCTACATCCCCGAGAAGGCATCAATAGTCAGCTGCCGAGATAGACAGGCAGACAGACAGACTTGACGAAATGATAAGGGTTTCTAGTAGACTAAGAAACCCTTAAAAGACCTTACTAACTGGTGTCATGAAGGCTGGCAACAGAAACCGCGCGTCGGGGCGGACAGACATGAACGAGCACTCGTCCCGGTCGCATGCTGTGTTCCTGGTCACTGTGGAGAGCGCGCACAGGCCTACCAACCGTATCAGGTCTGTACAACACTCCTTACACAGGAACTAAGCTGCTTCTACATCCCTGATATGACAGCAATAGTCATGTCATCAGCTGAGATGGTGCGCGTGATGAAATCGGCACCACAAGACTCGTATTTTATTCCGCAAAAAATGTCTCTCACATCTTTTGTTCGAACCGTCCGAACTAAGTTATCTTATCGCAAAGGTCAAAGAATTAGGATCAATTTGTGCGTCGGATCATCGTTCGAGTTGATGAGTACATACCAAAACTGTCTGATTCACACGTTGTAACTCAATTGAAACTCATACTGAAAGGATTAGTGCAGACTGAGGCTGAAAATTTATGTTAACATTTAGGACATTCAAGTTTTAGAACGGGTGATGAGATGGCTCGTTGTGAGAGTGATAGCTAAGAGGAATTGGGTTAGGTACTTGTGACGAAGGGTCCGTAGTATCCGTACATGACGATTCCCATCGCCTTCCCTTTAAAATACAGACCTTACATCAATATACTTTCAGTAAGTAAATTTTTCGCTACGGCCTACCTTATTTAAAATGCCAACCTACGCCACTGAAGGTACGCTTCCCATGTCATGAGCCCGCCATATTGTGATGTGTCTAGGCTACACCAGCGGACCCAACTGCCTGCTCTAACCTTGCAGATGTTCCAAAATGCGATTCAGGACTTGTAGGTACGTGGAGTGCTCGTGCACTGCTGCAAACTTACTTTGAAATCCATAGAAAGTCTACCACTCATCATCAATCTATTATTTGAATCTGGACCATCCTGACCAGCTGATTCCAACGCTTACTTAAAAAGTGTACTACCCAAGAGAATTCCAGGCACCATTGTAGTTTCTGAAAACCAACATTCTTTCTTTAGAGCAAATTCTAGATTTTGCTGGCGACCTTCCAAAAGTGGTAAAATAGGATTTATTCCACTATTCTTCACAAAACAAAACATTGTTAGGTACGAGTATTTTGGCAACGGACATTCGTTACTATAATGGGATTATACAAATACCTACAAAAGTCTTATTTTTTGAAGTTGGCAGGCGGTTTAGCAAGTAATGGAAGATTGTATATTTTCAGGCATAAATGGGTCAAATCTGCCGCAGAATTTACGTCCACTGGGATATATGATTTGTTAGTAAAGTTGGTGGCTGGAAAAACCTAGATAAAGGCTATGTCCAGCAGTGGACTTTCATCATTATTTGTAAAGCCACAGAATTTTGTCACCTAATTGTCACGATGAATATGAGTCAAATAGCGTCGTGGGTGTGAATATTACACGTCCTAATTTAAACATGACTCTATCCTGGTCATCTAACTACCTCGTGTGATCATTCCTGCAGGATTCTAGGTCAGTCCATTGCCAGTGGTCAAATATACAGCTATACTTTGCTGGTTTAAACTTTACTCTGCTATTGAAATGGAGTGGTCAGACAGTGATGACGAATTTGAGGATAATATTCGGGATATCTTCATGAGGTAAATTCCATAATATTAATCTTACCTGACCTGTGTGACCTAATTCCACAGTTTCATGGAATACTTACTATCTTCTTACACTTCTGTAGTAATGAAACCATTGAATTTGCAGAGTTCAAAGTTTCTTTTGCTAGTTAGTTCAGGATCTCTTTTATTGCAACGGTTACTGAGTCAATGACAATATTTACCTACCGATTTTTCCGTTCACTAAACTAAAGCACGCAAGTTAGCGAATATCTAGAAGGTTCTATTCTTTAATAAAATTATAGTGGCTCCAAAAATGCGTATTTCGCGTGAAGTAAATGCACTGTAATATAAAACTGATTAAGATGAAGCATAAAACCAACGCGGAATCTGGCATGCTACTAACATGTGTTAAATTTTATACTTTTGAGAGCTATTTTTGAAATTTATTGCTTGCTTCGTTCTGCAACATTGATAATGTGGTTCGGATAGTGGTGTTATAATGTTCCACTAAGTGCTACTTTTAAATAAACTTGGGCTTTGTACTGTTGGGTCGCATCAAAGAAATCATCATCATCTTCCTGACCTTATCCCAATTACTTGGGGTCGGCGCAACACGTTTCGTTGAACACTAAATCGTGTTGCAAAAAGATTTGGCTGAATTCTACGACCGGCCGCCTACCAGACGTCAACCCTCCTTGGGAATACTTTTGTGGTGGATTAACCGCCACCATACGGTTGGTCCTGGCTGTTTGGGTAGGGTTTATCCCTCGGTCGCCTCTTACGACCCCCACAGGAAGAGAGGGTGTGGGTGGTGCTGTTCTACTCTGCCGGCACCACACGGCTACAAATAAATTTGAATTGAATATGTAAGTTCCATAAATGTGTTTGTGTTGCTTTAAATAATTTTCTAATTAAGAGGCTATAGCGGTTAAGTACGTACATTGATGCAATGAATAGAGTACTAGATGTTGGCCTTAAACTTTCATAAAACAGTTCATTTTATGATGATTGCTCGCATATTATGTGTATGGGCGGACGAGCATCTCCGCTATTTGAACGTAACAACTTAGTAACTTTGGCTCTGAATTACAAAGTCTTTACCAAAATTCAGGTTCTATGGCACAGTCTTACAAACAGACAGTAAACAATCTTTGATTATCCAAGGGCACGGGAAAGAAATGAAGCAACCAGTACTTTTTGTTATGCCCATATTTAATTTTAGAATCAGTATCACAATAAGTATAGCATAGGCACAGAACAGTAGTAGGTTCCAATACCTAATACTTTTAGTACCATCATAAACCCATCAAGCATAAAGATACACGTGGCCGCTCAAGTATCGATCTGCTAGTAGTTCACGGCTAATAACTACCAAAGTAGGTAGCTTGTACCGATATAGCTTCATAGAGTCTCACGGCATAAGCAATTATGTTATGATGACGTCATATGCGGGCGAGCTGCGGGCAGTTTCAGGGGCTTTCTGAACAACTTGGGATTATCCTTTACAGTGAAATAAGTAAGGTATCCTTTGGGTAACCAAGTAGCTAGTGCCAATATTCTAGGCGTAAGGGCCGGCGCAAACAGGTGGCCATTTGCCGCCACCGGCCATTGTCGCCGTTACGTTAGTTGCTTACGGTTCATTTTCCGATTTCTCTGTTAAAACGGCTCTCTGTGTGCGGCGGCCCTAAGCAATTACTTATGTTAAAAGTAAGAATTGGCTAGCGCAGTTATGACGTCATATACGGGCGCTAGTTTCAGCTGAAGTGCCAGAAGATGTCTGATCAAATCTTAAAATAGAATTTGCTTTTTTGGTCAACTGGAGAAATCTATGGTAGTAATTCAGTTCAGTAGGTATTTTGTTCGGGTTTTTCGTCGAATAAGAAGATGCCCCACAGGGAAGACAAATTGAAGATAAAAGCACTCACAGTGCTCTACCTACTAGTACCTAGTACATACATTCTAACCGTGACCTACAATGGTCTTTACAGCACAAGATTTTCTATTATGAATTTCTCTATTCGAGTAGATACTAATGAGGTAACATACTGCAGTATTATGTTTAGATTAATGAAAATACGTGCAATATGCTAAGTATAAATAGCGTATTTACATAGTATAATGACTACCTATAGTTTTCAGCATTCGGAAGGGCGGCGGCGTAGCGTGAAGGTTTCAATTGAGTTTTTTCAGCAGCCTTCAGCTATTTAATAGCTGTAACACAAAACATTACATCAGCAAAAAGAAATACAGAGATTGTCTATTATTTATTAACTCTAGAATGTAGACTAGAGTCCAGATTTTTTCGCTTAGGGCTTCATTTCTTGTCAAAAATGGCGGCGAAGCAGTTATTGTGAAAATGTTCGGTTTTTTTCGTCAAATCTAAAGATCTTTGCCCCTAGTAATTTATTAAACCGTATGGAATGGACCAACGAGTTGACAAGTGACCCTACGAATCCCGATTACAGAATTTTAAACCGCCTAGGTTGGACTTGGAGTAGGTCCTTAAATAAAACGCTGCTGCTACATTATTTAGATTAACTTAAAAATAATATTCTTTCATTCCTCTTATTATGTTTAGCCGAATGCAAACACAGAGGAGTCGGTGATACTTATCTTTCTTATGAATGAATGGTTTTATAAGATTCATCCTGGATTAGTATAATGAATGTGTGTTATGATGCCTATGATTCACTGCTTTATTTAGTGTCACTGACTAAACAACTTAAATGTTATACAAACTAGAGGTATTTAAACTTTAATCCGTGAGTAATTAATGATTATTTTTGTTAGCATTGTGATCTTAGTAGAAGCTTCAAATAATCATACGAGGTGTAAAGGACGGTGAAACGAAAACTTTGCAGGCGTGCTCAGACCATGAAGCTCACCACATTCCCCATGGAATGTATGGTATTTTTACTTCCCATTCAAAGTCAGTCAGCTGATCGTGAATTTTGTATGGGAGGTCGAAAAAGCATTTGTTTCCTTTCCCTTCGTGTTGACTCCATAGTAAAAGTTGACCAGTTGCATGGTCTAATCATGCCTGCAAAGTTTTCGGTACACTGTCCCTTAAATCCTGTATATTCTTGAATACATACTCTGAAGGGTTTATCGGGTTGATCGTTGACTCGTTGCAACAAGAAAAACATGGCTCCTTTTTACTCAGGTTTTTATACCCACGACGGAACACCGAATGGAGACAGTATTTGCTTTTGGGGTGGGAGAATGTGTTTTTGCAAAGCTATGTTGCCAATTACCTCCAAAACCAATGGTCAAACCAGTGATTTTCATGCGGTTTTCAGTGATAGATGAAAATTTGACTGCGGAATGTTCTTAGCTAAGTGTTATACGAACAACTCACTTGGGGGCGCAGCGGTCGTCTGTCGTGGGTATTTTCCAAATTGATTTTTTGTTTTTGTATGTATTGATACTGAAATAATAAAATGCTGGCAATATAATTTCGAAATCGATAGATGTCCTTCGCTAGTTATCATTATCACTAATCAACTTAAATCAACTGATAACTTCATGTACTGATCGATCATCATCAATCACAAATTGCGCAGTGAAATGACTCGATTGGATCCGATGCATTATTTACATATTTTATTCAATTTCGATCGTTACAGTTGATGTACTGTTGTTGACCAATCATCACTTAATTTAGGGTTCATTGGACGCAATTTTGAACGAAAAATATGAGTTTACTATTTTTGTGTCAGTGGCTGTATCGTAGTGTGGTTCAGAAATGGATTATCAACTACAAAGAGCACGGGTGCGTTGTATGACATCATTATTTATACTTCTCACTTCCTATTTGATTTGACAACCTGCTATATTGACCAACCACGATGCGAACTATACTTCAATACACTACGATAAGCAGCGATACAATATAGCTTATACATAGTAATATCGTGTCGTGTAGTAGGTAGTACTTACTACCTAAATATTCAGCACTAGAAACTCTTAGGTACTATGGGTTATTGCTGGTTATTGCAAAGGATTATGAAATCAGAAGACGATGTTGATTTGAAAAGTAGGTAGGTAAACAAGCTACCTCACCTATGTCAAGATTGTGAAGGATGGTCGTATTAATACTTTTAATACGACCATCCTTCACAATCTTGACATAGGTTGTAGGTACAGTCGAACTCAGGCTGGGTTAGACTTTGGGGTTTAGATATTTCTTATTTCGCGGGTATAAAAGGCAGAACACACCGCCTCCGTCTGCGTGACTTGCACGTCATTAACGCGTCACTATGACGTTGAAGGGCGCCACATACCGCGGGTCATCAAGCGCGTACCGGTTGTAATGTATGGGATTGTATGAGAGGCGGCACACTACCTGCATGCGCGTAATCACGCGCGTACAGCAGTAGGCCGTGTCTCATGCGGCTCCATACAATACAACGTCATAGCTACGCGCGTGATGACATGCCGTCACGCTTACGGAGGCGGTGTGCCGTTTCTCATACAGTCCCATACATTAGATACAACACGGTACAACCAGTTCACGCGTGATGATGTGTACGCATACGCAAGCGGTGTGCTCAGCGCTTATAACTTACTTAAGGTTCGAGTGTCTTGCCGCACGTGAGCTTGACTGTACATTCTGTAACACGTTACGTATCTGTTTTACAATGATCTCAAACAATCTGAAACTTGCGCCTGCGTTTACTGCATCGTAAACATTAACATTACAGGCGCGTGTTGCCATTGTTATGCAGAATACGAGTTTCAGTGTTGCCGTGCTACTGTTTAGTAAACAGGGGCCATGCGCCTTCCTTGCTCGATACAATGTAAACATTACATTTTGCTTACAATTTGCAGGCAACGTAGATACCAGTGGCAAAGGTTCCATACATATATGCCGATTCCTATCGGCTTCCCTTTCAGTTTACGAAGAATCCATGCTGCCCATACTCTCACACCAATCTCATTCAGTATTTTTTTCTGCGAACGAAAAATGTTTAGCAGTACGTCGTTAGTACTGATAGCAAAAATCGCAGGTTCAAATTCTGACTGCGGAAGAAAGTTAGCGGTAGTTCTAAAGTTATACATGTAATTTTTCAGGATTTAAGTTATTTTTAATCATCATCTGCCTGCCCTTATCCCAAGTCAGTTGGGATCGACTCAATATGGTTTGTTAGAGCACAAAATCACGTAGCTAAAAAATTTGGCAATGTTTTTTAATCGGTCGCCTGCCTGACGTCAACCCTCTTTGGGAATGCTATTGTAGGGTAGGTGGTATCATCGCCACCATGCGGTTGACCATAGTCGACAGATATTCAGCCGAGGGCAAAACTCTACGTCGCCTTTTACGAAACACCCTGAGTGGACTAGGGGTGGCAGTTTTCTTACCCGCTACCACACGACAATTTAAATTATAAAATGACTATAAAGACCAAAATATGCATCACAGCGCATGACATTGATACATCCGAAACGGTTTACATGAGTCTGTGAAATGAAAGGTCTTCCGTTCCGCATAGTTAGAAGTGGCCTGTCCAAATTATCCGCCTACACTTCTAAACGGTCGCTAATTTAGTGATAAGTGACTAAATATTAAGACATTTTAGCAGAACCTTGACTAGTAAAACACGTGTGGTTTATACAGGGTCTTTTCAAAGTGAAAACGCAGTGACAGCTAAATTGTCTTGACGTATTATGTGGGAAACTGACTCGCCGAATACGCCGGTTTCCGATAAATTCCTTGGGTCATAGTCTTTATTTCGAATACCAGATGATGGTTTCGCACCTTTTTATATAGTCTAGTAACTAACGTCAATAGCTGGTTATAACTATTCGGATTGACCCATGAAGCTGAAAATCGGCATGTAGGTACTTCTTGACCTCTTGATTAAAACTAGACATGGAGCCCAGCGGGCTCCACCCCCCTTAACCTTTTACCGCCCCCCCTCCTTTACAAGGCGCAACTTTTGAAGTCATTGACTTGGAGGGTAGTTTTTATTTCATATCGTGCGTGACATCTCACTTGAAGCTTATTGTGCCCCCAAAATTACCCTTTAGGCCCCCCGGGGGGCCCAAAAATCTTAAAAAATTGGGGTGTCCCGTCCTTGTATGAGATTTCCTTATTTTCAAGCTATCGATTCCCAAGCGGTATCAAAAGCTGCGGAATTAGACACAGATTGCAAAAAACCTAAAATATCTTTAAATAATATTTATCTTTAGGGCTTTGCCGAACATTAAAACATAATTATATGTTGGTTTCGTAGTTACAACACTTTAACGATCGATAGAGCCCTACAGATAAATATTATTTAAAGATATATTAGGTTTTTTGCAATCTGTGTCTAATTCCGCAACTTTTGATACCGCTTGGGAATCGATAGCTTGAAAATAAGAAAATCTCATATTTCAGGCTTTTGGGCCCCCGGAGGGCCTAATAGGTAATTTTGAGGGCACAATAAGCTTCAAGTGAGATGTCACGCACGATATGAAATAAAAACTGCCCTCCAAGTCAATTACTTCAAAAGTTGCGCCTTGTAAAGGAGGGGGGGTGGTAAAAGGTTAAGAGGGGTGGTGCCCGCTGGGCTCCATGTCTAATTTTGATCAGGAGGTCAAGAAGTACCTACATGCCGATTTTCAGCTTCATGGGTCAATCCGAATAGCTGTGACGTTAGTTACTAGACTAATACTGTCACCCCGTGTTAACAAATCAGAACATATAGAGATTGAATCACCAACGAAATTGAATGACCTAAGTGCTGATGTTGAAGGCGGGTATATAATTTTGTCTGGGATTTTGTCCCCAACGCCTACCCACCTAGATTTTACCATGTTGTTGAAAGTCTACCTATTTGCTTAAGTTCCTGAGACCCCACTTGCCTGATTATCGCACATGGAAGTGTAACAGCGTTATGGCACAAAATAGAGAATTTACAGAAGGACAACTCGCCCCTATTTCCGACCATTTATACCTTCACTGTAGAGTTGCTACCTTTTATCTCCGAATTTTTCAAATTCGGTGCACGGGTTAATCATACTTAGGTATATAATCTACTTACATTATATCAAACTTATACTAGAGGTATAACACACTATACAAAAATATTTGCACTTCTTGCGAGTCGTAATTTTGCCGTCCGCCCACACCGAACACTTTTTACAGTCGCTACTTCTTCTCCCTCGTTCCCTCAATGCTGAGGAACGCGACCACATGAGAGTCTCCTCCATTCCGAGCGATTGTAGCTTTTGTGGACTGCTCGATATATGCTACCGCCCACAACATTCTTCACAGCATCCGACCATCTAGTTGGCGCCCTGCCTTGGGCACGCTTCCCCTCTACTAGTCGGTTCGAAACCGTTCGCTACTAGTCGGTTCGAAACCGTTCGATATTGACAGTGAACGACAGCGTGTAGATGTGTGTGTGATCATAGCAACATTTTCTTGAAGCCATCTCTCTGTATTGGTCGCCCGCCAATACTTACTTTGTGGTTATGGTGGTTATGTCACCGATTATCGCCTTGCTAGTTGCCCACGCGCAGCTCAGGCGCGATGCCTGACCTTCCGCACGCCGCGGCTGAGTAATTCACTGTTTACGTACATACAACACCTGACAGGTTTTGACTTTATTTGGATGTGGTTGTGATGTGCTACTAGCCGGTTCAAAACGGTTCGAGATTGCGCGTAAACGACGGCGTGTAGATGTCTGTGTGATTATAGCGACGTTTCCTTGTAGCGGTCTGTCTGTATTGGTCGCCCGCCAATACTTACTTTGTGGATATGGTGGTTATGTCACCGATTATCGCCTTGCGAGGTGCCCACGCGCAGCTCAGGCCCGATGCCTGACCTTCCGCACGCCGCGGCTGAGTAATTCGCTGTTTACATACAACATCTGGCAGGTTTTGACTGTATTTGGATGTGGTTGTGATGTGCTATTAGCCGGTTCGGAACGGTTCGAGATCGCGCGTAAACGACAGCGCAGCGTGTAGAGATGTGTGTGCGCGTAGTGACGTTGTGTTTGTCTGTATTGGTCGCCCGCCAATACTTACTTTGTGGTTATGGTGGTTATGTCTTATGTCACCGATTATCGCCTTGCTAGGTGCCCACGCGCAGCTCAGGCCGTGTGCCTGACCTTCCGCACGCCGCGGCTGAGTAATTCGCTGTTTACATACAACACCTGGCAGGTTTTGACTTTATTTGGATGTGGTTGGGATGTACCGGTTGGGCACTACGTCTTGTTGTGGTTTTTCAATTTAGTATGGCCGTTTTAAAAGCTGGTTTGATAGAATTAGGTGCCATGTCACCTAAATGTCATAAGAGAGACTCGAGCTTACTATGCTTTATATTTATTTTAGCGTTTATTAAATCATGAGTCATCAATCAATAACTACAATGTTTTGCTTGACTACATACAGCTCATTGCCTTACAAAGTAAACTCGTAAACGATTCAGGGAACTATGTTTCATACTGCCTAACCAGTGACTAAATTAAATACAGTGTAGCAGTAGTTAGTAAACTGGAACTGGTTTACCTATTTGAATTCGAAGATCGTGCTTAATCATCACTGAAACTGAACACCCTGCCCTTTGTTAGAATAAGTAGTTGGTAGTTGGCCAATTTATATGTGCCGTGTGGTGCCGGCAGAGTAGAATAGCACCACCCCCTCTTCCCCTGGAGGTCGTAGGAGGCGACCGAGGGATAAACCCGACAAAAACAGCCAGGGCCAACCGTATGGTGGCGGTTCATCCACTACAAAAGCATTCCCAAGGAGGGTTGACGTCTGGTAGGCGGCCGGTCGTAAAATTAAGCCAAATCTTTTGCAACACGATTTTGTGTTCAACAAAACGTGTTGTAATTGACCCCAAGTAATTGGGATAAGGGCAGGAAGATGATGACTTGGCCAATTTATTGAATCGTACTTACACACTGTTTAGTTTCGTATCAAAAACGGTTTCGTATCTTTTTGAGCGGACGGTGCTGGCAACACTTTTCGGTCCGCCCCGTCTGTCATCTTTACGCTAGCGTTGTTGAAGCGAATTTTAGTTTTAAGTGGTGTAAAATTAAGGTGTTTTGGCGGTTTTCTCGTGTGCTATTTGCCACAAGCCATGGCTTCCCTGTGCGGTGGGGAAGTGAACCAAGTGAATTTTGGTTTCGGCTTTTTGATTGAGGCCAACGTGGTCGCCGGTAACATAACCTCACTTTGAGTCGTCGCTCGTCGTCGTCGTGGCTGCCGATAGCTACGTATTTTAATTATAAATGATTGGAGGCCAACGGGGCCGATTTCTCATTCGGAGAGAAATCTTTTAGTTATTTTGTGTTAAAAAACATTATGTGATGTCGAACTGTGAACTGTAGTGCAAATTGGAGGAAAGGAGTTCTAGAACGAGCGGATGTTCCAGCGCTGTGAGTTTAGGTTATTCCCTATTCCTGCGCTCCTAAAATATCCTGAATACCTGATTCCTGTCATACTTAAACTCACAAAGAAACGGCATCATCGTTTGCTCGGTAAGCAATTCGTTGCTGGGCCCTGTTTAAGTAGATTTTGGAAACAAGAATTTCTCGGCCGGAAACTTTCCGGAACAAAATTCTCTCATTAAATTTATTTTATTTAGCTATAGTAAAGAGCACTACGAATCGTAGTCAAATGTTGTTCCGAGGCTGATCGACCATTTAGTTTTAGATTTTAAGATAACTTTAATTTGCTTCCACTGCGCTAAGATCAGCTTCGGAATCAAACATTTTTGGTAGCAGAGCGTGGTTGCTTTATTGCAACATAGTTAGCCGTAATTTAGTATTAAGCGTGTTTTTATATTACCCACATATTTTATTAATTTTGGAAAATATTGTTTCGGTTTTTTTGTGACTGTATTGTTTGCCTAGTGAACGGTATCTTATCGGTAAGGTCTAGGCCAGTCAACTAACATTTATTTTGTGGTATTTGTTTATTGGTTTTCGTTTTATTAAGTCGAGTGTGTAAAAGTTGGTACCATGGCTCCTCGATCGCCAGGTATAAGGCTGCTATAAAGACAGAATTAAGGTGGTTTACTACCACAGCGGCAATGATCGGCCGCGAGGACCGGGAGGACGCGCTCTTGAAAAGTGCACTACAGGCAGATGAACGGGTTCGGGTTGTGTCGGAACACCTCACAGAGTGCCTCATGCTCCTTGAGGAAGCTCCTAACCCTGAAGATAAGGAGCTGGTTGAGGGCGATGTAAGCCAGTGCTTGGAGCTGGCACAGGACATTGCGCAGGCAGCTGCGGACATATCTAGGCGACGTGACGGAAAGGAAAAGCCATTCCGTGGTAAAGTGGGACAAGGATTACAGGTGCCTCTTCCGCCTGTTACGGTTCCAGTCTTTGCAGGCGATTACGCCGACTGGCCGGCGTTTGAGGACCTGTATAGCAGTGTGGTCCACACACGGACGGACATAACGCCGGCGTACAAGATGGCTCAGCTGATGTCCAGGCTACATGGAGAGCCTCATGAATTGCTGACGCATTTGGCTGTCTCGGATAGCAATTATGAGGTGGCGTGGAAGATCCTTACCGACCGGTATCGAAACAAGCGCCTGATTGTAGACAGGCTGTTAGACCAGTGGCTGTCAATACCAACCATAACGCGAGGTACGGACCTCCGCGAGAAAATCTTCCACCCAGTCAGTGTCGCGGTCAGCGCACTAGAGCGACAGGGTTTGCCAGTGGCGGGCTACGGTTATATCTTGGTCCACACAGTGCTTCGCCGCCTGCCGAGCGAAATGGTCGCTCGATTCGAGCAGCTACATGGGGCAAGTCCTCGGACCACCTCCCGACCTACGAGGATCTGAAGTCGTTCCTCGAGGCCGAAAGCAGGCGAGTGGACGTCCAGGCTGGTGAAGCCCCTCGCAGGAGACCTCTGCCCCTCGCCACCCGGAACGGCCGGGTGCACCGGCGCGAGGAGGCAACAGTGGGCAACCCAGGCGGTACAACACCGCATTGGAATCAGGGTGTGCCTACTGCAGGGAGACAGGCCACGGGGTGGCAGCGTGTCAGGAGTTTGCTGCGCAGCGGGTTCAGAGGAGACGGGGTGTGGCACAGCAGAGGCGTTGGTGTTTTCGGTGCCTGGGGCCGCATCAGGTGCGAGTGCCCTTCAAGCACCAACTGTAGGTACTGCCAGGGTGCACACCATCCGCTGCTCTGCATGAATCGCTCCGGAGGCGCCGGGGGCAGCGCTGGATCGGATCAGCGAAGGGAGCCTGCCCACCAAGGGAGGGAGCAACGCTCCCACCCCTCCAAGGAGGAGCCCACCTCCGCATCGGTCACAGGGACAGGCAGGGGACGTCAACAGACGGAGCCCACTTACCCAAGGACGTGGGGACGATCCCCACCACGGCAGCAGGTGCCGGATTGGGGAAGAGCGGCACAGGAACGTGGCCAGGACACCCATCCCAGGTACGGGATTCAACGGGCGGGTGTCAGGGGCACTAGGCAGCCACCAGGGTACATGCAGTATTCTGCGGGCTTGAGCCACCTGGTTGGGTCTCAAGACCCACGCATGCCCCGCCTATGCCTGAGTACCCGCGGCTACAGGCGCAACCTCGGTACGGACGTTTGCCGTCGGGGTACTATACAACTCCAGCCATGGCCTTTATGGGCAGACCTCCTACCAGCAGGAGTGGGACCCATACACAGGTTTGGGTAGTGAGGATACCCCGCGGGACGCGGCCTCACCGCGTTTAGATTCCCGCTAGGTAATCGCCGCCTACTCATCAGCTTCGGCTCCCGTCCAATCACGGTACTTTGCCAACGGCTAAGATTTGGGTATGGGGATACGGTGGCCGGACCATTCAAGTAAGAGCCCTACTGGATACAGGGGCTCAGGGATGTATTGTATCGAGTAAGCTGGTGAGTAGGCTAGGCCTAAATGTACGGCCAAGTGAGGATGAAGCTGTAGGCATCGGGGCCTAAATGTGCCTGACATTCGGGGTCAGACGAACTTTGAGTTCGCATTAGGTAGCACATGTACAGGGGTCAGCTATCAAGTCTCAGCCGTGGTGCTGGATGAAGTGGTTGGGAAACTCCCTCAGGTTAGGTTACCACCAACGGTACGAGGGTTAACCACAGGGTTGGAGTTAGCTGATCCTGATTTTGATACTCCTGGTACGGTGGACGTACTTCTCGGGTCAGACGTCCTCGGGAGATTATGGTGCGGTAGGAAGAAGGTACTCCAGGAAACTGGTTTGGTGGCCGTAGATACCACAGGGGTATGTTGTTTTCGGCCCAGTTTGGAGACCTCAGGACCTACCAGAAGGGATCCGGTCCTCTATGGTAGTGTGCTGTCAGAGGTGCTGCAGAGGTTTTGGGAGTCTGAAGAGCCGCCCACGGCGGACAGACGGAAGCCAGAGGATGACGAGTGCGAGTTGTTCTATCAATACAACACTGCGAGATGCCCGTCAGGCAGATTCGTGACCAGGCTACCTTTTCTCCCAAACCGCCCCGCTTTAGGTAGTTCGCGACAGCTCGCGGAACGGAGACTACTCGGAATGGAGCGGAAGATGAGGCGAGACCCAGCACTTCGGCAGAAGTATATAAATTCATGCGGGAATATATTCAATTGGGCCACATGTCGGTGTCCAGCCTGGATTGGAGGTGTGTCGAGCATTATTACATTCCACACCTGGCTGTCTTGAAGTCACCTGAGGCGAAAATACGGGTGGTGTTTGACGGTTCTGCTCCTACCTCGAATGGTGTGTCTGTGAACCAATGTTTGCACGCGGGTCCTAAATTGAACCGGGACATTGTGGACATTCTCACAGACTTTCGGTTACACCAGGTAGCGTTCGTCGCAGACGTCAAAATGATGTTTCGCCAAACCATGATACATCCGGATGACCGTCGGTATCAGCTGATTTTGTGGCGTGAGAGCCCAGATGAGCCGATGGTCACATACGAACTTAACACGGTGACGTATGGACTTAAGCCAAGTCCGTATTTGGCAGTACGTACGCTGCGAGAGTTGGCCGCACAGGAAAGGGTAAGATATCCTCGAGCCGCAGCAGTACTGGATCGCGACGTCTACGTGGACGATATCTGCACGGGTGCTGATAGCGTGGAGCAGGCGCTAATTCTACGAGACGAGTTGATCGCGATCATGGGTTCAGGAGGTTACGAGTTGCGGAAATGGTTGTCCAGTTGCCCAGAGCTCCTGGCCGGTTTGCCAGGCGAGTTCCATCAGGACCCGCACCTCTTTGAGAACCCGGACAATCCAAACACGTTGGGCATCCTCGGGGTGCAATATAGGCCAACGCATGACGTATTCACGTACAAGATCGAGCCCGACATTTTGGAGAAAACTTGGACTAAGCGGTCGGTACTGTCGACAATCGCTAGAACGTTCGATCCTAGCGGATGGATCGCCCGGTTACGTTCATGGCGAAGTGCTTTTACAAAGGTTGTGGCTAGCCAACTTAGGATGGGACGACCAACTCTCCGGAGAGTTGTTGAAGGATTGGCTCAAGTTTGTGACCACCTTACCAGGGATTGTGCACATCGCGATACCCCGCAAGTTAGTCCCATCGGTGGGATGTAAGGCTACCCTACATGGGTTTTGTGACGCCTCGGAGCGAGGGTACGCGGCAGCTGTATACCTTCGGACAGCAAGTTCAACGGGAACTGTGCACGTGCGTCTGGTTATGGCCAAAAGTAAGGTGGCACCAGTCAGAACTAGATGGACCATCCCCAAATTGGAATTGGCAGGGCAGCTCTTCTAGCGCGCTTGCTAAATCATGTAACCTGCAATCTGCGTGGTACCATCAACTTGGATGAAACGGTGTACGCGTGGACTGACAGTCGGATAGTTCTGTGCTGGTTGCAGACGTCGGTACATACACTTGAGGTTTTCGTGGCAAATCGGGTGTCACAGATTACGGGGTCGGAAACTCCGTTAGTGTGGAGGCACGTACCGGGAGAATGGAACCCAGCGGACTGCGCTTCGCGCGGGTGCAGGGCACCTGATTTGGTGAGTCACCCACTGTGGTGGGGACCTCAATGGCTGACTGAGTCGCCGCAGGAATGGCCATTCAACGAGTGCAGGGCGCCGCTTGGGCCACCTGATCGAGGTTTGCGAGTGAACGTGGGGCAACTCGTACCGAAGCCTAACCCAGCTTTCTTGCTGGAACGGTATAGCTCCTCGACAAACTTCTTGGGGTGACAGGTTGGATCAAGCGGTTCGTGAACAACTGCAGGAAGCCTCAAGCAGAACGGAACTTTACACCTGTCCTCTCGCCTGCGGAGCGGAATGCGGCTCTATGCTCATTGGTTAGAGTCGTCCAGGCGGAACATTTTGAAGAGGAGGTCAGGCTGCTCAGGGATGGACGTGGAAAGCTGAAGGGAGGACTTGTGCGCCTCAACCCATTCCTGGATGAGCAAGGTATGCTCAGGGTTGGAGGCAGACTTCGGAACGCTAGCCTGCCCTTTTCGGCTCGGCATCCACTGTTACTTCCAAAAGGGACCCTTAGTTGAGCTCTTAGTCAGGGATCGTCATGAGAAAAACTCGCACGCGGGCTGTAATGCGCTATTGGCCATCCTACAGCGCGAGTTCTGGATCTTATCGGGACGACGAACGGTACGTAGCGTTGTGTTTAGGTGCTTGCCTTGTTACCGCTTGAAGGCAGCCACAATGCAGCCACAGATGGGAGATCTCCCACCGGACCGGGTGACGGAGGCCTGGACGTTTGCAGGTGTGGGAACGGATTTTGCAGGCCCTTTCATGGTAAAGGCATCACGCCTACGGAACGCAAAGTCTATCAAGGCGTACTTGTGCGTGTTCGTGTGCCTAGCCACCAAGGCCGTCCACTTGGAGCTCGTGGCCGACCTTTCTACGGAGGCCTTTTGGCAGCGCTGGAGAGATTTACGTCGCGACGAGGGCGACCAGCGCTGATCAGGTCGGATTGTGGTACCAACTTTAAGGGTGCTGATCGGTGTATGAAGGAAATTGTAACGTTCTTAAGGGAGAACGAAGAAGCCATCAGCACGGGCCTCTCCCGTCAGGGCATTACCTGGGTGTTCGATCCACCAGCGTGCCCTCACTGGGGTGGTATTTTTGAAGCGGTTGTAAAGTCCGCTAAGACGCATTTGTTGCGCGTTGTAGGGTTAACAATTTTGACTTTCGAGGAGCTGGCGACCGTATTTTGTAAAATTGAGGCTGTACTCAATTCGCGTCCTTTGTGTCCGCTCAGCTCAGACCCAAATGATTTAGAGGCCCTAACGCCAGGGCATTTCTTAATTGGCCGCCCACTTAACGCCTTGCCGGAATATCCCTATACGGAGGTGAATAGCAATCGTTTGTCGCGTTATCAGTTGTTGCAGCAAATGACTCAAAACTTTTGGAAGCGTTGGTCGCTTGAGTACTTGCACATTCTGCAGCAACGCCTTAAGTGGACGGACAGGACTGAACCCCCCTGCATTGGGGATCTCGTTCTGGTTAAGGATGCCAACCTACCGCCACTGCGTTGGCGCCGGGGGCGCATTCTCAACCTGTTTCCGGGTAGTGATGGCACTCCTCGAGTTGCAGAAGTTCAGGTGGGGGATTCAGTCCTTAAGCGAGCAGTAGCTACATTATCACGCCTGCCATGCATAGAGCGGACCGATGTGTCGGTCCGGGGCGGGTGAATGTTTAGTTTCGTATCAAAAACGGTTTCGTATCTTTTTGAGCGGACGGTGCTGGCAACACTTTTCGGTCCGCCCCGTCTGTCATCTTTACGCTAGCGTTGTTGAAGCGAATTTTAGTTTTAAGTGGTGTAAAATTAAGGTGTTTTGGCGGTTTTCTCGTGTGCTATTTGCCACAAGCCATGGCTTCCTGTGCGGTGGGAAGTGAACCAAGTGAATTTTGGTTTCGGCTTTTGATTGAGGCCAACGTGGTCGCCGGTAACATAACCTCACTTTGAGTCGTCGCTCGTCGTCGTCGTGGCTGCCGATAGCTACGTATTTTAATTATAAATGATTGGAGGCCAACGGGGCCGATTTCTCATTCGGAGAGAAATCTTTTAGTTATTTTGTGTTAAAAAACATTATGTGATGTCGAACTGTGAACTGTAGTGCAAATTGGAGGAAAGGAGTTCTAGAACGAGCGGATGTTCCAGCGCTGTGAGTTTAGGTTATTCCCTATTCCTGCGCTCCTAAAATATCCTGAATACCTGATTCCTGTCATACTTAAACTCACAAAGAAACGGCATCATCGTTTGCTCGGTAAGCAATTCGTTGCTGGGCCCTGTTTAAGTAGATTTTGGAAACAAGAATTTCTCGGCCGGAAACTTTCCGGAACAAAATTCTCTCATTAAATTTATTTTATTTAGCTATAGTAAAGAGCACTACGAATCGTAGTCAAATGTTGTTCCGAGGCTGATCGACCATTTAGTTTTAGATTTTAAGATAACTTTAATTTGCTTCCACTGCGCTAAGATCAGCTTCGGAATCAAACACACACAGTTTGTAAACATACCTAAACTTAAATGTACGTCGTTCTAAAATCTAACGAGGGTCATGCAAAAGTAGGTAGGAAAGGAAGGAAGTAGCTAATAAGCCGATGGATCTGCGGCGGATGCAGGGTCCTTCGCTCCGGACGCTTTTCATTAAACGAGGCGTTCCCTTTAGACCATTCTGCGATGGGTACGTAACTTGAAGTCATTCAACCTCCGGATTATGAGGATACGTGCTACTAAACAAAGTGCGAAGTTTAGATGATGTCAGGGTCCTTCGCTCCGGACGCTTTTCATTAAACGAGCTGTTCCCTTTGACGCGATGCAGACCATTCTGCGATGGGTACGTAACTTAGAGTCATTCAACCTTCGGATTATGAGGATACGTGATACTACATACAGTGCGAAGTTTAGATGATGTCAGGGTCCTTCGCTCCGGACGCTTTTCATTAAACGAGCTGCTCCCTTTGACGCGATGCAGACCATTCTGCGATGGGTACGTTACTTAGAGTCATTCAACCTTCGGATTATGAGGATACGTGCTACTACATACAGTGCGAAGTTTAGATGATGTCAGGGTCCTTCGCTCCGGACGCTTTTCATTAAACGAGCTGTTCCCTTTGACGCGATGCAGACCATTCTGCGATGGGTACGTAGCTTAGAGTCATTCAACCTTCGGATTCTGAGGATACGTGCTACTACACAGAGTGAGGAGTTTAGATGACAATATTCCGTTGTAATATGTCTGTTGTATGTGTGGTTTCAACACGGTTTCAACCTGTAAAACATGACGATAAAGTGACGGCTCTTGGCTGCTTCATCTATTCAAAGTTTTGAAAAATATTACTACTGATCTCACTTACATAATTTTATCGCAATGTTATGCTTGTTCTGCTTGAAGTGTGACGATTTTGCGTATGTTTGAAATCGTGCCAAAGCCCGAGAAGTTCAGGATGTAGGTAAACTGTAATTTTTAAAGTAAGAACTGTCTATAATTTAATTTCTTTTCTTTTCCAGAGTCGGCAAGCTAAATCTAGTGGACCTAGCGGGCAGCGAGCGCCAAAGAAAGACCAATGCATCAGCCGACAGGTTACGAGAAGCGTCAAGAATCAACCAAGCCTTATCTTCTTTGGGAAATGTCATATCCGCCCTTGCAGAGGCCAGCCCGCATGTTCCTTACAGGTAGGACTATAGTTGGTGTCATAGGCTACATAATAAGCTGAACCTTGTGGGTTTAACTGGTAGCGAGCGTTAAAGGAAGACCAATGCATCAGCAGACAGGTTACGAGAAGCGTCAAGAATCAACCAAGCTTTGTCTTCACTCGGAAATGTTATATCTGCACTTGCAGAAGCCAGCCCGCATGTTCCTTACAGGTAGGACTATAGTTGGTGTTATAGGTTACATAATAAGCTGAAACCTGTGGACCTAGAGGGCAGCGAGCGTCAAAGAAAGACCAATGCATCAGCCGACAGGTTACGAGAAGCTTCGCGGATCAA
Organism: Phthorimaea operculella; assembly: GCA_024500475.1. Classification (NCBI taxonomy): domain Eukaryota; kingdom Metazoa; phylum Arthropoda; class Insecta; order Lepidoptera; family Gelechiidae; genus Phthorimaea; species Phthorimaea operculella. The sequence goes on from JANFCV010000262.1 coordinate 427,366, forward strand.
CCAAGCTTTATCCTCACTGGGGAATGTCATTTCCGCCTTAGCAGAAGCCAGCCCGCATGTCATGATGATAATGATGATAATGATAAATTTATTAATAACAATTGTTACAAGTCAGGTAGTATAAGTACAATTTTTATATGTATGTAAAATAATAACATTGTGATTACACAGTTGATTAATTACAATAAAAAAATAATAATAATTAAAATTGAGTAATCATAATTCACAAAATACTTCAAAATATAAAATTCAGTCAATTATTTATATTGCCAGAGGCAATTTCATAAAGTCCTCATAATTATAAAAACAATGTTCGTGGAGCCACTTTTTCAGCAAGTTTTTAAACCCACTGATGGAAGCTGCATTTTTCAAATCTTTGGGTATACGGTTGTATATGTTAGGCCCTATAAAATACACCGAGCGCTCGGACTTCGCCAGCCTGTGCGGTTCAGTAGCAAGCAGGTTCTCACTTTTGTTACTGCGCAGGTTATACCTTGTGTTTGCACCCTTTCGCCTGAACACATGCAGGTTCGTGTGTGTGAACACAGCTACCTGGTAGATGTAGAGGCAAGGGAGAGGCAGAATTCGGTATTTCACGAAATATTCCTGCGCAGAGACATCGTCGGCGATTCCAGCTATTGCTCGCACGGCACGTTTCTGCATTGAGAACACCCGGTTCCAATCGGTGGCGTGTGCCCACAGTTCCGTGCCGTACAAAAGCAATGAGTGAACCGTAGCGAAATAGCACTGCCTGACCACGTCCACGCTGGCTGTACTAGCGAGCCTCCGCAAGGCGAAACACGCGCCACCCAGACGGCCGCATAACTCGTCGATGTGCGCCTCCCATACAAGGGCGCTATCAATGTTGAAGCCAAGCAGGCGCGTGCAGGTAACTTGCTGTATAGGGGCTCCACCTGCACACACCTGCATGGCTGATGTGGGGTGGCCGTTAAGGCAAAACCTCATGAAACAAGTTTTGGCCTTATTCAGCGCGAGTCCATTGGACTGAAACCAATCGTGCAACTGGCTGACAACAGAGTTTAGGGCTCCCTCTAGCTCTTGCCTGGATGCCGAGCTGACGACAGCCGTAACGTCGTCAGCGTACATAAATACGTCAGCGCCTTTGATGGCTTGCGGCAGGTCGTTTAAAAGTAGGCTGAAAAGCGTATTTGAGAGGCAGGAGCCCTGCGGGACGCCCATAAGGTTGTGGAGTTCCGCTGACGTCACTCGACCTCTATCTCCCACCACAACCTGCGTTCTTCCACTCATGAAAGACATCATCAGTTCCAAAGGAGGGCCTTGAATGCCATAATACGCTAGTTTTTCGGCGACCAGTGCATGGTCGGCGGTGTCGAAGGCGCGTGACAGATCACAACAGATGACGGCAACGTGCCGGTGGTCCTCGCCAGCGCGCACTACGCACCGCACTACCTCGCGCGCCAGGTCTGTGGTGGACTTGCCCGGCCGGTAAGCGTACTGGCAGTCAGATAGCACATTTCTTTCGGACCAGAAAGCCAGCAATCTTCGATTAAGCCCCACTTCGAATATCTTACTGATACTTGGCACTAGTGAGATTGGGCTATAGGACTTAATGTCAGTTTTTTTCCCTTTACCTTTGTATAGAGGTGATATCTTTACCTTTTTTAAGGATTCCGGGTATGTACCCAACCTCATACAATTATTAAACAGGTGCGATAAGACGTAACAAACTGATAAGCTGGCACCTCTAAGAATATTTGCAGATAGTCCGTATACGTCCGTGCTATGTTTAGGGGCTATAGATTTTTTAAGAATACCAACGATCTCGTGAGGTGTAAACAGGTGTAGCCGCAGCGATGAATCACTGCAAGGGAGATGGTCAACCATTTTTGCGAGGCATTGTGAGAGGTTTGCGGGCGGGGCTCCGCACGCAGCCGCTGCTGTGACAAACTCACCGTTTAGTGAGTTCACCAGTTCCTCCTTGGAGCCAAACGGGCTGCCGGTGTTGTCGACTATCAGGTCTGTAAAGTCCACTTTGTCGCGGGACCCTCTACCTATTTCCATATTCACTGCCCTCCACATACCTTTGCACTTATTAGGGCATTTTAGAATAACAGAATTAAAAAAATCAGTGCGTTTTGTTTTCAATTTTAAATTATGTCCGAGTTTGTGGGGTTTATTTTAGATAGTCTAATACAGTCGAAAAGTAGTAGTTTCAGATCAATTATTTCGGAATCAATCCACTTTTGATTAATATTAGGCACTCGAAATATTTTTATAGGAAAACAGATTTCATATTTGTTAATCAGTATATTGATAACTTCCGCTGCAAACTGCCTACACTCCCCCGTGTATCTATTTACGATCTCGTTCCAATCGACTGATTCGAGCGCATCGGTAAAAGCCATCTTATTGCTATCACTAAAGACCCGTTTCGAAATCACTTCTGTTCCTGGACAGGGGCCTAGTCTAGGTATAGTCAGCCGCAGTGCCATGTGATCGCTAAGGTGAGTTTCTATGCACACTACGGACACACGGTCGCTAAGAGTATTAGTGTACGCGTGGTCGAGTAAACTTGACTTATCACCTTCTATACGCGTAGGGCCCTTACAGGTAGGACTATAGTTGATATTATAGGGTACATAGTAAGCTGAACTTTGTGGGTTTAGCTGGTAGCGAGCGCCAAAGAAAGACCAATGCATCAGCAGACAGGTTACGAGAAGCGTCAAGGATCAACCAGGCCTTATCCTCACTGGGGAATGTCATATCCGCCTTAGCAGAGGCCAGCCCGCATGTCCCTTACAGGTAGGACTATAGTTGGTGTCGTAGGTTACATAGTAAACTGAAACCTGTGGACCTAGTGGGCAGCGAGCGTCAAAGAAAGACCAATGCATCAGCAGACAGGTTACGAGAAGCGTCAAGAATCAACCAAGCCTTATCTTCTTTGGGAAATGTCATATCCGCCCTTGCAGAGGCCAGCCCGCATGTCCCTTACAGGTTTGTGATCCAGAACTCTCTCTCTAAAACAATAGCATTCTACTGGAGTTTTGACGATATACAAACAGAAGTTGTGGGAATGCCATGCAGGGTGGCAGTGAACTAGCTAATACCACTTAGTAGAATTGTTCAGTCATATTGATACCATGTTACTGGACAGATTCTCTTCCATTACATCTCATCATACTTCTTAAATTTCTCACATTACGATGTTGTTAATTTGAGCAGACGGTTGATTCAGTCAGACCAAATTACAGCATGGATAGGTTCGGCTGTCCAGTTTTTATGATGATGCGGGGAACCACAATGCACGACATACTCAGTGCACAACACGATAATGTCCAACAACGTATTGTACAACTGAACGACTACTACGACATATTGAAAATAAAAACAGTATCGATTAATTTAGAAATGTATCAACAATTATAGATCAAGTCACATCACGATGTTTCCGATCACGATGTCTCTGATAGTCTTAGCAAAAAATGTACGGGTCGATGGATAGCAACATTGTTTTGATTTCACCCATCTTGACGTGCTTTGATGTGTTGTAAATTATTCTGTCGGGCACTTTTATGCTGTACAGTACAATACAATGTCGTATATTGTACGGACTCTTTATCATCTATGTATCAATGCATGTTGCAGAGACTCGAAACTCACCCGAATCCTACAAGACTCGCTCGGCGGCAACAGCAAAACCATCATGATAGCCAACATCGGACCAGCAGATTACAACTACGACGAAACAGTCACCACATTGCGATACGCACACAGAGCTAAAGGTACGCTTTTACATTTTGCATTTGCGATATTTTGCGTTAAACGTTTTGCTACTTAAGAATTTACTACTTTGATAGATAACAACGCAACCAAAATTAGTGTTGGAATCGACTTATTACGTAGATGTTCGGATAATTATTTTGAGAGGTACACTCGCGATCATAAGAGCATACCTACCGTAAGGTTCATAATCCTGTGAAGTAGCTCATGTTCGTCAACCGTGGTAGTTCGTAAAATGTAAATGAGATGGCATTAGTTCCATTAATACTGTCAGCGCAGCAGCAACAAAATACAAATTCCATTTTTCAATCACTACAGTACAGGTTTATCATTACTCTACTCACTATTTCACATGTCACTTCAATGACTGCGTGGTGTAACGGTTATACACAGTGCCTTCTGAGCGCGTATAACTGGGTTCAAATCCTTACACTGTAAACAACTATTTTATGCTATTTAAAATAGTTTTTTTTTATTTTAAATGGATAATTTAATATATTTTTATTAATAAATAAAAATAAGTAATATTTTATAAATGACTAATAAAACATAATGTCTACTTTCTTAAGAACTTTATTTTCTTATAATGAAAACAAAACAGAGATACTGAGTATTTTTCTCTATCCTAAGTAATATTAAATATAACAAAATCCAGTTATAAATATATATTTTTCGATAGCAGGTTAACGCTTAAGTATTCGTTTTCAAAAATATTTGAAAAGAGGATTGAAACGTAACCTGCTTTTCTTAGCAACAGCAAATTAAGGTTCCTACACACTGTGCTGACGGAAGATCGAAAGCATTTTTAATAACAATACGATACGAGTAACAAATAAGCGATAGACGGCAGCACGGGCGCCTTGCGCAAAGGTGTTATGCGCTTTATAACTTGGCAGCCAGTATAGTGTGCAGGAAGCTTTATATTATAGAAATAAATAATTATACAAAATTTATTATTAAAGCTACTAAATCATTTTCACGTCAACTCCTTGACGACCTATGATCGGTGAATATGACGCCTTCAGTGCAACTGGATATTATTAAAAGCACTAAATTCTCCCAGGCAATGATCACCAAAGCATACAGCGATATATTTTGTGGGTTTTTGTAACTTAGACTTATAGTTTCATAGTGTCGATCTAAAACAAAATGTTCGTTAAAATTTCACCGTTTGTTATACTATTTATTGATTCGAAACAAAAATTAAACTGTATTCACTTCACTTACCGTTATTCTTAGCATTTAGATATTTCCGAACAATGTTTATATTGGCTGTGAAATGCAACTATTTCTTATTTTCAAGAAGCACTGATATTGCACAAATAATTCGTTATTGTAAACAACCAACGTTGTTACATTATAAACACAACCAAATGATTCTTACAATGTCTTTATACACCAAAACAATGAATAATAAATTTGAGCTCGAACCGTATGATAATTATACTATACTACCCTCTTTTGGCCTTATTACCTACAGTCATATTTTGCAAGACTTACGGCAATGCTAACGATGAATCGGCTTATTATATTGACGTTTTTCAACATGAGTCACTAAGCAGTCATAGCCCAGCGGTTATAGGTTGACGCTTTTAATCTGGTGAGGTCTGGGTTCGTATCTTACCTGGACCACTGCTTTTTATGATTGGCAAAATCAAAACCATAACGAAAACGTGTTGTGTGAGATACCAAGTTGTTAACCGTACTAAAATTTGCCATATTAAATATCTCCGGGTGAACGATTAGAATAAATAAGAACTTATTTTTTTTCAATTGGGAACTGATTGCAGCGCCATCTAGAGATATAATTAGTATCAAGATGTGTCTATGCAGTTACAGAGGTGATACTATTAATAACAGCAAGATGGCGTTAAATTTCTTGCCATAGAACTAAAAATCCCAACTAGGTATGCTCTTTTGGCCCCGACTGTACCTAGACGTTTTCAGTTTTCCGCAAGTAAAACATTTTTTTTTATAACATTGCTCCATATTCTGTTACATTCGCAACGCAACAGAACATTATAGGTACAGGGGCTGTTCGGCGGATCGATGTAGGCATTTTATTATTATACTCGTAGATGTGTTATTGTTATGTTGGTTATTGAATGAATAATTTGAACTAGGTAGGTACATTTAGTGTAGTATTTATTCGCTGTTTTTTTTAGATACGGCAAAGTTTTGTTACGACATAAATTACAATATACACCCTTTCTTTTCTTTACAGCGATAAAGAACAAGCCGATCCGCAACGAGGACCCGAAAGACGCGAAACTGCGCGAGTACCAAGCGGAGATCGAGCGACTTAGAGCGTTAATAGAGCAGAGAAAGGCGGGCGCGGTCGAGAAGAAGGAGAAACCCAAGAAAATACCCAGGATGAAGATACTGCAAGACAACTGTGAGTATGAAATAATAAGAATTTAAAAAAAACATACATCGACCGGGGCTCGGACCTGGGCCGCATGGGTAAACGCCCCACTGCTCTGCCACTGAGCTATGCTGCTATCTCCCAAATTTTCAATCTCTTGATGCTCTGTTCTAAGCGACGTGATAGCATCATCTGTAAAAAGCATTAACAACTTTGTTAGTAACTTTGCGCCGTCAAAAAGAAGAAGAAATCCTAGAAAATACCCAGGATGAAGATACTGCAGGACAACTGTGAGTATGCCGCGTGATGCCGGCTCAATACAGCATCACCCCACTGCAGTACCAAGCGGAGATCGAGCGCCTTAGAGCGTTAATAGAGCAAAGAAAGGCAGGCGCCATAGAGAAGAAAGAGAAACCCAAGAAAATACCCAGGATGAAGATACTGCAAGACAACTGTGAGTATGCCGCGTGATGCTGGGTCAATACAGCATCACCCCAGGAGATTGAGCGCCTTAGAGCGTTAATAGAGCAGAGAAAAGCAGGCGTCATAGAGAAGAAAGAGAAACCCAAGAAAATACCCAAGATGAAGATACTGCAAGACAACTGTGAGTATGCCGCGTGATGCTGGCTCAAAACAGCATCACCCCACTGAAACTGCACGAGTACCAAGCGGAGATCGAGCGCCTTCGAGCGTTAATAGAGCAAAGAAAAGCAGGCGCCATAGAGAAGAAGGAGAAACCCAAGAAAATACCCAGGATGAAGATACTGCAAGACAACAGTAAGTATAAAAAAAGGAATTGAAAAAAGTGTCATGCGTCGACCGGGGCTCGAACCCGGGCCAAATGGATCGATGCCTCACCGCTCTGCCGCTGAGCTATTGATGCCTACCAAATTTTCAATTTCTTAGTGCTCGTCTCCAAACGACGATAAACCTAGCAAAATATGTAGAAAGTATTTACAATTTTATTAGCAACCTTGCTGTTGAGAAAAATGAGACACCTAAGAAAATACCCAGGATGAAGATACTGCAGGACAACTGTGAGTATGCCGCGTGATGCCGGGTCAATACAGCATCACCCCACTGCAGGCACCATAGAGAAGAAAGAGAAACCCAAGAAAATACCCAGGATGAAGATACTGCAAGACAACTGTGAGTATGCCATGTGATGCTGGCTCAATACAGCATCACCCCACTGCAGGCACCATAGAGAAGAAAGAGAAACCCAAGAAAATACCCAGGATGAAGATACTGCAAGACAACTGTGAGTATGCCATGTGATGCTGGCTCGGAATAGCATCACCCCAGGAGATCGAGCGCCTTCGAGCGTTAATAGAGCAGAGAAAAGCAGGCGCCATAGAGAAGAAGGAGAAACCCAAGAAAATACCCAGGATGAAGATACTGCAGGACAACTGTGAGTATACCGCGTGATGCCGGCTCAATACAGCATCACCCCACTGCAGTACCAAGCGGAGATCGAGCGCCTTCGAGCGTTAATAGAGCAAAGAAAGGCGGGCGCCGTCGAGAAGAAGGAGAAACCCAAGAAAATACCCAGGATGAAGATACTGCAAGATAACTGTAAGTATTAAAATAATAAAAAATTGAAAAAATTTCATGCATCGACTGGGGCTCGAACCCAGGCCAAATGGATTGATGCCTCACCGCTCTGCCACTGAGCTATTGATGCCTACCAATTTTTCAATCTCTTGATGCTCGTGTCCAAGCGACGATGTAGTAACATCTGTAGAAAGTATTTACAACTTTGTTAGCAACCTTGCACCATTGATAAGATAGAAACACCCAAGAAAATACCCAGGATGAAGATACTGCAGGACTACTGTGAGTATGCCGCGTGATGCCGGGTCAATACAGCATCACTCCACTGCAGTACCAAGCGGAGATCGAGCGCCTTCGAGCGTTAATAGAGCAAAGAAAGGCAGGCGCCGTAGAGAAGAAGGAGAAACCCAAGAAAATACCCAGGATGAAGATACTGCAGGGCAACTGTGAGTATGCCGCGTGATGCCAGGTTAATACAGCATCACCCCAGGAGATCGAGCGCCTTCGAGCGTTAATAGAGCAACGGAAAGCAGGTGCTACAGAGAAGAAGGAGAAACCCAAGAAAATACCCAGGATGAAGATACTGCAGGACAACTGTGAGTATGCCGCGTGATGCTGGGTCAATACAGCATCACCCCAGGAGATCGAGCGCCTTCGAGCGTTAATAGAGCAGAGAAAAGCAGGCGTCATAGAGAAGAAAGAGAAACTCAAGAAAATACCCAGGATGAAGATACTGCAGGACAACTGTGAGTATGCCGCGTGATGCCGGCTCAATATAGCATCACCCCATTGAACCAAGCGAGTACCAAGCGGAGATTGAGCGCCTTAGAGCGTTAATAGAGCAAAGAAAGGCAGGCGCCATAGAGAAGAAGGAGAAACCCAAGAAAATACCCAGGATGAAGATACTGCAGGACAACTGTGAGTATGCCGCGTGATGCCAGGTTAATACAGCATCACCCCACTGAAACTGCGCGAGTACCAAGCGGAGATCGAGCGCCTTAGAGCGTTAATAGAGCAAAGAAAAGCAGGAGCCATTGAGAAAAACTACTACTAGATGTCGCTGAAATCGTCGTTTCATCAGAGCATCATTTGAGCATCAAGAAGTTGAAAAATTCATCAGGGTCTGCCAGACGCCCGTAGCTCAGTTGGCAGAGCAGTGGGACGGTACCTCACCGTCACGAATTCATGTCATGGCTGTCGCTGATGAATTTTTCATTTTCCTTATTTTTAATTTCTGAGAATAATATAGAAAGAATAATATAGAAAGAATAATAGAGAATAATACATTAATAATCCCAATACTTGTAGAGTAATGGCTGCATCAGTGAATATTTCTCTAATTTTCAGCGGCGGAAGAAGACACGGCGAGTTTAGAAAACGAACACCATGAGGCGGAAACAATTATTGAACAGGAGAAACGACAAACAGAAGAGTTGGAACAACAGATACGGTCGCTGGAAGAAAGACTCGTACAAGGAGGTAACTCATCTTATCGTAATATTCCTGCCCTTATCCCAATTCAGTTGGGGCCGCGCAAAATATTTTGTTAGAACACAAAATCATGTAGCAAAAGGATTTGGCAAAGTTTTATGACCGGCCGCCTGCCTCCCGTCAACCCTCTTTGGAAATGCTATTGTAGGTGGTATCGCCGCCACCATGTGGTTGACCAAAGTCGAGAGATATTTAGTCCAGGTCAAAAACTTTACGTCGTCTTTTACGAAACACCTGAGTGGACTATACTCTATCCGCGCGATGAAGATAATATAGCGTCCTCTCAACCGCACTTTTGTATGCAAGTGAAAAGGACAAATGATTGCCCTTCCAGGTAAGTGGGCGTCAACAATTGTGTAAAAACGTAAAGATGCGTTTACATGGCTCTTTGGTTAAAGAAGACTCATAAATATTTTTTACTATTAAATTTGGTTTTCTTCGGTCTATTACAATATTTAATAAGTAAAAATAATTTTAGGTAAATACATCTGTGTATGTTTCACAGGAAATAGTCCAAAACACGCGCTAGGTCGTAGGAGAAATAAAACAATCGATATAAGAACAAAAGAACGCGTCCGCTCCGTGCAAGCCACAGAAGTAGACTGAAATTGCACCGCCATGTAAACGCACCCTTGCCTCGTTATCGCTAACCAATGGCAATCATTTTGCATTTTCTGGTATTATCTTCATCGCGCGGATAGAGTATAGGGGAGGGAGCATCCCCAGCCGCTACCACACGGTTATTGTAGTCGGTCGTTGTTTTCACTTAGCTCTACGCTTGAATTTAAAATTTGTATTTTCAGGTGGCGGCGGCAAAGACCTCATAAACAACCTGAACGAGAGCCAGATGATGCTGGAACAGAAGAACATGGAGATCGCCGAGCGGAAGAAGAGAGAAGTGGAGATGCAGCAGAAGATAGACCTGGAGGAAGAGACCACCGCCATAGTTACAAATACATTTACAACGTTACAGCAGGAGGTGGACCACAAGACGCAGAGGTGAGGCTTTTTGCGACGAGTTTCTAGACTCAGTCTTATTTTTGAAAAATATCCTTTCTGCCTACCCCGCGAGCGATATAGGCTTGATGTATGTATGTCCTTTCAAACATTTTATTTGATCTAAATATCAAACGTTTCCACTTTCAGATTAAAAAAGTGCTTACAAAAGTACGCCTGCCTCCGCGAAGAGATGGTTGAACTGCGCGAAGCTCACGACAACGAGCGAAGGGAACACGAAGAGTTACAGGCCACGCTGATAGCAGAACTGAGGAGGAAACTGCTTCTTGCGGACAGCTTCGTACCACAAGCGGGGCGCGCGGCCGTGCTCAGATTGAGATATAATGAAGACACAGACACTTGGGAAATGCCTGAACAGTGGTGAGTACTAGGATACCAGAACTAACAAGGAAGTTATTTTGATCACGAAGAGATATGCGTGTTTGTGTAAGATGTATGTGAGGCACGCTGATGTGAGTCAGCCCCCTTCGGGGGCAAGATGTTTGTGTGGCACGCTGATGAGTGTAGCCCCCTTCGGGAGCAAGATGTATGTGTGGCACGCTGATGAGTGTAGCCCCCTTCGGGAGCAAGATGTATGTGTGGCACGCTGATGAGTGTAGCCCCCTTCGGGAGCAAGATGTATGTGTGGCACGCTGATGAGTGTAGCCTTCGGGAGCAAGATGTATGTGTGGCACGCTGATGAGTGTAGCCCCCTTCGGGAGCAAGATGTATGTGTGGCACGCTGATGAGTGTAGCCCCCTTCGGGAGCAAGATGTATGTGTGGCACGCTGATGAGTGTAGCCCCCTTCGGGAGCAAGATGTATGTGTGGCACGCTGATGAGTGTAGCCCCCTTCGGGAGCAAGATGTATGTGTGGCACGCTGATGAGTGTAGCCCCCTTCGGGAGCAAGATGTATGTGTGGCACGCTGATGAGTGTAGCCCCCTTCGGGAGCAAGATGTATGTGTGGCACGCTGATGAGTGTAGCCCCCTTCGGGAGCAAGATGTATGTGTGGCACGCTGATGAGTGTAGCCCCCTTCGGGGGCAAGATGTACGTAGTCGGTCCCAAAGTTCTGTCATATATGAAAATACCAAAGAAAATACTGATGAAATAAAAAGTACCAATCTGTTTTTAATAATTTATACAGGGTGTTAGGGACGGTGTAACGAAAACTTTGCAGGCATGATCAGACCATCAAACTAAACAACATTTACCATGAAGCCAATATTGGGAAACGAAAAACTTTTTCCCACCTCCCATACAAAATTTACGATCAGCTGACTAACTTTGTATGGAAGGTCGGAATTTTATTTTCGTTTCCCACCATTGGCTCCATAGTAAAAGTTGTTCAGTTTCATGGTCTGAGCACGCCTGCAAAGTTTTCGTTACACCGTCCCTAACACCCCGTATATCAAATTAAAATACATTTATCAAGGAATCAAAATAACTTAAAATTATTCAAAATGTCCTCCCTTGCTTTTTATAACAGCCTTTAATCGCGGCGGCCAGTCGTCTATCGCGGCACGCACCATATCCATGTCGATTTCAGCGACTGCTTTAATAATGGTTGACTTCAGGCTCTCCAAATTTTTATGGGGCTTAGCACAGACCTTGTTCTCTAAGACCTGCCAAATTTTATAGTCCAGAGGATTAAGGTCCGGACTGGAGGAAGGCCAATCTTCGTGTCTTATAAAGTCAATGTTTTGACGTTTGAACCAGTCTTGGGTGGTCTTGGCTTTGTGAGCAGGCGCAGAATCTTGCTGGAACACGAAGTGATGCCCTGAAAATAGCGTGTTGGGCAGGTCTTTGACATAGCGATCCAAAACCGTCTCTTGGTACACTTTAGCACTGGTTTTGACCCCTTTTTCGCAAAAATGAACCTCAGTTGGCCCATAGTAGGAGACTCCTAACCAAACCATCACTGAAGATGGATGATGTCCATGTTGCACCCGCGGAAATTTTTTTACCTGCTTCTTCAGCGCTTCCAGCGTACACTCAATCATTCTGTTTATTGTACTTTTCTTCTATATCAAAAATTTTTTCGTCTGTACTGTGGTGACACATCACTCCCTACTAATTAGGTATACTATAGTTATGTATAAGCTAGATACGCGAGTCAGTCGCCAATATACGTCTGAACTGCACACACGTGTTTCTCTTCTGCTCCTCCCCTAACAGCCAACATCGCATGGCGACCCTGCCAGCGCTGCCTTTTGGCAGTGCTGAGCTGTGGTTTCTGATGTGGTTGGTTGTTTAGGGGAGTAGAAGTGTTTATGGACAGTTTTAAGTGGTTTTGAAACTATAAGAAGAAAAATTTACGGACAAAAAATGTCGCCAGTGATCGAGTGCTGCATAAACAGTAGTGTCAAGTTACTTTCGTGTCATGCAACGTGACTTGTGGTGTGGACCTATCAACTAACTATGGGAACTATTTAAAAAGTTAGCTACATTTTATATAATCTTCGTGAAAACGAACTTTAATAAATAATTCACCGAGAAATACACTTCCTCAATTGTCTTATACTTAATACGTTATGACATGGGATCATCTGTATGGATACGACGTGGATACGACATACCAATCTGTATTTCATATCAAGAACATAACAACCAAGCACCAAATGGAACTGAAGTAATAATGAAAATTGGAGATAGAGATAAGGTGTCATACGAGCAGGAGCAGCCGCAGAAGTAATAAAAAAAAAATGTCAGATGCGATGTTTCGAAAAAAGAGTTGCAGGGTGCAGAAAGAGAGTTGGTGTCAGATGTCGAAGGAGAAAGTGTGATGAGCAGTGTAAGCTGGCCGCCGGGAGGTTGTTGGAGTCGGATGTTGATGCAGAAAGTAGATGAGCAGAGTGAGCAGGGCGCCGGCTGGTTGAACGAGACGGAAGTGGATGCGGCAGGCTGAAGAAATTGGTTGTCCTATTTACAGCACATGGACAGGCAAGGCAGTGAATGTTATGGCATAGCAATCGTCAGTGATATCGTCATGGTGAAAAACCAGTGTCCGACCGTAAGTGTTTATTATTGTTATCTTTCATTTTTATCACTTGAGTGCACAGATGACCCACACGCTACAGGACATTTATACGCTGCCGACTTTGAAGGAGCCGTTAATCTAATTTTAAATTTTAATGTTTTTCAAGAACACCAATTTTTGTTTCTCGTAAATACACCTCATAAACGCCTTTACACTGTAGATTAAATTACTTTAAAATTAACTCGTTATTTTAAATAAAAAATGGATTGACGTAGTTGGTATTATTGAAAAGAAAATACAATATTTACAATTTATATTATTATGATTTATGTATGATAAAGATTTTTGACAGCATTGATGTTTTAAACATATTAAAATGATGAGAAAAATTAAGAATGATGGGAAATAGTAAAATGGCACAGATTTAATTTTATGAGTTATGGAGTTACCTAATGTATGATAGATATGAGACACTAACATTAAATAATATTATGTAAAGAAAATATGATCATGTTGTCAAAATTATTGTCCATTGTAAACACAAAAATAAATGTTCAATTCGTGTAGATGTGAAATATTTACTAATGTGAAAATGAAATAAATTTGTGTAGGTATTATCATATAAAGGTGGCACAACTTATATTGCATACATTTATAAAAGTTCTATAGACCCCATAGCTAGTTGTAGTATTATGCAGTTACTTAAACGAACTTGGCGTATGGTTATAGGTTTATTTTTTCATTTAGGTATATTCATTCCAAGGCGTTAGTTTATGAAAGAAATTTGGAGATTTATAGATCTAACTAAATAATACTAAGAATACCATGTCATAATTTCATAGAGTTCTCGAAGTTTAATAAAATAAATTAACTATTTTCTAACATTTTGACTGATTTTATATGCAAAATATATTGTTAAAAATATCCATCTAAGTAGATTATTATTGAGTACATTTTGTTTTATGCTGATTTTGTGGATTGGAAAGGTAGTAAAGAGTTTACACCAGTGGTTGTCATATTATTGCAATATTTTACATAATATCATCAAAGTAAGTAGGTCAAAAGTAAGTAAGTAACTTGGTAGCTTAACAGAAAATATAATTTGTTTAAAGTTCATCGTAATATTGTGCAGAAACATTCCATAAAAGGCCGCTGATGTGTCATTTACCCCGCAAGCGGAATAGGATGATTGAAGTGAAGAATGAGTCACCCATCTTTACGTTCGTCTCACAGTAAGTATGATTCTTAATTTTAGTACGCAGTCTTTATTAATTAATGATTTAATTTGATATAAAAATCCAGTAAATGTATTTCAATATAGGTATAAAGTTTTGTTATACATATTTTAGGGGTATATAAATTTTTATTTTAGAAGCCCCACTAGACTCATTTTTCTTTTTAAACTACTGATTTTTATTGACACTATCGTTTTAGTTTTATTTAATTTAAAATATCTAATAACAAAACTTCTGCATAATAAAATTTAGAACATTATACACATTTTACACGGTCGTCACAAAGTATTTTTTTCCTTTTACAAAAAATTACAGCTGTACATAATGGATTTAAGGTGCCATTATTTCATCATTATTTTACACGTGTTCGTAATCTAGAACATAGAGATAGTTGAAACCTACAATACCTAGAATCAGAGTTCAATGTACTTACCTAGCGAACCAAACCTAGAAGAGCATTGCATCGACTTAGGTTTATGAAACAGATAGGTACGCATAGTAACCAAGCATAGAAACATTTTCTACATATTCAATTATGTCATATCATGAGTTACTTACCTACTTGCTACATATAATATGCGATGTTACATTTAGTTACCAAGAAATCAGAGCCGTTGTCATGCATGTCACCGTTTTGCTGACTTAAGAGGTGAATTAATATACGCGAGCAATGCAATGAGGACAATTGCATTTTCTGTTATATGTATGTATTGTTTGATTTCCAGGTACTCACAAATGTACTGATATACTTACTTGTATGTACTTTTACAAAATTTTATGGATAAACATTGTAGCACAGACTATAAACAAATCGGATCAGACTACACGTATTGTGTTATCTTCATGGATGAATATTGAAGGTGTAGAAGGAGAAAGGCGTATCAGTAGTTGCGTATGAAAAATCATTTTGGCTAATAGCCTTAGCGGCTCGCTGGCCGAATGTATGGAACATGCTGCACCTGAGAGAAGAGTTCTGAAATTTGGTACACTTAATCTTTAGGGTCAATGAATCGATTTGACCCGTAGTACACAATTTTAAAAAAATCCTATGAGGAGTAATGACGTCATCTTTTTTTTGTATGGGAAAAAAAATTTTTTGTTCCAAAACCTATTGTGTGTGGTATCAAATGAAAGGCCTTGCTAAGCCGATTCTAAACATATATGACATTATTATATTTAAGTCACATGTATAAAATTAAATAGGAAATAATTCTCGAAACATGCCACGTTTGGGCTTCTCCAGGTATGATACGGTTGAATCATTACTTATGAAATATACGTAATATAATGTGTAATATCCTCATCTCTAACCTCAAGAAAAGTACTACGGATTTTTTGTCTTTTAAGTCATTTTTTTTGAATTTTAAAGTTACAGAAATTTATGAAAACACACTTAGTTGAAATTTGGCATCGAAAGTTCAATTTTGGTTACCGAGAATGATAAAAATAAAGCCAGATGAGATTTTAATTATATGTATATCATATTCGTTTTTCAAAAATAACATGTTATGTGCTTCGGAGGGCACGGTTAACCCTCGGCCCCATCGCAGTCGCTCTCTATGAATAATTAGACGGCGGCGGTCGGTCAGGGTCGATAGACAGGGGCCGAATAGTAACCATGGTTCATCGGGTCGTTCGTAGACTCAGTGTCCCACTTGACAGAACAAGATTTTTTAATAAAATTATAAGATGATAAATAAAGATGCGAGAGGAGTTTTGGTTCATCTTTATAATTTTCATTTGTCTATACACACATCATTCCCACACCAGCATCCTTACATTTATTTCCAGGGTATCCATCACCTTCATTAGCTATTTGCCAGCATAAATGTCCCGCCATGCTAAATATTCTTTTCCTTGAGGTCATATGTATATCTCATGTACCGATTTAAGCTGGGCTATTTTTGGTACTCCTGATGGTCTACATCAGGTTTTCAAAACCTTTGATTTCTAATTGCTAGCAGGAGGGCCCAATCAAGCTGAATTATTTTTTCTTCAGGGACGTATATGTATCTCCTGTAGTTCTCCAAACCTTCAATTTATATTTTCCAGCAGACACGTCCCATCGCACTAAACAATTTTTGCTTTGGGACTATATAATATGTGTCTCCTGTAGTTTAGCTGGGCTCTTGGAGGTGCACCCGGTGGTCCAAATAAGGTTCTCCAAACCTTCGATCTATGATTGCCAGCAGGAGCATTCCATGATGCTAAACAATTCTTGCTTTGGTGCCATAAATGTATTTCCCATTGTTTAGCTGGGCTCGTGGTTGTGCTTCTAGTGGTACACATCAGGTACTCCAGTCCCTCAAGTGGAGAAAAAGTAGCCTTTACCTTCTTCAATGCGATAGCAATCTTTGTACCAAATTTTATCAAAATCCGTTCAATAGTTTTTCAGGATGCTGTCACATACAAACATCTAAACGGAAAAAATATGTAAAAACTTTTGAAACGTGTTTTGTTATCAATTTCAAGAATTCGCTGACAATTTATTTTCCAATATCTTTTACGTACAGGCTTTCGACCCTCTACAACTTTATTATTATGTATATGTCGCAGCCAACTGGTTAAAAACGCTGTGTAACTAAACAACTAGTTCTTTAATCAAACGCCGCCATCTAACCAAACAACTAGTTCACTGGCTGAATTTTGAAGCATTCCAAACGTTCAACACAGCGGCGGACCGAAAACCCGCTGTTTAATGGAATAAGTACGTTTTTACGCCACTGCGGCGCTAGAGTCGGTTTGTTTACAAGATGGCGTCAGCGGCACAAAAATCAACACCGTATTTTGTTATTTTATGACAAATAATCCGTAATTTGCGTAATCAGTGCTGTTTCATGATTATAAGTGATGGGGGCGCCTACGGGGGAAACGTCTGACCAAAAATTCAAACAGTTGTTTGAAGAAACACTGAGAAACTATGAAATCCAACATCAAGGTAATTTTGTTCTTATTACACGAATATTGAGCCATTAAATGTTTATTAAACTGTCACAAACCTAATAAAACATGGGTAATTCGTTACGTTATCATTCAATTTGCAGTATCTACTATTTTTCGATGAAAATAGAGTGATGTGAACGTAGGTACTTACAAAGTATAAAGCTCTATACAAACTGCAGCGGGATTCGGATGGTTACTTGGGTAGCGTAGTGGAACTCAATTGCTTGACAATATGTACCAGTCACAATACCGCGTACCCACCACGTATAGAGACGGTTTCGCTCCGGTTTGCATAACTCATGCTCGGGGCTAGACTGTAGGGGAGACTGGGGTTGCTTGCACTAGGGGGGCGGCAACACAAATGACACTTTTTCAAAATGTTCTTAGTGTTTCTCACTGGTTGAGGTGTATGAAAGGGGGCTGCCTGTAAATAGAAAAAAATTACCCTCTCCTTTCCCCCTCTACAATAGGCCCCCTTGGGGTCATATTGACCCCCCTTTTTTATGACGGGAACGTACAGAGTTGCTCATTAGCAACAATTTTTACCTAGAACACTTTTCTCTGGAGGCCCAAAATCGGTCAGAGGCCCCTAGGGCCCCGTCAAAGGATCCAATGGACCCCTCGATTTTTTGAAGGAAATGGATAGAGTGGCTCATATACAACAACTTTTATCTACAAAGTTTTCATCTGGGATGCCTAGATTAGCATGTAGGGCCCTACAGTCTTAATACTGGGACTTGAAAATAATTCGACCTGTGAGTAGCCATGATGACCTACTATTATTCGACCGGGAATGGAAAAGGTTGCTCATCATTTGACGGGCGTGGGTAGCGTCGGACACTCTGGAGGATAAAAGATGGCGGGCGTTGAATTTCCAGGACGTCTGACGCTACCTCCCGTCCTCCCGAGCGTCCAGTGGCACATCCTAGTCTTATGGTGACGCTATCCCATCCTTCAGGGCGTCCGACGCCTCAGGGTGTCTAACTCGACCCTTGACAGATTAGGGGGAGGTGCATAACGTACCTCTCCACTCCTCGTTCCCATAAGGATTTCGGCCAAAATCCTAGGTTTTTGGCAAAAACCTGGATTAGCTTAGGACGATGGCCGGATGAAGTCGACGATTTTGCCAAATACCGGCTTTTGCAATTACATAAAATTTAATGGAATCTTGAGTTTGACATTGACAAAAAAGACATTGTTAATATGTAAACAACAATATAACCACTTAGTCAAGGTCCTGGGCCCGGCTCAGGGGGGGGGGTGTCATGTCCCCCAAGACCCCCCCCCCCTTGGATCCACCACTGGTCATCATGGCGACCCACAGGTCAAAATATTTTGTAAGTCCCAGTATTAAGGCTGTACGGCCCTACAGGCTAATCTAGGCCTCTCAGATGAAAACTTTGTAAATAAAAGTTGTTGTATATGAGTCACTCTATCCACTTCCGTCAAAAAATCGAGGGGTCCATTGGATCCTTTAACGGGGCCCTAGGGGCCTCTGACCGATTTTGGGCCTCCAGAGAAAAGTGTTCTAGGTAAACGTTGTTGCTGATGAGCAACCCTGTACGTTCCCGTCATAAAAAAGGGGGGTCAATATGACCCCAAGGGGGCCTATTGTAGAGGGGGAAAGGAGAAGGTAATTTTTTTCTATTTACAGGCAGCCCCCTTTCATACACCTCAACCCTGTACGTGGGTATGCGGTATTCTGACTAGTACAAATATCAAGTAATTGAGTTCCGGACTTCCGGTACTCACGTACCCACCCGGATTCCGGTATATTTTAAATAGGCTTACTTTCAGATCACAGAATCAGACATACACGGGCTCTGCGCCCGTTTGCGACTCGCAACGCGTAAGCTGTGCGTGTGACATTATAATAACGCGCGTGGAGCCCGCGTATGTGTGAATATGCCCTAACACACATTGCTACCCTAGCAAATTGAACGCAAGCCAGTTGGCTAACCAACATACAGCTGTAGTGTAGAACGTGATCTTCAACCACTTACCTGATGAATGTTTAGTTGTTTGGTTAGATGGCGACGTTTGATTAAAGAACTAGTTGTTTAATTACACAGCGTTTTTAACCAGTTGACTGCGACATATAGATTCCGTTAATTTTGCCGGTGTGTATATAATGTGTGTATAGAGAAATGATCACTTTAACCATCAATCGAAAACTTCTCTCGCATTTGTATTTATCATCCTATTATTAATAAATCTTGTTCTGAAAAGTGAGACACCGAGTCTACGAACGACCCGATGAACCATGGTTACTATTCAGCCCCTAACTGACGACCCTGACGGACCGCCGCCGTCTTATTATTCAAAGAGAGCGACTGCTATGGGGCCGAGGGTTAACCGTGCCCTCCGAAGCACATAACATTCTTTTTGCAAAACGAATATGATGTGATGTACATAATAATATGATTGTAATCTCAACTGGCTATATTTTTATCATTCTCGGTGTCCAAAATTGAACTTTCGATGCCAAATTTCAACTAAGTGTGTTTTCATAAATTTCTGTAACTTTAAAATTCAAAAAAAATTACTTAAAGACAAAAAATCCGTAGTACTTTTCTTGAGGTTAGAGATGAGGATATTACACATTATATTACGTATATTTCATAAGTAATGATTCAACCGTATCATACCTGGAGAAGCCCAAACATGGCATGTTTCGAGAATTATTTCCTATTTAATTTTATACAAGTGACTTAAATATAATAATGTGATATATTTTTAGAATTGGCTTAGCAAGGCCTTTCATTTGATACCACACACGATAGGTTTTGGAACAAAAAATTTTTTTTTCCCATACAAAAAAAAGATGACGTCATTACTCCTCATAGGATTTTTTTAAAATTGTGTACTACGGGTCAAATCGATTCATTTACCCTAAAGATTAAGTGTACCAAATTTCAGAACTCTTCTCTCAGGTGCAGCATGTTTTGAACTACCGCTAGGACTATAATAGGTATGACGTTAAGTCAATTTGGGACGTCAACTTACTGATATTGCAGCCAGAAGGTCCTACTAAGTGCAGAATAAAGAAGGTCAATGATAGAAAGTATAGCATATTACTTTTCTAGGAAAATAATAGTAGTTGGGAAATCTTTGGTTAATAAAGTATCATTATACGATTGGCCTGTACAACCAAGAGTTGGTATTTTATTATCTAAACGATTTTATCGGTAGAGCATATTAGTTTGATGTGGTGTGTAATGAAAAGTAAGCATTTTATATGCATATATTGACAAGCCCATTAGTTACGATGTAGCAATAGGGTTAGGCACGTATAAGGTTCAGATCCTTTATTTTGATCATGGCCGGATCGAGTTATCCCCCGTGAAAAGCGTTGGAGACACAAGGTGTCTTAAAGATGACCTTATATTAAAATGAAGTTCAAAGGAACTCATAAAAGGCTAATATGCCTATGATTATTAAAATGTCCGGACAGGTCGGTAGAAAAGTGCCGCAAATAAATATAATAATAAATTAATTTGCTACCGATTTACTCTTAAAGGCTGCGCAGCCCATATACAAAATAAATGAATAATGTTATAAATAAATATGAGGAAACATATTATGAAAGTTAAGGAGTGACAAATAAATAACGTATAAGAATAGTTTAAAATATTATCTACACAAGACTTTATTGTACCTACTTATAGTACGATACACAAACCTAAGTGTTATTTTCAAATTTTTGAGCAACTTGAAAATCGTACTCGGCGAGTGCCCACAGCGATGCAACGCCAAAACTGCTATTCGGTTTTCTTTCAAAGTCCACTCCATCGCGAAAAATCGCGCCAAATGATCATTCTTTGTTTTAAAATAATTGTCATACATTCAAAAATGGAATGCAATAAAACTTTTTCACAATCGTGTTCCGAATTCAAAAATAATGTGCCAGTGACAGATCTTTGGGACCGACTACGTATGTGTGGCACGCTGATGAGTGTAGCCCCCTTCGGGGGCAAGATGTATGTGTGGCACGCTCAGGCGCGGTCACAGGGGGGGGGGTTATAGAGGTCATGACCCCCCCTGAAATCTAGTGGTGGATTTGCCATAAGACCACCTAAGGCCCGGCCCGCTTCTTCTGTACCAATTTTTGCCGTGAAATGTGGGGCTCGCTTCGCTCGCAATACGTTTGGGGTCGGTGTGACAGGTCTCTCTCTCACTCAGTGTTGCTTAGAGTATACCAGTTCTACCGTGAAAAGTCGGGCTCGCTTCGCTCGTACCTCATCACATTTTGCGTTGGTGCGTTCCGCCACTGCATTCGCTCTCCCTCACTATTGCTACTACATACTATACAAATTTTTACAGGGAAAAGTCGGGCTCGCTTCGCTCGCAGCACGTTTTTTATTGGTGTTCCATCTCGGTCTCCCTCACTGTTGCTTCTACTATACCAATCATTACCGTGAAAATTCGTACTCGATTCGCTCGCAATACGTTTTACTTGTGTCGGTGTGACACCATCGCTCTCCCTCAGTATAGCTTATACTAACTATAGGCCTGGGGCCTAGGGCGGCTAGAACTGTAAATCCGCTACTGCTGAAATCCAAGAAAAAAAAAAGCTACCGTGTAAACCGCCGTTTCACAATTTTTTTCCAAACGTTTACTGTTGTGATAATGTATTTTCACGAGATTCAACGGACTTGTTTGTCAGACAATGGTCGGTATTGTAAATTTTTTCTGTAAATCTAAAGTGTAAATATAAAAAAAAATTCTAAGGTATTTCAGCCGCCACGACCCCCCCTGAAACTGAGGGCTGTGACCGCGCCTGGGCACGCTGATGAATGTAGCCCCCTTCGGGAGCAAGATGTATGTGTGGCACGCTGATGAATGTAGCCCCCTTCGGGAGCAAGATGTATGTGTGGCACGCTGATGAATGTAGCCCCCTTCGGGAGCAAGATGTATGTGTGGCACGCTGATGAATGTAGCCCCCTTCGGGGGCAAGATGTATGTGTGGCACGCTGATGAATGTAGCCCCCTTCGGGAGCAAGATGTATGTGTGGCACGCTGATGAATGTAGCCCCCTTCGGGGGCAAGATGTATGTGTGGCACGCTGACGAATGTAGCCCCCTTCGGGAGCAAGATGTATGTGTGGCACGCTGATGAATGTAGCCCCCTTCGGGGGCAAGATGTATGTGTGGCACGCTGATGAATGTAGCCCCCTTCGGGGGCAAGATGTATGTGTGGCACGCTGATGAGTGTAGCCCCCTTCGGGGGCAAGATGTATGTGTGGCACGCTGATGAGTGTAGCCCCCTTCGGGGGCAAGATGTATGTGTGGCACGCTGATGAGTGTAGCCCCCTTCGGGGGCAAGATGTATGTGTGGCACGCTGATGAGTGTAGCCCCCTTCGGGGGCAAGATGTATGTGTGGCACGCTGATGAGTGTAGCCCCCTTCGGGGGCAAGATGTATGTGTGGCACGCTGATGAGTGTAGCCCCCTTCGGGGGCAAGATGTATGTGTGGCACGCTGAAAGGGACAAGATGTATGTGTGGCATGCTGATGTATGTTAGCCCGGAATTATTCATTGCACATGTTTGTTTTCCAGCAACGCGGAGCCCCTTACGCAGCGTCCGGTGGCGTGCGGCGGTCGGCGGCCCATGTGCTGCACTGCGCTCGCCAGCCGCGACCCGCGACACCGCGCAGAGAACATCCTCGACCTACAGCTGCTGCCCCTTCCTACCACCACCCGCGCGCACCTGCCCCCGCCCAGTAGGAGACCGGTGAGTGCTTCACACACAGGCCCATGTGCTGCACTGCGCTCCCCACCCCCCACCACCCGCGCGCACCTGCCCCCGCCCAGTAGGAGACCGGTGAGTGCTTCACACAGACACAGGCCCATGTGCTGCACTGCGCTCGCCAGCCCCCACCACCACCCGCGCGCACCTGCCCCCGCCCCCGCCCAGTAGGAGACCGGTGAGTGCTTTACATAGGCCCATGTGCTGCACTGCGCTCGCCAGCCGCGACCCGCGACACCGCGCAGAGAACATCCTCGACCTACAGCTGCTGCCCCTTCCTACCACCACCCGCGCGCACCTGCCCCCGCCCAGTAGAAGACCGGTAAATGAATACCAAATTTTAAAACACTTCTCGTGTTAGGTATACATTTTTTGGAAAACCTGCAAAATTTTCCTTCAAAAATCCTGCCTGCGGTGGAAAATTTTACCGGTAAGTGCTACATAGACACGCTTCTAATCGTTAGGGTTTAGGTAGAGCATTAACACTATGATTAACACCATCGACTGACGACCTCGCTTTATGAAATTCCAACGAGAGAATATGAAATTATAAGCGCCATCTATGATTTGAAACTAAAAAGAAATATGACAGTGACAACGATTGGTTGTGTCCTCACTCGTGCAATCTCCACTTGTACCATGCTTTCATGTATTACGTGTTTTATAATCTTTTTTTTTTAAACCGATCTTAAGTAATAATTGAGTGAACTGTTCTGTTGATATAGTTTGTGTGGTATGGATAGGCAATAACGAGATTGTTAGCACGTAGATACAGTTTTTTTCGTTATTGAGTAAGTGGCGAACATGATTGTGATCGGTTTTTAAATCATAAGCTGTTTTTTGAGAGTTTTAATGCGTTTTAATTAAATCTGGTAGGCGCGCTTTCCCACCGTAATACAGTTTGGTCAGAGTGTAAGTAAATACAGATTATTAAAAATTTATTCTGCTAATTGCAGGTGGTAGAAGCGCCCGTAAAGAAGGAGCCGGACATCGAACCCGCACCCAGCGTGGCTCCCTCCCAGCGCGCGCGCAACCAGCACGCCGCGCGGCGACCCAACACCGCGCACCACAGAGTAGGCACCGCCGCCGCCGGACGGTAGACGATCATACAAACATACTACTGATATTAGGCATTCGTAGGTACAGGTTTATGTCATGCCCTTTCAACATTTTTTGGGAAAGCTATTTTGTTGACCATAGTCGATAGATATTCAGCCGAGGTCAAAAACTCTACATCGCCTTTTACGAAACACCCTGAGTGGACTAGGGGTGGCAGTATTCTTACTGCACGGCCATTTAGCCGCTACCACACGACGACCTACTTACAAACATACTACTGATATTAAACTCTCATAACGACGGGTTAAAATATTTCCCTGTTAAATAAAATTAGAAAAGATGTCTAAAGTTGGATAATAAATTAGCAATTTGTCGTTAGGCTGAAAAATATCGTAATAAGCTTATTTTGCTTACAGGAAGACGCATCATGAAAATCATTAGAAAACATGTACATGGCTGAATAAACTGAATGGCGTCATAGTAAACTGTTAACTAGCGTCCCAAAGGTGTCTTTTCTATCTGTTTTACATTGAAATAGGTTAAAAAAAACATGTTAATTAAGAGCTGACTTCAAAAATTGAAGATAATTAGTCACTATGTTTTACTTCAGTAACAATATCATATTCTGAACATTATGTTATATGCCTATCCGAAAAAGACGTAAGTAGATATATCAGAACCAAAAATGTTGAAATCCTGCCCAAGTCCTCAAATACGTCGACTATACAAGCTCAACCCGCGACTCCGCTCGTGATTTGATACATCACTTTGCCGGAGTTTCGGCGGCCATTTTGAATTTTTCGAACTATGAACGGTCCCAAGTTCAAGTATTATTGTACTCCTAGTTGTTGTATCGCGATATTTTTATACGAACTGAATTTATTATTGTATTGTATGCCAAACGCTTGCGCTTTCGTGTATATATTGCACTGCTGGTCAGGCAAACGATGGAAAAAGCTATTATTATAGAAAATATCATCCAGTGAAGGTATGCTTAAATAAAATAAAAGAATTAAGTAGGAAATAGTAGTCACAAATTACAGAAAATTGATCTCAGTGTCGATTCCAGTGAGGCTGAAAGTTGTTTAAATATTTGTGCCTCCGTGTAAAATTATAAATTAATAATCTTAGTTCAAAAAAATCTTCTCGTTTTATTTAGCAGACAGAGAAATAGCCAATGTTATTGTGGTTTAGGTTGTCATTTGTTTTATTTATAATTTGATTTTTATTTTACCGTTGTTGTTTTTTTGCGTATTTTATTTTGTGCTCCCCTCTCGTGGCTCGTTAAACTACGAGAGTGTGCGAGGCGAGTGATATTAGCTAGATTGTTTTAAATTTAATGTAATTTAACAGTCATAATTTAATATGTATAGCATACTTATTTGTAAGGTGCAAATAACTGTCGTATTACAAAAAATCAAGAAAATATTAATATGAAAGAAAACACCGATTTTATTAATTGTTTGATGGTTATTTGCAATATAAGTCACGGTTTTGTTAATGTTGCCAGATGTAAGCCAAGGGTTTTGTTCAAAATGTTCAAATGTGTTACCAAAGACAACTGTCCATTCCATGCCTTCGGGTATATAAATCATTTATTATTAATAGGTATAATAAAGGTGCACGTATACTTCTCAGAGTCATACGCGCCGCATCGTCGCCAGATGTAGATGGTGTGTGTGACCATATACAGCTTTTTTTTTATTACAGAACTTTTGCACATTTTAAGCATAAGTAACCGCGCGTTCACATTGAGGCGATTTTGCTGTCTTTGACTTTGACGTCCCTTTCACACACGTGGAAAAGAACGAAAGATCTGCGTGTCGCGCGACAAAAAAAAAGCATGTGTGAACGAAGCCTAACTACACAGCTAAAATCTGCCAGAATCTGATAATTTTGCTTTCAAATAAATATGCTAAAGTACTGCAAAAGAAAAAAAACTTGTTAAATATGGCACACCATTCACATTCCGGCGCGATGCGGTGCGTAAGGCTCGGACAAGTGTACGTTTACCTTAAATATCACACGCCGTGGCAGAGTTCCTTATAAAATTATTAGTCGATTTGTTATTATTATTATTTCTAGACACGGTTTCTAGTCAATGGTTCTTGTATACAAAGTATTGTAAATAATAATTAACGTACGATCGTAGGTATTTGTAAAGGAAGTATGGAAATAACCCTCGGAAGTCCTTGTTTTTCCAAAGCGTTTCTCTAGATATAAAGGGAGATGGATTTTTGCAAGAGATATTTTTAAACTTCTTTGTAGAGATAGTGTAGTTAGGATGCTAACTTTCGCACAATATTAATATAAAAATACATAAAATCATGGTTTAATTTCTGTTTTGGTTTAAATTAGTTAAATGATTTGTGTTTTCAGGCTATCTCTCTAAATTAGACTAAAAATATTGTATAAAAAATCTATTAATTTTAGTACTGAATGTATGATTTGGCTTTAGTTAGTGAGGTGATAAAAGAAGGAATGTGATACGTTCGGAACCCGCTAGTCAGCCGTGCCGCGACACGCTTATTTATACTCACTACAAATATTAAAATAATTCAACTTTTATTTCTTGTTTTATTTTTATGTTATGCTTCCCATATTCCAAAGATGGTCACAAAAACAAATCACGAGTACAAGGGAGGGGAATCAAGGTTTAAACAACGGAACCCTAAAACTTAGAGAACTGAACGCAAAATTTTTTTTCAGAAGTTCAGCAGTTTAGAAGCCTGGCCCCAACAGTGGACTTCAGGTGTGCTTTTAGGGAAGATAACTGCAGTTTTTACTAAATATGTTAATACATACATACTCTCGAAAAACGTAATCCTTCTCTAAGGCAGTCGGGTAAAAAACTAATTCAAGGACGCGAACAAACGTGTAAGTTGTAAACGCACAAGTACTTCTGGCCCTAAAGGCCGTGTACTCACTTCTACTACGTGCGCTCTGTCACATGGCGTTAGATGTGCATCGGCCTTAATTATTTCCGAACGATCATCAACATGACGTGACGTGAGATCCGCCAAATTTCTGAACGAAGTTCTAGTGTTGTGCTATGATTCTTATCGATAGATCTGAGCTGAGCAATACTGAGCATAGCACTATGTAACTTACTTAGCATAGCACTGCACTTCACATTAACATTTTTATGTGGCTTCTTACCAGGCGATACATGGGTTCAGGGTCTTTCCACAAAACAAGCAAATTAACGTACCGTAAGGCGTGGCTCCTGCAAGTGTTTTCTTTTAACAAAAACAAATACATTAAATTCATAACCTGTTAGAATTGAACGGCAACGGTGAACTTATTTAAGTTATCATAAAATTTGTTGCGTTTTTTGTGGAGTTTGCATGCAAGTGTAAGTGCGGTTTCTTTGATCATTAAGAGACTATCAGTGTCAGACATAATGGCGGATCCCGCCAGGCGCTAGGTACCTTAAGTTGCGGTACGTGTAAGCGGGAAAAGATTTTTGTGATAAAATCATAATCAGATCTATCGGAAAAATATTTCATCGGTTTTTTAAATTTCAGTGATATTAACATTTTCAATACTGCGTTGGAATTATTTGTATCTATCGATACATTTATTTTCAAACAGAAAGACCGTTAAACACTCGACATATTTTTTGGCAAACAACGCTCACATCACTAAAATTCGTGGGTGCGCTCTTTGTGCAACAAAATTTGTGCGACGAGGAAAAAGCGTCACGTTTTGTGCAGTAAATAATTGACGACATTGACAAGAATGCTCGGGTTGCACATATTTTAACGCGAATTCCTGTGTTGCACTTTTCTGTTGTGAACGTGGTTTACGCGACGTATATTACGCAGAAAAAACTAGGCGACAAATAGAATGCAGCCCGAGAATCGGTGTCAAAAGTTACTGCTGACATGAAATACTTGTTGCATGTTTTCTACTGCGCAATCTTCATGCGCTCCGAAATTGTGCAACCCGAGAATATGTGCTAGCTGTCAATCGTTTTTTTTTTTATTTGTTAGAGATGAACCCATGACAAAGCCGTAGCGATTCCAAATATAAATCGATGTTTTATCAATTTTTGTTCCAGACCTACAAATTACGCCTACAAGCTACTTGTTCCAGAATCCAATGTTTAACTCGATCTGCCGCCTACCGATTTTCTACGTATATTATAGCATCAT
This sequence comes from Phthorimaea operculella, assembly GCA_024500475.1. Classification (NCBI taxonomy): domain Eukaryota; kingdom Metazoa; phylum Arthropoda; class Insecta; order Lepidoptera; family Gelechiidae; genus Phthorimaea; species Phthorimaea operculella. The sequence goes on from JANFCV010000262.1 coordinate 455,656, forward strand.
TGCCGTGAGGTTGCAAAAACATTTTGCCATCGATCGACACGAAAAGACGAAGAAGTGTGGTGCCGGCTTAGAATAGCATAATCCCATATCTTTCCCGCGGGTGTCGTAAGAAGCGACTAAGGGATTTGAGAGTTGATGTGTATTCCCAATGCAATTTTAGGCGATAGGCTAACAACTTGCCATTGCCACCACAAATTAGGGAAACAGCGCGCGAGGCGATTGACCCTTAGCTGACCAGGCTATGGGTCAATATGACATAAAAATAAATAAACATTGCAAACGCGCACACTACGTTTTTTTTTATATGTTGTAAGGTCCCTTGTGAGTAGTTAATACCCAAGTTTGCAACCCTGAAAACCTTGTGCTGCCTCCACGGTACTCGATAAACTGCGAAATTTTGGCCCATATTACAGATTTTTATAAAAATCTACCATAACGAAGAGTTGTTCAAGTAGGTACGTTTGTTAAAACTTTATTAAAGATAACTAAATTTGCTACAATTTCAGCGAAACCTGAGCGCACTATGTGAACAAAGTATGTCTTTTGGTTGCAAAGATACAGCAAGTCAAAGATGGGCAATTCTCCCGCAGTGCTAAGAAAGCTGTGAGATTACAAAATTTCGAAGAGTTCCATACCATCATTTATAAAAATGCCAAAAAATCATGTTATGTTTCCGTACCCAATAGGGTAAAAAACGGGACCCTATTACTAAGGCTTCGCTGTCTGTTCGTTCGTCCGTCTGTCACCAGGCTGTATCTCATGAGTCGTCAGCAAAGGCTACAGAGTTGAAATTTTCGCAGATGATGCATACCAAAATCCTTTCAGTAGTTTTTTCGTGTGTATTTCATGAACCGTGATAGCAAGAGAGTTAAAATTTTCACAGATGATGTATTTCTGTTGCCGCTATTGCAAAAATACCTACTAAAACCAGAATACAATAAATATTAAGGGGTCTCCATACAAGAAACGTGTATTTTGTCGGTTTTGTAAATAATGTTTCGAGGCTGTTTCTCATGAACCGTGAAATTTAGATCGTTTAAATTTTCACAAATGATGTATGTTTATTGCCGCTATAACAACAAATACAAAAAAACTGGCCAAGTTCGAGTCGTACTCGCGCACGAAAGATTCCGTACCATCATTTATAATACATACATACATCATCTGTGAAAATTTCAACCATCTAACTATCACGGTTCACGAGAAACAGCCTTCGAAACATTATCTACAAAAACGAGCAAAAAGATCACGTTTCTTGTATGGGAGACCCCCTTAATATTTATTGTATTCTGGTTTTTAGTATTTGTTGTTATAGCAGCAATAGACATACACCACCTGTAAAAATTTCAACTCTCTAGCTATACATATTACGGTTCATGAGATAGGTACACGCGCAAAAACTTCATATAAAAAGCGGCCAAGAGCGTGTCAGACACGCTCACAAATAGGGTTTCGTAGTCAATGTTTAAATATCAGGTCCTTCAGCATTACAAAGTTAATTTTGTTGCTGGTTTGTTTGCAGCTTTATTAGCAACCGCAGTTTGTTAGCAACCGCAAATTGAAAAACTTTAATATTTCCTTAATCTTTAGTGGTACAGTATCACCGGTGTGAAGTTAGCAGAAAAAGTTATCAGAAAATGTATAACCCGACCAAATTGAGAAGGTCAAATTTAAAATTTTCTAAATTGCCTCAAAATGCTCGGAAATGCCTCGAATGTGATGTAGGATGACTAGAAATACAACATTACATGCATTTCAATCACATTCAGCCAGAAAATCGGCCAAAATGCCTCAAAATCTACACCGTACTTTGGGCGCGCAATACGCTCGTTTCCTGGGCTTATGGCTGCACTAAGGGTGCTTAAAACGTAACTAATAACACAGATATAGGCCTGTCCAACGTAAAAATATTAATACAACGACAAAAAACGTTAATTAACCTAAATCTAGTAACTTTGAGGGAAGTGTCTATATAGCGGGGCGCCCCGGTGAATAGCGCTTTATCTATGGATAGGCTATTGAGCGGGGCGCCCTGCTAAATAGCGCTTTGTCTGTAGTTTGGCTATTGACCCGGGCGCCGCTCCGCCGTTATTCGACTCGTATGTAAGTATCATGACAGCCGATGTGGCGCAGTGGTTAGTATGCCTGCCTGCCACGCAAAGGTTTCGGGTTCAATTCCCGGTGGGGTCACTCACAAAGTTGATATTTATCACTTTGTGAATTTGTTCCCAGTCTGGTTAGGACATTGCAGGGTGAACCACCTGATTGTCCGCAAGTAAGATGGTTCCGTGCTTCGGATGGGCACGTAAAGCCGTCGGTCCCAGTTGCTGTGATGCTATGATGGCGGTAGTTACACAACCACGTCAGAGGCCTGCTATTTGCAGTAGGCGGTTGAAAAACTCTGACACCAGGGTTCATCGGGTCGTTGAACGACGCGGTTTCCACACGAAAAGAAGAAGAAGAAGGTAGAGGTATAAGTACAGGGTAAGTGAACCCACATTGATTTGATTTAGTAATTCTATGTTTGTTTGACCTCGCCAATACCTACTGTCGACAGTAGGTATTGTCTAACTAGAAAAAACAGACGCCAGTAGTTCACACTAATCCTTTCTCACCCATCCCCATCACTTAATCATCACATCCTCACCCATCTTCATCACATCATCACCCAACCTCATCACTGCTCCGTACTTATACTTACCATGATACCTACATACGAGTCGAAATAACGGCGGAGCGGCGCCCCGGTCTATTCTATAACCAAACCACAGACAAAGCGCTATTTAGCAGGGCGCCCCGCTCAATAGCCTATACATAGACAAAGCGCTATTCAGCAGGGCGCCCCGGTGAATAGCCCAAATGACTATCGAGCGGGGCGCCCCGCTATATAGACACTTCCAACTTGGAAAGAACCATAGACAACTAGCCTACAGCTCGTTCGATTTCTCCCAATTTCCTCGGCTTTGCATAAACCTGCCAAATGAAAAAAGATATTTCTAGATTCTTCGCAGCAATATCTATCCAACGAGGTATAACTCAATAGGATTGAAACGGAAGAGCTATACAAAATAATGAGATAGATAAGTAAAAATTTTCTGCTGAGCAGAAAATACCATAGATAGGTCAATGATCCCGACAATACGAAATATTAACAAATTATTTCCAGGTTTGTAATTTGCTTAAAATGAAGCTTTACTTATACAGAAATACTAATTATTTTCATAAACATGTTGATCCTACTTTGATTTGGGTAATTAATAAACTCTCCACGAAAATAAATCTCACTGTTATAATATCTTAGTCACTTAGTCGCGCTAACCTAGCATGTTACGTAGTTGATGTGGTATTCACAGATCGACAATTACATAATCTATCAAATGGTATACTTCATACGGGATTAGAATCTTCAGGTTTGGCAAAATATTAGAATAAAACAATATTTTCTGTTCAACCGAAAATACCCATAGACAAACCGACCTCAGGACATTGCCCCTGACTCCACAAGAAATAATATGACCGGGCCAAGGTTATTTCCAGCAATGTTGCCAACGTAAATAAAATTTTAAATATGGCGCCAAAAGAAACTCGATAGGCAGGTCAATAACCCCATATTTCGTAAACTTTAGGTATTCATTTTCTCAACTCCACAAGTAGATTCCAAAACGAATGTGGTATCAAACGATTTGTCTTATAAATACCTTTTCAAAAAGGTACGACTCAACAGGCCTGATACGGTCAGGCTGTGTGATAACCTTGATTATAAGTTTTTTTCTGTTGAAATTTGTTATGCTCATATCTCAGCTCCACATGTAGATTCCAAAACGAATGTGGTATCAAAAGATTCGTCTGGTGAAGACCTTTCCAAAAAGGTATGACTCAACAGGCCTGATACGGTCAGGCTATGTGATAACCTAAAATTTATTCATGGTAATTTCATATTAAGAACTATATTTCATATATTTTTCAAATTTTTACCATGCTTAATTTAGAAGTTACAGCTGGAACAAATTATGGCTAAAAACTCCCTTTTAAAAGCAAATATCTCGAGACAGAAACATTTTAGAGACTTTGTTTAAGAGAAACCTCCCCTTAGTTTTAAAAGACCAACGACACCCTACTCAATATTACAGGAGAAATTTTTTTTTTTGGCCCCCTCTCACATGTATGGGAAGGGGTCCAAAAATTTAAAATATTTTTTCTTAACATTGCTAAATTTGGGTCAACGCAATCTATCTTCACATCAAATTTGATGTCGATAGCTTAAAAACTGACGAAGTTATGAGGGCGCGGCATACAGACAGACAAACTTGACGAAATGATAAGGGTTTCTAGTAGACGACTACGAAACCCTAAAAAGGTACTCTCTGAATTTTGATTTGACGTTGACATTGGCAGCACAGGGTTTTCACAAGCTTGCTTGGGTGTTAACTACTCTCAAAGGACCTATAACAAAATCGTAGTTACATGCGCGTTTGCAATGTTTGATCATGTTTGATGTCGATATTGACCGGGCTAGCTATGGTGATGGTGAACCATAAAATAGAGAATTTACAGAAGGACAGCTCGCCCCTTCTTCCGATCATTTATGCCTACATTAGGGTTACTACTTTCTTTTCTGAAATTTAGCCGTACCTGCGTCAAACATACTACATACTTAGGTAGGTACTGTGGGAGCGTAGCTGATGGAGGCTTTAATAAATACCTACATGAAAACGAAAAAATTATAGCAAACATTTATTGTAAAATTATGTAAAAACAAACAGGAAACGTTTCACCATCGACCTGTCTGCGCGCGTGAACATCGGTAGAACGAGAGCTTCGAGACTGACACACTCATCCATCGTCTCAACTTTGAGGTCCCTCCGAATGACATCGTTGCGGACGAACCTCTGCCACATAATACATAATAGTACAGGTAGGTACCAGAAGTACCCTAGTACTATTATAATATTCTGTGCCAGAAGACGCACTTCGCCATAGCAATTCAACAAATATAAATCTTTACGCGTAAAGTACAATTTCCTTCGCGACGGCTTTGGATACCTATAGGGAACGGGACGGAAATGCTCGAAGACCTATAGTACCGTCATCCGAATAGGCCATATTTGACAGCTGTCAAACCCATATTAGGAAACATACCAACAAAGAAAAATACACATAGTATAGAAAAATACAAATACATAGTATGTCATAGTATTAACATGATTTTGACAGACGTCAAATATGCCTATTCCAGTGACGGCGTACCATAATTTTATATTAGCATAAGTTCATTTGCTGCAGACCACCCTTGGAGGTCACAGCACAGTCGGCGCGCTTTGTAGGGATGCGAATTTCCAGATTTAACTACCTATATGAAAGTACACTCGACTTCAAAAAAATCGCATTCCTTAAAAATAGGCTTCAAGCACTGGTAATCCTTAAGACAAGCAGTTATTCGTAGCAATATTGGTATAATTTGAGAGCCCTATAAAAACTCTTTAATAAAATATCCATTTCATTTGAATAAAGAAAAAGCTTGACACTTCACGTCACTGTGAATGACAATGGAACTGATTCTCCTCTTCAAATTTTGTTTGTATTGTTTTGTTTTTTGGGTATAAAGGGGTATAAAGGGGATCAGATTTGAGGTCTCTGGATGGCTCGCAACTCTTGACCAGCAAAGAGGATGTGCTCAAACGGTGGGCTGAACATTTTAACGATCTGCTTAACGTAGATCGATCAGCTAACCTGCATCACATCAGTTTATTACCTCAACTCCCTAGCCACTGAGCTGGACGAGCCCCTGTCGTGTGATGAGGTTGTTACTGCCATCAGACAGCAGCATAATAAACGGGCGGTTGGCATTGACCTTATACCAGGCGAAATACTTAAATATGGCGGTGCGGAGCTGCACTCGATGGTATGGAAACTTTTTGTTCGAATGTGGGAGGAGGAGCGAGTCCCGGACGATTTTAAAGTGTCTCGCATTAGTGCCCTCTACAAGAACAAAGGTGACCGTTCTGACTGCAACTCGTACCGCGGTATTTCGTTATTATCGGTCCCCGGAAAGGCCTTTGCAAGAGTCCTATTAAACCGCTTGAAGGACTTATCAGAAAAGATTCTGCCCGAAACCCAGTTTGGCTTCCGACCTGACCGAGGCACATGTGAAGCTATTTTCTCGGTACGTCAACTGCAGGAAAAAAGCAGAGAACAAGGTCGTCAGTTGTACCTCTGCTTTGTTGACCTGGAGAAAGCGTTCGACAGTGTGCCTCGTGAGGCTCTCTGGATGGTGCTAGGAAAACTGGGGTGCACGGAGAAGTTTGTGCGCCTCCTGAGACTCCTGCATGACAATATGCAGTGCTGCGTCTCTGTAGACGGTGAACAGTCTGATTTTTCCCCGTCACCTGTGGGGTGAAACAAGGGTGCGTTCTAGCGCCCACACTGTTCGCCTTATACTTTGCGGTAGTAGTCAAGGAGGTCCTAAATACTGTCTCCGAAGGAGTCCGCATCCGCTTCCGCACTGATGGCAGTCTTTTCAATCTGGCTAGACTTAAGGCGCGCACCAAAGTCTCGCATGCACTTATTACTGAAATTATGTATGCCGATGACTTGTGCTTTCTTGCAGAATCCCCAGAAGGCCTACAACAACTGATGACCGTTTTTCACCAAGCATGCTGCAAATTCGGCCTTAAGATTAGTGTCAAAAGACGGAAGTGATGTCCTTGGATACACAAGGTCGTGAGACACTGACAATTAAGCTTGGTGAAGATATGTTGAAACAGGTTGACAAGTTCCGATATCTGGGGAACACTATTACAGCTAAGTGTGACCTTGATGCTGAGATCAATAGCAGAATCAGTGCTGCAGCTGCAGCATTTGGGAAGCTGCGTTCCAAGGTTTTCTGCTCGCACGACCTTAAACTAGCCACAAAAATATCTGTATATATGGCGATTGTGCTGCCAAACCTTCTGTACTCTTCCGAGACCTGGTGTGTGTATCGTCACCACATACGCACTTTGGATCGATTCCACCTCAAATGCCTTCGCACCATCATGAAGATCAGATGGTCCGACCGAGTGCGAAACACCGAAGTTCTAAGACGAGCCAATGTTGGTGGCATTGAAGCCTACTTAATGCGTCGACAGCTTCGGTGGTGCGGTCACGTATCCCGGATGGCGGATGAGCGAGTGGCGAAGCGCATCTTCTATTCTGAGCTAGAGGAGGGCAAGCGAAAGCATGGCGGTCAACTCCTCCGATTTAAAGATGTTCAGAAGAGACACATGAAAAGATGCAATATCGAACCCTCTCAATTTGAGGTTTTGGCAGCACAAAGGCCAGAATGGCGCGGTCTTGTAAAGAGGCGAATCCGCGACTTCGAGGAGCAGCGTAAAGCAGACCTTGACGCTAAACGCGATGAACTGAAGGCCCGTCCTCCCGCTGCCATTAACTACAATTATATCAATGGCAAACTCACGTGCCCACACTGTGCACGGAGTTTACTGCCAAAATAGGCTACAATAGCCACCTACGAGCGCATCAGCGCCGACTTGATTAGGAGTAGAAGTGGTCGCCATGGCCGAAACCGGCCGGAAAGATCATCATCATCATAAAGGGGATAAATTATTAGGGGATAAATTTGCTACCAACAGTCGAAGAAGACACAGAAGAATATCTTTCGTCAGAAAAACGTCCTTGAAGATGGACACTACAGCTGCTGAAGCCGCCCAAGTTATCGCACTACTGCAATCAGGACTACGTCAGTGTGATGTTGCTCGGCAATTGCACTTGAGTCGCTTTTCTGTTCGAAGAGTGTACCAGCGGTTCCTGCAGACCGGTGACTTTGTCCGAAGGCGTGGGTCTGGTAGAAATCGCTGCACTTCTGCGAGAGATGACCGATTCGTCGTATCGAAATCTTTGAGAAATCGGTTCTCTAATGCTGTTGAGTTGCAACAGCAGCTTCAAGCCGTTCGTAGAAGGGCCGTGAGTGTCTCTACAGTTAGAAGAAGACTAAAGGAGAGAAATATTGTGGCTAGAAGACCTGCCACGGGTCCAAAATTAACCGCAGCGCATCGGCGAGCACGCTTGCAATTTGCTCGCGCCCACGTTAATTGGACCCTGGACCAATGGAGAACTGTTCTCTTCTCAGACGAAACGAGAGTGTGCCTTTTCTGCAACGATAGACGCAAAAGAGTATACAGAAGACAATGGGAACGTTTTGCCCAAGCCTGCATCCAAGAAACGGTAGAATACGGGGGCGGTTCCTGCATGTTCTGGGGCGGCATATCTGCCTATGGCAAAACTGAACTTTCTTGCGTCTCTCGGACCGGCGGTGCTCGCGGGCAAGGTTCGATGACTGCTCACCGGCACATCACAGAGATCCTGGAAGAACATGTGGTCCCCTATGCTGGATTTATTGGCGACGGGTTCACATTAATGCACGATAAAGCTCGCGCGCACACTGCTGGTATTGTGCAAGGCTACCTTCAAGAGGTTGGGATCCCTGTCATGCAGTGGCAAGCGAAAAGTCCAGATCTGAACCCGATAGAGCACCTCTGGGACCAGCTGAAACGCAAGGTTAGATCCCGTGATCCCGCCCCCGCGACTCTTCAGGAGCTCCAAGACGCCGTTATTGAGGAATGGAACAGTATCCCTCAAGAAGAGGCCCTAAAGTTGGTGCGATCCATGAGGCGCATGGAAGACGTCATTAGGGCTAGGGGTAACACTAGGTTTTAGGTTAGTTTTAAGCAACTTTATTCTGAAAAATTAATCAGATTTCATTAGGATTTTTAAGGATTTTTATTGTTTTGTTAATTTTTCTCAGTTCCAATAAAAAACATTGAATGAATTATTGTTTTTGCATTCTCTGTTTCCTTACCTTTCAAATGATACCGAACATTACCAATATTTCATAATACAAATACGATTGAAAGATGTTTGAAATAGATTTCTTAAAAGGTGCGATTTTTTTGAAGCCGAGTGTATGTAGGTACCTACGAAAAGTGTAGGTACTGGGATACATTTCTACACCCAATAAACGTAGGATATTGAAAGAAAATCAAAGCACAAATATTAGACAAAATATAAAAATTGCATTATTATAAAAAAATGCGAATGAGGTAGGACGGTGAGTTATTTAATAGGTACCTACACAATTGATAAAATAAAATAAATCTCGTGAAGAAATGCGAACGGCATCGTAGTGCGTCTCTTGTTTTCCAAACAAAACTGAAAACATGGATGTACATTGCGGCGTATTCACATTTGTGGAATGACGCCGCAATGTATATCGACGTTTGGTGTTTTATATTGTCTGATGCTTTTCGTAGAAATGTGAATGACCACGCCGCAATATTATTTTTTCAAAATTTGAAAATATGTTAGCAGGAGACTCGGCTTAAAGCGTGACTCGTCTACAGATGTAAATCAACCGGTTTAAAACGTTTAAAACCAAATTTCGCGGTTTAAAACCTGAAATCAACCGTTTTCAACCGTTTAAAACTCGCCTACAAAAAAAAAAGTTCTGTGTTTTACATACACATACATACATACACAAATCACGCCTTTATCCCTTGCGGGGTAGGCAGAGCGTAAACAGCCGTAGGTACCTACCAGGGTTGTTGCGGATCCAGATTTTTTCACATCCGCGGATGCGGATGCGGATGCGGATTTCTGGGGACACACATCCGCGGATGCGGATGCGGATGCGGATGTGTACAAAAAGCAAAAGTTATGGGAGAAAAATTTAAAAGACAATTAAGTCACATAATCAAAGAAACTAGGTTCATATTTCACTTTGCGTAGGTGGAGGCATAATTCAGTTCACACAAAAGCAACACTCACTACACTTGACGTAATTGTTATCTACGTAAACAATTACAACGCAAAAATACAATAATTAAAGCAAAAAACTTAATATTAAGAATAAAACAAACGAGCACGTCAAATCTTGTCACTATACAACACAAAAACAAAAGTGAGGCGCGAAGCTTCCCCGGCGAATAACAGACACCGAAATTAAAATGATTGATTACTTATTGGTCAATTAGCACGAGCGCGCGACACGCGCCAATCGCCGGACCCGCCCCTTTCTTTCTTGTCCCGACCTGCTTCACATCCGCATTCGCATCAGGTCCGCATCGATTTTTGCGGATGCGGATGCGGATGCGGATGTCTAAATTGATGCGGATGTTCCGCGTATGCGGATGCGGATGCGGATATTCGCAACATCCCTGGTACCTACAATACAGCCGCTTTCGCCACGTCTGACTAATATTTCAGGGCCGTTGTAGAAAAATCGTGTTATACTAGGTATAGTGACAGGTTGTCAGCCGTGTCGCCTAAAATTGTAATACACATTAAGCCTTTGAGTCCTTTAGTAGCCTCCTACGACACCCGCGGGTAAGAGATGAGGTGATGCTATTCGATACGAGAAACCGTTAGTCTACGTAGGCATGGTACTATTATCTATCATACCTACCTGTATATGTTACAGTCAAAACCCTTAACCAGTCAATAACGTTAATGACTGGCAAAACCAGTCAATAACGTTATTGCCTAAGGTACTCAGTCAAAACCCTTATTGACTGATTTTGTCTAATAAAATCAGTCAATAACGTTATTGACTGACGTGCCTAGTCAAAACCCTTAATAGGTATGTCCTGGTTGGTCTTAGATCACCATCAGAACCGTTAGATGGTCGCTGCCAGAGTGGAAGTCTACTGTCTCAATCGCCGGTTGTTATTCCATAAGGACATGCCCAAGTCGTAGACGGCTCTTCACTTATGTTGACGGCAGCAAATACGTGGCCTCCCCTCCCAGAAGTCATAGACCACCCGGTAGTTACTCGAGGACTCGGGCTCATTGAGGCATAAAGTTGCATGCTGTGTGGTTAGCCTGGCCAGCCCCGAGGCAGTGCCTTTATTTTTATATTTTTATCCCGCCTGAGCCGCGTTTAGAGTAGGAACTCAAATTGTTATAAAAAAGAGGAAATTTTGCTTTAGAAATTTTCTCTTTTTAGATTGTATTAGAATGTGACTTTCTTTAAGAGAATCTTGTAAATTCCTACGAAGAAATAAATAATTGAATTTGAAAAATTTGAATTTGAAAAGTGCCACCGGCGAGCGAAACAGTAGACTTTCACTCTGACTGCCTCCATCTTCTATCTTCTATAAGATGCATTTCAGTGAGCGTGCACAATCGCCCCACGACCTGATTATCCCAATTCCAGGGATCGCGTCGCTGACTAGGATTACTCCTTTTATCAGCTGGTGAGATAGCAAACAAAAGCGAGCCTATCTTATTTTAAAAAATATATATCGATCCTGACGGTTACTATGCAGTAACCACTCCTACCCGCCACATCGCACCATAGCTCACCGCACCGTACTGCTACCCGCCGCATCGCATCTAAACTAACCGCACATCGCTCATAATCTCACCGCAAATCAGTGCTATTCGCCGCATCGCACATCGAAACTCTCCGCACCGCACTGCTTTTCGCCGCATAGCACATAAACTCACCGCAACGTCGTGCTACCCGCCGCATTGCTCATAATCTCACCGCAAATTAGTGCTACTCGCCGCATCGCACACCGAAACTCTCCGCACCGCACTGCTTTCCACCGCAAAGCACATAAACTCACCGAAATTCAGCGCTACCCGCCGCAACACACAACAAAACTTCCCGCACCGCACTGCTTTCCACCGCAAAGCACATAAACTACCGCAATTCAGCGCTACCCGCCGCATCACACAACAAAACTTCCCACACCGCACTGCTTTCCGCCGCAAAGCACATAAACTCACCGCAATTCAGCGCTACCCGCCGCAACACACAACCCAACTTTATGCACCGCACTGTTTTCCGCCGCAAAGCACATAAACTCACCGCAATTCAGCGCTACCCGCCGCAACACACAACAATACTTCCCGCACCGCACTGCTTTCCGCCGCAAAGCACATAAACTCACCGCAATTCAGCGCTACCCGCCGCAACACACAACAATACTTCCCGCACCGCACTGCTTTCCGACGCAAAGCACATAAACTCACCGCAATTCAGCGCTACCCGCCGCAACACACAACAATACTTCCCACACCGTACTGCTTTCCGCCGCAAAGCACATAAACTCACCGCAATTCAGTGCTACCCGCCGCATCGAACACCGAAACTCTCCGCACCGAACTGTTTTCCGCCGCATTGCACATAAACACACCGCAACCCAGTGATACCCACCCACCGCATCGCGCACCGAAACTCTCCGCACCGCACTGATTTCCGTCGCACTGCACATAAACTCACCGCAACGCAGTGCTACCCGCCGCATCGCACATAAACTCACCGCAACGCAATGGTTACTGCATAGTAACCATCAGGACCGTTAGATTTTTTTTCAAAACCCTTAATAGGTACGTCCGACCCGGTGGTAGCAACCTAGACTGCCTGGCTGGTCTGAGATCACCATCAGGACAGATAGATGGTCGCAGCTAGAAGAAAGCCTACAGCCTCGCTCGCCGATTGAACTAGGCGGGAGCCTAACAACCACCGTCGTGAAGTCTATGACATCTAGGAGGTGAAGCCACGTATACGCTAATGTCAGCATTTGATAGTGAAGAGTCGTCTGCGACTTAGACATGTCCTCAGGAATAACAACCGGCGATCGAGACAGTCAGCCAGCCAGTCTAGGTTGCTGCTACCGGGGCAGAAGTACCTATTAAGGGTTTTGACTGGGCACGTCAGTCAATATCGTTATTGACTGCTTTTAATAGATAAAACCAGTCAATAAGGGTTTTGACTGAGGCCCTTAGGCAATATCGTTATTGACTGGTTTTTCCAGTCAATAACGTTATTGACTGGTTAAGGGTTTTGCCTGTAACATATATACTGATTAGTTACCTACATACATTTAAACTCAAAAAGAAAACATCTTCGTAGATTAAGTACGTATTTCGTATTTTACACTGACTTGCTCATCATAGGTTACCTACGCTCGGGCCTCGGAGCGACAAACTAGGTAATAAACCCGCAAAATCACATCATTAATCCATTTCAGTGATCCTTACCTTTGTAATATTACGAAAATGTATTAAAATCAATAAAACATTGTTATCAACCATCCGCCGTTTTAAACCGAAAAAAACGGTTGTTTATGATTTAAAACGTTTTTTTTCGTTTAAAACGATTTGGTTGAATTGGTTTTAAACCGGGCTTACATCTATAGACTCGTCCCAGTGTTTACGAATTGTTACGAATTGACTAAGTTCCCATGGACAAAGTCTTACCTCATAAGTCTACCGATTGAAAGTATGCTATAACGATAGATCATGTTTAGGAGGTCATAACATTGTATGAGTGGCCATCCGAAATCCGGGCAGTTTCTTTTTTATCCCACTTTTAAAATTTATTTTATTTCCAAAACTTACATCACACAGCTTTGCCATTCGAAACGTATACCCATCTTAAGAGACACCTTTGGCGATAAGAACCCGCTAGGGTTGCCAGCTCCAACACCGGCAGTTTTCATGGTCAGCCACATTTTAGAGGCCGAAAAATAAAGTCACATATTACGAAATGAAATTAATATAGATAGATAACCCTAGGAATGCCATTGATGAATATATAGGGTTGCCTGCTATAATGACATAGGTATTAGGTATCTCTGATAAGCTCCCTCAAAAATTTTAAATGAGATTTTCAAAGATACTGCCAGGCTGATAACAGGCAACCCTATATAATCATCAATAACATGCCTAGGGCTATCGATCTATACTAATTTCAATGGGTAGCTAGATGATGAGGTAAGTGAGTTCATTTTTTAGCTTGTAAAAAGTGGCTGACCATAGAAACTGCCAGTGTTCCTCTTTCGATGGATATACGTTTCGAACGGCAAAGCTGTGTGATGTAAATTTTGGAAATAAAAAAAAAATTATAAGTCGGACAAAAAAATACCTGCCAGGATTTCGGATGGCCGCCCATACAATGTTATGACCTCCTAAACATGATCTATCGTTATAGCATACTCATTCGGTAGACTTATGAGGTAAGACTTTGTCAATGGGAGTTTAGACTAGAACATGTACTTGTAATACATCCGGAAAAACAAAACACCAAACTTTGATATACATTGCGGCGTCAATATATAAAATGTGAATGACCACTGCGCAATGTACATCAATGTTTTCAGTTCTGCTTGGAAAACACGCGAGCAAGAGACTCGGCAACTCCCACAGAAACCCCCCTGCACTAAAATCTGCCAAAACCTACCAAACTTTATCCCTCCCCAATCTGCCTAAAGCCAAGCTCCCGCACCAAATCTGCCAAACTGTACCAACTGAGTTCGAACCCAAATAAAACCAACATGATAATTACCAGCAAGTGATAGAAAATTAAAAATTATGCAATAGATCTAAGTTTTAGTACTTGACCATTAACATATTTCTTTGAACTTTTCTTTTCCTTAAAATCCCCCAAATCTGTTTAAACAACATCTATAATTCGTTGGTTTAAACCTACCTACCACTTTTCTTCCTCAACATAATCTGCCACAGTCAAAATTTTTGAGTTAAATCTGCCGAAATGGCAGAATCCTGCCCCAAATGGTCACCCTGGTTGTGTTTTGGCGTTATAACTTATAATGGTAGTACTCTATACCACCAATTTTCAATACTTTTTCTTTTTATGTTGGTAAATAGTTTAACCGGATTTTAATAAAGTTGAAAATATTTCACTGTGAATTTTTAAATACTAAATAGGTACACGGAAATAAACTTTAGTATATTATAAATATTTTAAACTATGTGCAACACGGAATCCGGAAATGAGGTAATGTCGTCATGTTGGCAGCAACAAAAAAGTGTTGCCACACATATCGTTTATTTATAAATATTGGGCGTTTTTCTGAAACGAATCCAAAAGATAGCGTTCTATCTAGACTTTACCGGATAATTCCGATTTATTGGCGGCTTACGTACGGCTATGCGTACGGCGCCACCTTTACAAAGTTACTGGTCACATTACTAAAAAAAGCGGCCAAGAGCGTGTCAGACACGCCCACAAGTGGGGTTTCGTAGTCAACGTTTAAATATCAGGTTATCAGCATTACAAAGTTAATTTTGTTTCTGGTTTGTTTGCAGCTGTATGATTACCAACCGCAAATAGAAAAACTTTTTTTATTCTGTAATCTTTAGTGGCACAGTATCCGTTATAGTTTTCATAGTAACTTCAGATTGAGAAGTAATTCCATATTTTTTTTAAATTTTTAGCGTTTATACTTTAGGAGTTACAGTTAGAACAAATTATGGCTCAAAACGCCCCTTTGAAAGCAAATATCTCGAGACAGAAACATTTCAGTGACTTTGTTTCAAAGAAACCTCCCCTTAGTTTTAAAAGACCTATTCAACGATATCCTACTCAATATTACATTATTACATTATATAAAATTTCTTTTATACTACACCTGCATAGTAATTTGCCTATAGCTTAACACTCTATGTCTATAGGATAGGGGGGAACGTTAGTCATTGTTCCACATACAAATTAGCGGGAGGGAATTAACCATACAAATCACTTTCCTCCCGTGGGAATTTTTACAGACTTTAGTACAGTTGAACAGGTAGGTGACCACAAGTTGATTAGTTTTGAAGTTGTCATTAAAAAGTTGTCCAGTTTCATAAGTTGTTCAGTTTTTAAAGTTGTTTGTTCAGGTGTAAAAGTTGTTCAGTTTCAAAAGTTGTTCAGATTTGAAAAGATGTTCAGTTTTTAAAATTGATCAGTATTAATAAGTTGTTGAGTTTCATAAGTTGTTTAGTTTTGTAAGTTGTTCAGTTTCATAAGTTGTTCAGTTTCGTAAGTTGTTCAGTTTAGTAAAGTTGTTCAGTTTTGTAAGTTCTTCAGTTTTGTAAGTTCTTCAGTTTCGTAAGTTGTTCAGTTTAGTAAGTTGTTCAGTTTTGTAAGTTGTTCAGTTTTGTAAAGTTGTTCAGTTTTCTAAGTTGTTCAGTTTTGTAAAGTTGTTCAGTTTTGTAAGTTCTTCAGTTTTGGAAGTTGTTCAGTTTTGTAAGTTGTTCAGTTTTGTAAGTTGTTCAGTTTTGTATGTTGTGAAGTTTTGTAAGTTATTTAGTTGTTCAGTTATTTTTTTCCGGATGTTTCAATTCACCCCGTGGCTGTTACAACTGACCCCGCAGGTGTAGTATAAAGCACTATGTATTACTCGGATGAAAGTCCGATTACAAACTCGTGTGTATTGAGGTTCTTTCTCCCGCGTATACAATGTACTATTTTGGCCCCTTTCACTTGTATGAGAGGGGGTCTAATAAATAATTAAAACAATTTTTTCTCCACATTTCTAAATTTGGGTCAAGACGATCTATCTTCACACCAGTGGCGGACTAAGGTAGGGGCGAGGGGGGCGGTCCGCCCCGGGTAGCAAGTCCCGGGGGGCATCAAAATAGCCTCCGAAGGCCTTAAGTAAGGACCGAATCGTAATTAAAGTTATTTACGATTTGATCACAGGGTTTACAGTTCGAATGCTGTTTTGTTGCCCCCAGGACTTTAATTGTAAATAAAGTTTTTTACGATTTGATCAAAGGAGTTCGGAGGTTATTTTGATGTCCCCCAGGACTTTTTGAGTTCGAAGGCTGTTTTGTTGCCCCCAGGAATTTATTTGTTAATAAAGTTTTTTACGATTAGATCAAAGGTGTTTGGAGGCTATTTTGATGCCCCCAGGACTAGAATTGTAAATAAAATTTGGCCAGGTCTGTGGAAAGCCTGTGAGCAGAAACAGCCACGCTAGCCTGCCCGGTGGCCAGATCTGTAGCAAGCCTGCGATGCGAGCAGACAACAGCCACGCTAGCCTGCCCGGTGGCTAGGTCTGTGGCCGCTGTTGCTGGCTGCGCTGCGAGCAGTCAACAGCCATGCTAGCCTGCCCGGTGGCCAGATCTGTGGTGGCAAGCCTGCGATGCGAGCAGACAACAGCCACGCTAGCCTGCCCGGTGGCTAGGTCTGTGGCGAGCCAGCGAGCAGACAACATCCACGCTACCCTGCCCGGTAGCGAGCAGACAGCAACCACGCCAGCCTGCCCGGTGGCTAGGTCTGTGGCGAGCCTGCGAGCAGACAACAGCCACGCCAGCCTGCCCAGTGGCTAGGTTTGTGGCCGCTTTTTCTCGCAGCGTTGCAAGCAGACAACAGCCTATCTACCCTCTTTACTCGCCCGAATGTAACAAGGATATACTATTGTCACACACATCAAATTTGTATCTCTAATTGTGGCCGAGATCTTAGTTCAAACACGAAATTATGAGTACCTAGTACCTACCTAAATACCAAAAATGAAGTTCTTAAAAGGGTTTATACATTAAGGATATTTTCTGTCGCTGGGGGGCATCCGACGACGGCTTGGCCGCCCCGGGCAACCGACGGGGTTAGTCCGCCACTGCTTCACACCAAATTTGATGCCTATAGCTCTAAAACTGACGGAGTTATGAGGGCGCGGCATACAGACAGACAGACAGACTTGACGAAACTATAAGGGTTTTATTAGACTACGAAACCCTAAAAAACGAATGAGGCCTATTCATTCTGACAGCTTCTAAAAAGATAAAATTGGGTATCTAATTAGTATAATCGTCGATAGATGGCGCTGAACAACTCGCAAACAGAAATAAAACTCAACTGCTCTTGCTTTTGCTCAACTAGCTATGTAAATTTATCCGCGTATAATACGCGTATTAAAGGTGATTTATTTTCTTCATATTTCAACTTATTTTAAAAAACGAAAAAACCGGGAATGTGAAGCTTTCTAGGTTAAGGTTGTAGAGGGTGTGGAGCTAAGTTGAGATGAGTGTCTTTACATGGAAAGTCTGTACCACTCTATTATTAGGTATAATTTTTATTCAACAGCTATTAAATTCCTTATATATTTAATTCCTTATAGCCTTTTAACAGCTATTAAAAATAATGCATTGCACTGAGTGAGGGTCTTCAGCAGTCCAGTTGATGACTGTCGGTGCGGGTCTGGAAGATAACCTCGTACCCGGGCGGCTACTCATGCGAGCCACAGCCCGGACGGTCTATAGCAGATCTGGTGGGTTATTCTAAATCGGATTGGTCTTCTTCTGCCTCTGCCTGAGACCGTGGAGCTCCAAAGCTGGACCCGGGGTAGCAGGTAGCGCACACTGGGGTGACATCTGGGTCGCGCGTGCTGGGGCGCGATGTTGCGCGGGTGGGGGTGCAGTCCGTTGTCGGCGCGGCTAAACATGCGTTTTCACAGTTTCCATTTTAAGATCCGCAGCGATTATGTCGTTGCGGACGAAGCGGCCGGAACCAGTGGCAACAGTGGCAAGGCGCAAGGTGGTGGTAAAAATCACCTCGAATAGTTTCTTCTGGGTGCTCGAAAGCAGCGCGTACCACGCCGGCGCTGCGTAGGTTAGTCTGGAGCGGATGTAGTTCTTATACACCGCCAGCTTGGAACTATGTGGCAGTCTTGACAAAAATAAAGCCAAGTAAGTACCTACCTAATTCGTAGTTAGTATAATCGTCGATAGATGGCGCTGATTCACTAATTCAAGAAAAAAAATAACCCTTGCTCAACTAGGTTCGTATATCTACGCGCGTATAGATGATTTCTGGGGGCACACATCCGCGGATGCGGATGTGTACAAAAAACTTAAGTTTTGGGAGAAAAATTTAAAAGACAAGTCAAATAATCAGTAATTATTTATAATTATAAGTCTTTATTTATTATTTTAGTTATAAAGTAGTAAAGTAAGTAGGGGAGACCGAGGGGAATTGGATCAGAGGGGTGTTGGATCAGCTTTGTTTTCTCGAAAAGTAGAACCGTTAGCGAGCAGACTACAATGCAAGTGTGCCTATTTCTGCCCCTTATTGACCCCTTAGTTAGCGTCCCTGACCAATCGCGCGCCATTTTGTTTTTATTGGATCATCGTCAAAAAAATCGACGAAAGTAAGTTTTCTGCTGTTTCTGACTGTCTAATATTTTGGAGGTGCTTTTATATTTTCATTTAAGATTGTTACGAAATGAAACCTTACAAATTAAGGATTCAAATGGTACCACTGGTACGTCTTGGTTCTCTGTGGTTTTATCTCACTTTAATATTTTTCTCAAACAGGCACGATTTTTCGTACCGAGGCCTGTTGGATCAGGCCGATCCAACACACCTCGGTATGAGGGGTGTTGGATCAAAATGACTTGCTCAACTAAAGTTGCGTTTTTATTAAAGGGTTTATACTTATATTTATAACGTGTATATCATTTGAAAGCTAATGAAATTTGCTATCGATTGGTGTAAACAAAAACGATTTATATTTACAGAATTTTGCGTTACGAAGCAAAATGTTAAAAATGATCCAACACCCCTCGGTCTCCCTTACTATTAAGTACAATTTATTTATTTTAGTAATTAAATTTAAACAATTATAGTCTCATCCATATCTCACAAAAGAATAGAATATTTTAGCTATGTACGGGTAGAACTTCGGATTGGTCGTGGTCTGCCGCGGCGCAGCTTGGCACGTTTGGCGGAGTAGCTAAAAGTTTGCCCTCTGAAAAAAGTTAAAAATATCTCATCGAAGAATAGAATGAGACATGGCTGTAGCGATAGAAGCAGTTTAGTAAAGCCTATAAATCTTGGTCTGCCGGCTGCTATCTTGGCACGTTTGGCGGAGTAGCTAAAAGTATGCCCTCTTAAAAAAGTAAAAAATATCTCATCGAAGAATAGAATGAAAATATATCGTACTGATAGCTTGCTTGAGTCTGCCTACATATATACTGGTCTGCCTGGCCACAGCCTGGCAGTTTTCCCGGTCCGACCACTTTTACTTTTTTTAGTAAAAAATTTATCTCTTTGAATAATAGAATAAAAATATGTCGTACCGATAGCTTGCTTAAGTCTGCCTATAAAAATACTGGTCTGCCTGACCACAGCCTGGCAGTTTTCCAGGTCCGACCACTTTTACTTTTTTGAAAAATTTTATTTCATCGAATAACAGAATGAAACTAAGTTGTAATAATAGTTTACTTAAAGCTGATCACATATCCCTTGGTCTGCCTGAGCTCAGTCCGGTAGTTTCTCCGGTGCGATCAATTTTCACTTTCAGTAAATTTCAATTTTAAAGGACCTTGACTTTGATTATTAGGGAGTGGGCCCCGTCAATAAAATGAAAATTTGTCAGTGTACAGAAATGATATTTACAGAGCTGTAATCTCTCAAATGTCTAGATTAAGAGAAAGAAAGACTATAGACAGCAATATTGTGCAAGCGAGAGGCAAATAGGAGGTCCGCCATTTATACTCCCCTTCTTTTATGGAACGGCTTATACCGGGAGTAACAGAAAGGGTATAACAAGCCGAAAGGAGGTCAAGGTACTCATGAAACTGAACAACTTTCCCCATGGAACATGGGTCGAAATATGAAAAAATTTGGTCCTCTCATACTAAATCGCCGATCAACTGAGTGACTTACTATGGGGTCCAATTTTTTTCATATTTCGGTCCATGTTCCATGGGGAAAGTTGTTCAGTTTCATGAGTAGCTTGACCTCCTTTCGGCTTGTTATACCTTTCTGTTACTCCTATAAGTAACACTAACATCCGTGTAACACCTAGAAAAATAAATTCCCCATAATAAATTCAAACGCGTATATCTCTGTTCCAGTGACAGGTAGAGGTATAGTTGTCGTATATTTTTGTCTTTGCATTATCTTCTAATCAAATATATAAGTACCATCCGTGTAACACCTAGAAAAAAACGCCACTAGTCCATACTAATCCGGCATTGGCCTTTGCTACAGAGTTTGTTTAGTTTAATGGCCTTATAAAGGGAAAACAATAAAAACTAGGATAATGGAAGGTTGAGTACCTGATGTAGACCACCAGGCACACCACTAGGAGCCCGGCTAAACCATAGGAGATACAGATATGACTTCAAAGCAAGAAAAGTTGTTCTGGTTGATGGAACGCTTGTACAAAAATAAGTGAAATCTCACCAAAAACATTCGGTAAAAAACTAGCCAAGTCTCGATGGAGACTCTCCTGTTTGTCTCTAAAATCTAATGAAATCTAGACAAAGTCATGCTAAGTCTAAGGTTCCTTGATGCTATTGCTATTTCTTTATTATTATAGTTAATTAAAGTTATACGACTGACTGACCATTGACATGTATCCACAAACATTATAAAGAATGTTTAACAGCCAAACTATAATTCCGATTTCCGATCCCAGTCAGGACAGGGATGAAGTATTGACTAAGAAAAAGAAAACTATGACTGTATTCCTGTATAGTTATAATTTTATTTTTTAAAGAATTTAAAACAAAAAGACTGTCCGTGTTGAATCAGTGCACCCAGTTTCAAGCTTAACTTCATCGCCTTAATCTTTGCTCATGGTGCATTATGGTAGAATGTCTGCAGTGCTCGCATGTGTGTAATCAGCTCTACTAGTGCCAAAACTCAAAACATTCTATATCATATAGGTTGAGTAGGTAGATGGGAAGTTGACACACCAAAGTACACCAAACAGAAGACTTATCTGCAATAAATTAGAAAATATAGTTTAAAATAGGTTTCTTTTCACATTTCATTATTTGTCTGACATGTATATCATTAATTAATTCCTTCTTCACACTTATAATTCATTTTTTTAATTAGGTATGGGGATTTATGAGTGTGTGAATCAAGGTTTATATTATGTATTACCTATACAAACTGGAAAAATATCTCATTCCCATGGGGAAATGATTAGTAGCAGGGGCAACCACTGTGTGGGCGCTAGTTTTGACAGCCGATGTGGCGCAGTGGTTAGTATGCTTGCCTGCCGCGCAAAGGTTCCGGGTTCAATTCGGTGGGGTCCTCACAAAGTTGATATTTATCACTTTGTGAATTTGTTCCCAGTCTGGTTAGGACATTGCAGGCTGAACCACCTGATTGTCCGCAAGTAAGATGGTTCCGTGCTTAGGATGGGCACGTTAAGCCGTCGGTCCCGGTTGCTGTCTATGATGGCGGTCGTTACACAACCACGTCAGAGGCCTGCTGCTTGCAGTAGGCGGTTGAAAAACTCTGACACCAGGGTTCATCGGGTCGTTTAACGACTTGGTGTCCCACACGAAAAAAGAGAGAGCTAGTTTAGAAATAATACAATTAGATACTGACATGTATTTTTAAATACCAGCCCTAGCCACATTACGTTACACAGGTAAACCTGCTAGGTACTCAGTTTATATATATATAGTTTATTTTTTTATTCCAAATGCTCTTATACACATACCTCCATATGCATAAGGGAATATGTATCCAAAAGAATATGACAGTAGTTGGTCAAGCTTGAGTAGCAAAACGCTGACAGCTTTTTAAACTGAAAACACAATTTCAACAGGACTGATTCTTCTGTGGTGATCCAGACTAATACTCCAACTCTGTAAACAAATAATAATATGTATATTAAAAGATTGTGCCTCTTGCTTAGCATGCAACTATAAAAGCAATACACATATTTTTGGAAAGCTATTCATGGCCTCTAAAATCAGAAAGTAATACAAATGTTTTGGTAAAGCTATTCATCATCTTCCTGCCCTTATCCCAATTACTTGGGGTCGGCGCAACACGTTTTGTTTTACATAAAATTGTGTTGCAAAGGATTTGGCTTAATTTACGACCAGCTGCCTACCAGACGTCAACCCTCCTTGGGAATGCTTTTGTGGTGGATTAACTGCCACCATACGGTTGGCCCTGGCTGTTTGGGTCGGGTTTATCCCTCGGTCGCCTCTTACGACCCCCACGGGAAGAGATGGGGTGGTGCTATTTCACTCTGCCGGCACCACATGGCATTACTCTGCCGGCACCACACGGCATCCTCTGCCGGCACCACACGGCATCCTCTGCCGGCACCACACGGCATCCTCTGCCGGCACCACACGGCATATTCATGGCCTCTAAAATCAGAGTACATATTATACTGATCTGTATCTGTAAAACAGATACCTACCTATTGGCTCAAAGTTCTTCAAATTTAAGAGTTACATTCTTGTTCATCATCATCATCTATCATCATGAGGTGCCATCTTCAAATTGAAGTTCGAAGGTCAGCACCTGTGCCTTTCTTTCCTTTAACCTTTCCTTCAATGACGTCAATTGAAGTTGTTGTGTCGTAGCAAGTGACCAATCTACAGTCTTCAGAAGGCAATATTCCTCCTCAAGCAGTGCCAGTAGGTACTTCTTCGTTTGTCTTTTTCTGTGTCCATCTGTAGGTATATAAAAGTTTTGCTTACAGAGTAGGTAAGTAAGTACCAGGATGACCGGGCAAAGAACGAGAAAGAAAGGGTGCGTTGGATGGTGAAGTCTTGCGCCCGCGTTGGCCTGTTGGTCAATGGCCACAGTTTTGCCACAAAACTTTACAAAAGCTATCATAAGCAGTTCGCGTACTGTGAATGTACACTTGTCACTCGGGGTTGTTTTTCTTCTCGTTCGGGTCACAGTTTACGAATTACCGATAAACCTGGCTTATTTTCTCTGTGAACGATCAGAGAACAACAACCAATAATCCACGTAATCCATGATTCAGTAATCAACCAACAAAACATAAACAAACCACACACAACCCACAAGACTTCAATCATCTGTGAATCAACCAATTCAACATACAGATTATACAAAAATGTGGAGATGTAGACAAAAAATCGAATACTTTAAGAAATCGATATTGAAATGTTTTAATTTTTTCAGTACACCTCTAGTAAAGTTCAATGACATGACACCAAAATCCGTGTTGCATTTTTTGTGCTGCATTTTCCTGAAGCGCTTCGGAAATTGGTGTTTCTTCAAAACATGATCTTTTTACTGCATTTTCCATGACGCGTTTTATTTCCTGCACGAATTTTGACATCAATTCACCGAGCGCTTCAAGAAAATGCAGAAAAAATTAAGCGTCACAAAATACGCGACCCGATAATTCACGACACGATTACGTGAAATTCCGTGCTGCATAATATTTGACGCGAAATATTTAGTGCACATTCTCTGTCGCGCATTGTGGCAGCCCAAATTCGTAACGGTCACGCGTTTTCAAAAGTTCCGTCGCTTTGTTTCGGTTACAAAATGTAAAATACACTTTTATTTCGTTATTATCGTGAAAATGTCGGGAAAACTGAGAGACTATCAAGTCCTAGACGTGCTGTGCGGCGGTACGTTCTATAAAGTGCGACACAAGGTCACTAGGAACATATTTGCGTGGCGCGCATACGACTGCACCGCATACTCGAACGAACAAATACAAAACGTAACAAACGAAGTGAGAACAATAAGCGGAGTGCAATCTGAGAGCTTGCTGCGATTCTACGAGACCATCCTGCACTCGCCGTCCAGGACATTGTACTTCGTGGTGGAGTACAACTGCTGGCAGAGCCTGGCGCAGTTGTTCGAAGTATGCAAGGCCACGGATAAGTTTATCGCAGAGAGGTTCGCCTGGTACCTGCTGCGCGAGCTGGCGCGCGTCTGCAAGGCCGTCGAGAGCCTCAACGTCGTCGTGTTGCAGAAATGCGTGACTCCAGCGTCGATTTTCGTCGGCGAGGGGTGCGAGCTGCGCGTCAACTGCTTCGATCTCGGCGTGGAAGCCCCCGCGGACCTCATGCGGCAGGTGGGCGACGTGCTGCACGCGCTCTGCTACCGCCGGAACGCCTCCGACGATAAAATCAAGGAGTTCCACTATAGTGACGATTTGCAGGATGTAGTGAGCTTTCTAACGGAGTCCAGAGAGGATTCCTTACGTCCCGACGTCGTGCTGTATCATCCTACCGTGCTCGCCAACCTGGAGACCCTCGAGGGCCCCAAACACATCAGCGAGATCCTTCTATCAGTGCACAGTGCGGTTATTGTGTCTGCAGTCAACAAGTGTGATTCTGAGAAGGCTGTTGAACTGTGTAAATCTGTGGAGCCTCTGCCCAGAAAGATTGACATTCTAGATAGCCCAATCTACTCCAATATCAGTCCTAAAAGGAAGACTATTGATCAGTCAGGTTCGACTAGGAATAGTCTATCTCCTACCTTAGCTGCTTTGGCTCTGGAGCTCCCAGGGTTTGTTCCTCGCAGCAGGAAGCCCTACAGTCAAGCTCTAGAATGCTACAAGCCCCAGAAGATCTCTGAAGACACTCTGAGCCAGCAATGGATGACTCGCCTCATAGCTTTGAGACAAAGAGAGGAATCTCTCAACAAAAGAGAAAGAGAGCTCATTGCTAAAGAGATTGTGAACAGTCCAGCAGCCAAGGTTGTGCCTCTGAATGAGAGTTTAGAGAATCCGTTTGACAATGGCAGCAATGGGATCACCCTGCCTCCTGAGATTACTCAGCTGAGGCAAGGCTCGCAATACGCGTCGCGACGTCGCCGCCGCCGCTCTGGATCCGTAAAAGCACGCCGTCGACAGACCTTCGGGTATGAAGACTTGGATAGTTCACTGTCAGCTGACCCTGGAGACAGCAGCATGGTGATCACAGCCACCAAGTTCACGAAAGAAAACATGCCGCGCCGCAACATCTTCCCAGAAGTATCCTCCAAGAAAGTGCACTTTACCTCTTCCAATCCATTTGTTGAAAGTGATGACAGTGTCACCCTTACATTCTATGAGCTAGAGAATGTTGATATTGATGGCTACCAAGTGCCGCGTAAGGACGAAAAAGCTATGAAAGATATCACTAAATTCAAGTATCTGGACTTGGAAAAGTTGACCACAGAAAAGCGAGCAGCCATGAACCAGAATAGTCAGTGTTCCCCTTCAAAACAGGCTAAGGTTACTAAGAAGATCTTCAGTGATATAACAAATACAAATGAAGGTTTGAGGAAGACTCCATCTAAAACTAGCTTGACATCTAAAATGTCTATTTCTTCTGGTCAATCCGTAATGTCTGGTAAAAGCCAATGGAGTATGGATTCAGGTATCAGTAAAGGGAGTGATAGCTGTGTCGCTGATAGAACCAGGACTAGCACTCAAATGTCTTTGGCTCCTGTACCACCCACACCAGCTCCTGAGGTGAAGAAATCTAAAAGGAAATCTCTACTTCCATTCAAAACCCCATTCAAGTTTATGACATCCACTAGAATTTAGTTTTATGATTGTCTGTTTGGGTTGATCTCTAAAAAGTGCATTTCAAAATTTCTAGATTTTATAGTAATTTAAATTTTTGTAAGTTGTGTGTTTTTTGTACCTTTTACAATGGTTGTGGTTTGATTTTAGTTGAGATAATTGATATGAAATACATAATTTGATATCTATTTAGTTGTAATACAGCTAGCTGCTAGATAAGGTTCCTAGATGTAATTATTTTATGTTTACAGTAACAGATGTTCTTCCTTACTATTAGGAATTATAATGTTTCAGATCTATGAAATTGAACTAGCAAACACTATGTTGCTTTTAATATTTTATAAATTCTAATTTGTACATAAGATTGAAAACGGACATAACCCACCCTAATCCTAGTTTTGTAAGTGATTTTAATATACCTAGACCTACCATGAATTGAATGCAATAATATAGTTTTATATTGTTTTTATATTGAAATGAAATCATGTGGATTCATGAACTTGTGTTTATAAATATTTGAACATTTTTAGTCTTTTTGTCTTCCTATACAAAAAAGTATTTAGAAAATTAAGAATTAATCAAATAATAGATTTCAATAGTTTTATAAGAAGAGTGTTTAAGATGTAAGTTAAAATAATAATTGTGATATGATAACTTGGCTATTAGCAAGACAGTTGCCATAACATGTAACGTAAGATTAAAAAAAAAATATACAACTTATAAATCAGAATGTAATAGTTAAGATAGGATATTAATTTGTAATAAAAGCTACGAAGAAAACTTAAAAAGTTTTATTTATAAATATCACACTTTTATCTTCACATGATAAGAACTTTTATCACTGAAAAATGTTTCAAAATAACAGTTCAAAGTTTCAAACACATTGGTCTGACTAAGTAACTTGTTCAATATAACTGATTGTATGGTTGGTTCATTTCTTTTTGTTGAGTGCCTTGTCTGCGCCGTCCACAAACTTCTTGGGAAGTCCATATTTTTCTACCAACAGCTTAGCCACAAAGTGAGTCTGAAACAAATAAACATTTTACGTAAAATATCACATTAAACAACTGTACCGCTAATCGAAACCTAAAAGACATTATTGAGAGTGGCAACATTGCTCTATTCCATTAGGCCGGTGGCTAATATACCTGTTCCTTTCTATCCTACGTCCTCCGCATATCCTCTTTCTCTTTCCCTCATTTCGGTTAGTTCAGTTTACTTCCACCAGAGGGCACCAGGCAGGCACGGAGCGGATCAGCGAGTGCGACTAGCTTCATTGGTGCTTTGTTCGTCTTCCAAGACGGTCGTGGCAAGAAAAGACTGAAACTTTTCTAAGTTTCAAAAGTTAACGGAACTTACCGTTCGTACAAACTTCTTCCTAAGAAATTTAGGAAATTTCTAAAACTGTAATAAGTCTCCTACCTGTTCCTTTCTTGAGGTAAATACTATTTCGTATTTTTGTAATTTTATTTTACCTAAAAATGTCTTTTTAAGATGAAAATGCTGATATACGTGGAAGCGTAAGTATAGAAACGTACATTTGAACGAATTGTACTAAAAACAGATTTCTGTTTCAGCAAAACAACATCGTGCGTGACTAAGGTTGTAAGAAGTTTTTTGTTCCCAACGCCACGTGGCGAGCAAAAATGGAGCAACCATCTGGCGCCAAAAAACGGCCGGGCTCACCCACTGCTCATGACCCGGACAAACGGCAGCGTACGGATGCCGAATTGTTTCAAAATTTGGTGAACAAGGTTAGTCAAATTGAAAATTGTCTACAAAATTTCATGCACCCAAATAACCCTGGTAACGCAGATCGAGGTCTAATCGCAGACCCAAATCCTCCTAGCGATAACGCGGATGCTATCTCGCTTCATGCGGATTATGATTTGCATGAATATCTTAATGAAAATATTAATAACTTCTATTCAGAACAAAATTTAACAGAAGGTAATGTTGCCGAACCTTACGTTCGTGAGCCTTATGTTTGCGAACCAGACGCTAATGCTACCGTTCCCCTGACGAGCACAACGCCCCGCGGGGCAAACTGTTCTGCCCCCCCAGCAAACTGTTCTGCCCCGGCAAACGGTTCTGCGCCTGCAGCTAGCGCCTGTGCCCCTCCGGCCGGCGCCGGCAATTATTCGGCAAATAACCAAAACACACCCTTACCGCCCAAGACGGCAGATAGGTTATTTAGCGTCAACACTACTCTGAAAGAGCCGACCATGCCAACAACGGACCCAGTTCGTTTAGAACGGCTTAATTCTATACAACACTTTGATTCCTCAAATTGGGTAGACGTTCGTTATTACGAAACTCAAAAACGTTTTTGCTCCACACCTGGGTTTACTGACTTAGAATGCAACAATGAGATTAAGCCCTATGACAGAAATAACTTCCTTGCAATAACCGAAAGGGCTTCGCAGCCATTACACAAGGGCTGCTAAAACAACAAGAAGCTCTCGAGGAGGTTTTCGCGATCTGTTAACCTGGTTAAGAACCACTGAAATTGTCGAAATGCAGACACTAGAAGATAAAATAAAGAAATATTTTCTGGTGATTTCAAAAATCTCTAATGATTTACTCCAAATGACTTGCGGACACCGTGCCGACCTAATTCAGCAAAGACGCGACGCGATTTTACGCTCAGTCAAAGATAAATTTATCAGAGCAAACATTCGAAAAATCCTCCTCGAATAGTTTCCTGTTCAATCCAGATTCCTTACGTCAGCAATTGAGAAAAGTGGGGTATAAGTAAAATATTTTACCCCGCTAAGCCACAATCGGCTACAGCAAAGACTAAAACACCCGCACAAACCTCAAATGCTAGCGAAGCTTTCAAAGTTCTATGCCCCATCAAAGCATGATCCGTCCAATGGCGCCAGCGCATGGCATGCCTTTGTATCCATTCCCTCCTGCGCAAGGAGCCTTACCTTTCCAACCATACAACCACCAATTTACGCATCAGCCCTTTGGCAACGCACGTATGCCTACACAGGAAAGTTTCGTCCACGCGGTCCGCGACCCGTTGATAACTCAATTAGATCAAAGTCTTCATCCCGCAGGTAAGACAAAACGCGGATACTGACTCTCAGTTTCAAGCAGGGTGCCTGAATCTCTTTTATCACAACTGGAAAAATTTGGGAGCCCCAATCACTATACTAAAAATAATCAAAAATGGATATCGAATCCCATTTCTAACCTTACCCCACTGCACACGCCAAACCCTTATCGCATGAATATGGGAATTTCTTCCTCGGAGGAAATGGAAACCCAAATCCAGTCATTAAAGCAGATGGGAGTTCTAGAAACTGCTCGACTCTCACCCAGTTTTCTATCGAACCTTTCCTCAGGGAGAAGTCCGACGGAGCTCATCGTCCCATATTCAATTTACAGCGCCTAAACCAGTACATAATTATAACCAAGTTCAGACTGATAAACCAATTCAAAGTAGCGACATTCCTGCAACCAAAGGATTGGCTTGCCAAAATAGATTTATCGAACGCTTACTTTCACATCCCAGTGGCGCAAAGCCACCGCCGATTTCTACGGCTAACCTTCAAGGGCGAACTGCTTCAGATGACTTGCCTCCCATTTGGGCTGGCCACAGCCCCAAAAATATTTGCAACCTTCACAAATTGGATTGGGCAAATACTCAGGGAGAAGGGCATACGCATTCTAATCTATCTCGACGACTTTCTCCTCGCACACCAGGACCAAACAGTGCTAATGGAACATATAAACCTGGTAGTCGAAACCCTAACTTCATTAGGTTGGCAAATCAACCTCAAGAAATCGGTACTAACACCTCAGATGGAAATTCAGTTTCTGGGAATTGTTTGGAACACTTTCCAAAATCTAAAATATCTCCCACTAGAGAAACATCAAAAAATACAAGAACGGCTCTCTCAATCACTTCTGAAGAAAAGATTATGTTTGAAAGAAGCACAGAGTCTCGTAGGCATACTGAACTTCGCCAGCATAGTAGTCCCGTACGGCAGGCTAAACTTCCGCAATCTCTTAGTATTTACAAACAAATTATTAAAATTAAGCCCTCAAATAAAGTACACACTCCCTCAATCAGTACTTGCGGAGCTAGTATGGTGGCAGAAATTCCACAAATCATGCTCCCAAATACACCCACCCCACCGAATCATTTCCTTGCAACAGACGCATCAGGACTGGGCTGGGAGCCCGTCTGAACAATCAACGTCTAAGCGGGTTGTGGAGCCCACAAGAACTAAGTTTACACTCAAACCTAAAAGAAATGATGGCGATTCTCAAAGTCCTACAAAGCCAATGTCACCACCTATCAGGCTCTACAGTCTCCGTCCAATCGGACAATACAACAGTTATATCTTACCTCAAAAACGAAGGCGGCACGAAATCATGTCATCTAATGTGGCTAACATATCAGATCTTCCAACTTCTTCAAAAACACAGAATTCGACTGAATCTTTATCACCTACCCGGAAAATACAATGTCGAAGCGGACGATCTGTCCCGAGGGAAAAGGATTTCGGAATGGCATCTCCTACCGGCCCTTACAGAAATAGTTTTTGCCAAGTGGGGCACCCCAGAAATAGATCTTTTCGCATCCAACCGAGCGCATGTGGTTCCCCAATACGCATCCTTAGACGTGACAGACGATCAAGCAGTGTTTGCGGACGCGTTTTCCCAAATATG
Source organism: Phthorimaea operculella (assembly GCA_024500475.1). Classification (NCBI taxonomy): domain Eukaryota; kingdom Metazoa; phylum Arthropoda; class Insecta; order Lepidoptera; family Gelechiidae; genus Phthorimaea; species Phthorimaea operculella. The sequence continues at coordinate 486,401 of JANFCV010000262.1, forward strand.
GAAGTACAACCTGGCATGGATATTCCCCCCACCATTTCTGATACCCCGAGTCCTGACTCACCTGAACCAGTCGCAGGGCCTTTTCCTCCTAATAGTTCCCAGATGGGAGAAATCGTTCTGGCGCCCCGATCTCAAAAGGAGAGCGGTGGCAGCGCCGTTCACAATTCGCAACCTCAATTCAGTACTTATCGATACAATGACGAATCGCCCTCCACCGAGAGTACACGAACTAACATTGGAGATATGGAAGTGTGGGGGTGGACCAATTCCTTAGACGACTGGTCAACCGAGCAAATATCACTTTTACAAAGTAGCTGGCGTGACTCTACCAAAAAATCATACAAGGCAGCTTGGCGGCGCTGGTGCAATTGGGCTAAAGATAATAAAGTTACTTTTAATGCACCATCTGGATCCCAGCTTGCGAAATTCCTAGCAGATTTGCATATTTATGGAAACTTTTCATATAATACTATATTATTTCACAGATCAGTGGTTGCAACCCTTAGTAATCCTAACGATCTCAATCTTAGCTCTCACCCATTAGTTACTCGCATTTTGAAGGCCATATCAGTCCTTAAGCCAAAACCAGAAAAACCACCGATATGGGACATAGACCAACTTTCTTCATGGCTTTGCAACTCATTCTCTCGCGATATCACCCTTTACGAATGCTCCCGTAGAACAGCTTGTTTACTTTTGCTATGCTCAGGCAGGAGGGTCCATGACCTTTCCTACTTTCTTTACATCCCGATAATTTCACAATGTCTGATGATCATGCAATATTCTGGCCCTTATTCGGGTCAAAACTGATGGATATGACAATAGACAGTCCGGGTGGAAACTGCTATCTAACCCAGATAATGACGCCCTGAATCCGATTTTCTGGATCAGGTCACTCATCAAGCTCTCACAGGAGAGAAGAAACTCGTGTAATGTACATAACTTGTTTTTAACAGTTCGCGGTACGCCCAAGGCTGCCTCCAGAACGGTGATCGCGAACTGGGTGAAGTCTCTGTTACAGGAAGCAGGTATTCAGGCCTCTGCTGGAAGTATGCGTCCAGCTGTAGCATCGAAGCACTGGGTCCTCAACTTTCCTATTGACGACATACTAAGTAGAGGCAACTGGAGATCTCAAAATACTTTCTCCAAATTCTACCAACGTGAGATCAGATCATCGGCTCAGATTGGTACAACATCTAATTTATTTCAAGCTATTTAATCATGATTATTAAACCTAGAATTTACTTGTTTATTTACGTTTTCAATGATTGTAAATAAGGAAAATAATAAAAGAGGTCAAAATTAAACGAATGTTTACTTTTATTTTACAGATATTATCCTTATAAATTATGAGTTACCTTATTTCTACACTGTTTCTTTCACAAATTCATTACACATAGAAATAAGTTTTACAAAAGCACACTTGCAACACAGTAGTAAATTACATGTACACTTGTTCTGCATTGTACACATATTTATTAAATATAATTTGCACACACTTTGATCACATATTAATTTTTTTTTTCATGAATTACAGTTCTAATCTCAATCTGGTATGGATGTAGTTCATTTTACATTACCCAACTTACACACTCTTGTAAAAATACCTAAACAGTTATAACATGCAGATCCACATGTCTTTCATTCATCACATTGGTGTTATGGCCACCAGGCGATAACAAACAGGTCTCAATAATGTCTTTTAGGTTTCGATTAGCGGTACAGTTGTTTAATGACAGCGTTTTACCTATCAATAAAACGCTTATTAAATAACTTACCCTAATCGAAACCTAAAAGTTTCTCACCTGCCTGGTGATAAGATAAAAGAAACATGTAAACAAACACAGGTTTCTTTTATTTTGGTAATGAGGGTATTATGAGACCCAATGAAGCTAGTCGCACTCGCTGATCCGCTCCGTGCCTGCCTGGTGCCCTCTGGTGGAAGTAAACTGAACTAACCGAAATGAGGGAAAGAGAAAGAGGATATGCGGAGGACGTAGGATAGAAAGGAACAGGTATATTAGCCACCGGCCTAATGGAATAGAGCAATGTTGCCACTCTCAATAATGTCTTTTAGGTTTCGATTAGGGTAAGTTATTTAATAAGCGTTTTATTGATAGGTAAAACGCTGTCATTTAATGTACATCATCATCATCTGCCTGCCCTTATCCCAATTTAATGTACAGTTATAAATAAATATACTTCCTGTTGATATGAACTATAAAAGCAAGAATTTATTATGGTGATTGTTATAATTTTTTTGCGATAAAATATCATGGTGAGATATTTAACAGCTATGGCTAGCCCACAACGCCATGCCATTTACATTTAGTTTGGAAAAGAAATTGGGGTTTTTATAGGTGAAAAGTCTTCGTTAACTTTTACGACAAACAAACAAGGTTTGTCAAATCAGTCTAAAGACAGTATTGTTACCTGGTCTCCTTGCAGCATGAGTTGGTCGTTCTTGGCGCCAGGCGACCTGGTCACTCCACATGAAGCCCCCACCCCGTGCTGGCAGGCGGTCGCCAGCGCCGGCAGGTGGAAGCCGTAAGCCTCCAAGTTGTTCACTAGGGTCACCTGCAATTACAGATATGAATTTACTGCACTTCCATTGGATACGGCACCTACAACAGGGAAATGCTTCAGGGCATTCAAAACATCAAATGATTCAAGTATTTTTTTTACAATAGAATGATTCAGGGCATCTAGAAATGAGAGGTTGTTTCAAGGCATCTAAAGTCAATCTGATAACATCTGAGTCAATAATAAATCCTACTATCCTACTAATATTATAAAGGCGGATGTTTGTGTGTGTGTTTGTTACGACATCACGCAAAAACGGCTGATTAGATTGACATGAAACTTTGCAGAAATATAAAAGGGCATCTGGCATAACACATAGGATACTTTTTACCACGGAAAAATGTCTCATTCCCACGGGATCACGCATTTTCCAATATTTTTGAAATAGGTGGCGTGACTGAGCCGATTCGCGTTTTAAACGTTTTCGCCGAAAACTAACAGCGACATCTCTTGGCGAATAATGCTTTTTTCCCGCGGAATAATAGGTGAAACCGCTGACGGGCAGCTAGTTATACATATTGTGTGAGCGATGCAAGCAACGCGCTAAAAATTAACGATTGAATCAAGGCATGAGGGAATGATTCAAGGCATCAAAAATGAGGGAAGGATTCAAGATCAATAAATGAGGGATGGAATCAAGGCATCAAGAAATGAGAGAATGATTAAAGGTATCAAAAAATGAGGGTTTGGATCATGGCATCAATAAATGGGGGAATCATTCAAGGTATCAAGTAATGAGGGATTGAATCAAGGCATCAAGAAATACGGGAATTATTCATTCGAGAAATGCGGGAATTATTCCAGACATCAAGAAATGCGGGAATTATTCAAGACATCCAGCAATGCGGGAATTATTCACAACATCAAGAAATGCGGGAATTATTCAAGACATCCAGCAATGCGGGAATTATTCACAACATCAAGAAATGCGAGAATTATTCAAGACATCAAGTAATGCGGGAATTATTCAATACACGAAGAAATGCGGGAATTATTCAAGACATCAAGTAATGCGGGAATTATTCAAGACATCAATAAATGCGGGATTTATTCAAGACATGAAGAAATGCGGGAATTACTCAAGACATCAAGAAATGCGGGAATTATTCAAGACATCAAGAAATGCCGTCAAAAAGACATCAAAAAGTACCGTGTGATGCCGGCTTAGAATAGCATCACCCCATTTCTTTCCTGTGGGTGTCGTAAGAAGCGACTAAAGGACTCGAGGGTATCATGTGTATTGCAATTTTAGGCGACAGGCTGACAACCTGTCGCTATAGCAATACACGACAATAGCTAAAGCGGCCCTCAAATATTTGTCAGACGTGGTGAAAACTACCGTATTTTTACGGCCGTTGACGCTCTGCCTACCCCGCAAGGGATAAAGGCAGGATTTATGTATGTATGTATGAATTTACTGCACTTTCATAGGGCTATTACCGCACCTAGAACAAGGAAATGCTTCAAGGAGTTTTGAACAATAAAATAATTCAGGGCATCTAGAAATGAGGATGTTTCAAGGCATCTAAAATTCGAGTCAATAATTATACAGATATGCGCGTGAAGGTCATGCAAGCAATGCGCTGAAAATGTGAGTATGATACAAGGTATCAAAATTAAGGATTGAATCGAGGCATCAAGAAATGAGTGAATGAATCAAGGTATTAAGAAATGAAGGATTGAATGAAGGCATCAAGAAATGAGTGAATGATTCAAGGTATCAATAAACGAGGGATTGAATCAAGAAATAAGTGAATGATTCAAGGTATCAATAAACGAGGGATTGAATCAAGAAATAAGTGAAAGATTCAAGGTATCAATAAACGAGGGATTGAATCAAGAAATAAGTGAATGATTCAAGGTATCAATAAACGAGGGATTGAATCAAGGCATCAAAAAATGCGGGAATTATTC